>JABUIW010000024.1:3637961-3698729 GCA_013363375.1 Menidia beryllina
TGTATGTATGTATGTATGTATGTATGTATGTATGTATGTATGTATGTCTGTCTGTCTGTCTGTCTGTCTGTCTGTATATATCCATATATGTATATATATATACATATGTGTATAGATAGATAGATAGATAGAGAGAGAGAGAGAGAGAGAGAGAGAGAGAGAGAGAGAGAGAAAGAGAGACAGAGACAGACAGACAGACAGACAGACAGACATCTTAAGCATGTTCAGTTAGGCCGTTTTGGCCTCAGTTTGTGGAATCACATCATTTGTTTTTTGCGTAACAGCATCAGACACCAAACTACCTCGGCATACTTTACAGGACAGCCTTTGGAGAAGGACGGACATAAAACCCTGAGATTTACACCGGTTCACTGTCTGATCGCTGACTCCGATTCTCCACTTTGCCACATTCAAGATGGCGCCAACGTTGACGTACGATGCAGCCCTCAGTGCGGCGTCTATGTATATATGTCTATGCACAAAGGTACCCAGACGTATTAACCAGGACAATACAATTAGATGCCCCATTTAAGAATATCCAAGGGACAGTTTTTTCTTCTCAGTTTTATTTGAAAGTGGTTAGATGTGCTACATATATTTTTCCAGGGAATTTTTAAAGCAAATATTTCAATTGTTTTGGTGCCTTTCCTAAAAAAAGACAAGCAAGAGAAAACAGATAGATTGGTCCCACTGAAAGTCATTTTTGATCACACATTTATCTCAACTATCATGTTTATCTTTATGCAACTAACATTGCAGTAAGGACATTATAGTTAGCATCAACCATGGAAAAGAATCACTGTGCAGACTATTACTTTGAAAAGGGGTGAGAGTGTAGAGATGGAGGGAAGTACACAAAGAGTGGTACAAGGGTTTGGATAGTAGTGATGCTCTCTGAAAAGCTGGGTCTTCAAGAGCTTCTTACAGATAGACAGGAATGCCCCTGACTAAAACTATTACATTTTTTCATGTGAAGATTAAAATAGCTTACAAATAGCATTTTTTTATATTTGCATATACTAGATGGCAAAATAATTTCCTTGAAAAGGCATGAAGAAAAATTAAACTTTTTTACACATTTTTCTCCCAAAATACAATTTGGTGCCAATAATTGGCCTATTTCAGGGACTGATAAAATAAACACTCCTTTAAACCCACATTTTGATGTGACAAAAGGGGGTCTAAAAATGTTTGTCAGCGTTTAGATGCAGATTATCCAGGACAATTCAATCATGGTAAAAGTTTAGCTATCAAACAAAGATTAACAAATGGTCATTCAAACTATCATGTACAAGCAGCATGATCTCATTGATTTACAAAGTCCAAAGAGTTCTCCTAATCAAGGTCTCACGGGAGTGGACAATGAAACAACCAGGAGGGACATGGGTAAGATTAACAACAGTTAAGGTGACAAAGCAATATATAGAATGTTCGGGGTGAGTATAAACATCACTACAACACAACCACTGGGAAGCAAAAGTGGTCATCTCACTTCCTTATAATATTATATAAGGAAGTCAAATCTGAGCAAAGTTCTGTAAATTACAAAGTAAAATCAACTGTAATTAGTAAATTGGTGCTCATTGTAATATTTAAATAATCATATTGTTATATTTTAATAACTCTCCCTTGTAAATTAATAATTTTTTGTTGCATTGTAAATAACCTTTATTTATGCCTCCACTGTGCTTTTCCCACATTTTTCTGCTGTAATGTGTAAATTTACCCACGGTTGGATCAATCAAGTATTCTATTCTATAACCATGTAATTTAGCTTTAAATATACATGGTTAGAATATCTAAACAAATCACTTTTAAACATTGAAACGGATACAACTTTGAAAACTTTGCAAGCTTCTATTAGCAATTTTGTATTAAATGTACAAAGACAAGTTCTCGTCACAGTTTAAAAACTAAACATCTAAACTTTATCAAGGGAACTATAAAAACCAATGCACTTCGGGAGAGTAAAATAATTTAATTAGGTACAAATTTTGTTAAGCATAATAGTCAACCTCTGAGGTAACAATAGTGAAATTCTAATATTGATTTGACTTTGATGCACAACCCCCCCTCCACAACTACAAAATAAAAACACAAGTAATAAATACAGGCCATCTTCAATACTTAGGAGACAGCCACAGGATGAACTGGAAGGCTTTGCAATGTTCAAAAACACTACTTAACTTTTAGCCTATATCTCTGTCAATTCTTCGCTATATAAATAAAACATTTGATCACAAAGAACATCAAGTGGTATAGACTAATCTCTCCTGTAGTAAAAAGTACAGTACATCAAGATTACAAGTGTAGTATTTCAATTTCAATAACTAAATTCATACGAGTGATTTTTTCAAACTAACAAAAATCTCTAAAGTGCAAAAAAGTCTGTCAAATGCAACATTTAATTTATAAAAATTCAAGAAAAAAAGGAAGAGAAATTGGTCAGTCCAGTGAAGAAAAAGCACCGTATTGCCTAACTGTAACAGTGTGCCAGATTCTGGTTTGTTTCCCAGTAGTTGGGTCTTCCCTTATAGACAGGAGGGATCCAAAGGTTATGCCTGGAGGGGTGGGGGGCTCTGCTGTGAGGCTTGTAGCCGTAGTGGGGCCGCTGGAGGAGACCTTTGCCTGGTATCAGCTTTTTCGGATGCCACAAAGGAGCGGCTGGATTCATTTGCTTAAAAGAACGAGTAAAATATAAAATATACATTAAAATCTCATAATATTCATCTCTTGAAATAAATTAAATGATCTGTATCTGTATGACAAAACACACAAATGATTAGAGTACTTTATATACACCGAAGAGAAATCATACTTCAGTCTTTAGTACCTGGTGGCTCCAGCGGCTGTAAGGGACGGTAAGGGGGGAAGAACGTGTGCTTTCCTCATCAGAGGAAGACCCTGAGTGGTAGTCGGAGGTCACCCTCTCCAGCGCACTGGTTACTTTCTTTGCAACATCTTTGTCATCCTCGTCGTCACTTGAGAAGGTGGCAACTGAGAAGCAGGGATTTTGCTCTCCATACCTGAGGAGGTGGGGGAAAATGGCTTTTGAGAGGTGACACACCAAGTGGCCACAGGGATGCCATCATAGGCCCAGATAAATGTTAAATGACCCTAAAACACAACAGCGTCAAGTCTAAAGCATGCCAAAAGCACATCATTTAGAGGTTAGAAGGGCGCATAAAACAAGCCTCACCTGCAGCAAACCTCTCCAGGGTCCACCCACAACGTGAGCTCCCGAGGCAGTCGAAGGTCACCATACTGTACCCCGCTTTCCCGGCAGGCCCGAAGGAGCTCCGGATCCTGCCCATAAAATCTGTTCACTCGGATGCACCTTAAAAGCAAACACAACCTTCAGTTTGTGCCATTCAAAACTGGCGCATCCTAAAATAAGCGCTGCATAGGCCAAGGAGCAGCACCTGTACGCCTGGCCCTTGCTGGGGTTCTCGGGGTACCAGTGCCCCTTAAACTTCTCCTGTAGTGCCACGGCCAGCCTCTCCACAAACAGCTCAGTCTTGTGCGAATCCATCCTCTCTCCTTTCTTCACAAGCCTCTTCAAGAAGAATACCACTGCTGCGATCTCCCTCCTCATATTTCACAGGTGTTTCATAACGTCCACACAGCCTCTGAAATGACGCCTTCTTTAGTCAGATGCTGCACACTTTAAATGCAAAGGTTTCTGATACTTTATATTCCACATCTCATCCGAATTCCATTTAGACGCCAGAATATGGAATCGCTGTAATGTTAATTGAAACCACAGGACGACCTTTTTGCTTTTAGAAAAATATCAAATTAAAATGAGTTTCGAAAGAAAACATTTCTAAGCTCCATGGAAACTAATGAGTTTCTATGCACGTGGCATGGTCTTCTGTTTAAAAATAATCTATCTATAAAAGGTTAAACGTGAATAATTATTTTGCCTTAAAGCTATTTAAGGGAATAGTTAGTGGCATTGTGATCACAGTTAACGGTCTGGTGATTATAAAGCCAGAAACGCGGGCTACGACGCAGGATGTCCGTTTGTTCTCGCTCCATAACAAGGGCTACTGTCTCGAAGTTAGCTTAGGAAGCTAACGCATTAGCTAAAAACAGTTTGACCAAGCCTAAATTTATTTTAAAAAATCTTAGCTCAAGTTATGAATGAAGTATCTTCACTGGTAACCCAAGTCGTTCAGTGTATGTAATTACATCGAAAAAAATCAAACATAGAAGCCATACAGTCAATATGCTAGGTTAATGCTAATAGCGTCATGCTGCTAACATTTCCAATAATTTTGCTTTATATATCAAAAGTATGACATTAAATACGGATGGAAATGATATTTTAGATAATGTTTATCCCTATAAAATTAGAGAAAAGGCAATCCTTGCCGTGCTTACCCCTTTTCACAACGTGCCCCAACGCGTGGGCTAAAATTGAATGACTGGAAGTTGGCAACAGAAAATCGTTTGCCCCTCTTGTTAATGACTCCGCCTGTTACGAAATAAACCCTGCCTATTAAAGGTTTTCATTGGTTCATGACAGCCAATCTGGCACATTCATTGGTCAGTGTGTGTGCCAGTCACAGGATGAGTCACATTTCTGTTGTTATGACTCACGCTGTGAAGAATATGTACTCTGTTGCTCAGTGATTGCATCTCCGGATGAAACTTATCCTTAACAGAACCATACTTTATTCCTAAGAGGAAATGTAAATTCCCATTTTGCTCAGAATTTAAGTATCTAAAATGACTATATATATGAAGAAATACATAAAACTAATACTAACAAAATACAAAAATAAACTAAAAAAATAGAATTTGATCAAATCAAAACTTTGGAAGACAATGTTATGTCACAGGCTTTTAATTAAAGTAGAACAATATTTTAACTTATCACAAACCATAATTTTGGTGTATGACTTTCACAGAGTGAGTTAAGTCATATATAATCACAGAAGTGGAAGTACACTTCCTGTAAATGACACGATTATAATAACTTGAACAATTTGAAGCCATTCTTTCCACGAGGTGGCGCCCTGGATCCATCTGTAGTTAGTAAAAAGTATAAGGCTCAAGCTTTAGGACATAACGCTGTACAAGTAAAACAGACAAAAGATAAAAACAATTTCACTTTATTTAAAAAAGAAACGAAAAAGAAATGTCACTTAAGCACAGATCACACCATCAGTATAAGGTCCAGTAAACACAATAAATATAGCACGCAACAACACATACACAGTCATGTTCAAAAGTAGAAACAAAGAGCCAGAACACAGATGCTTAGATCATCAGTAAAACGATATCGTTACCACAGAAATCAGACAACCTGCTCTTTGTGCTGAGCCTGGGGACAGGTCTCCTAAGGTTTCAAAAGCAAAAAAAAGAGAGAAAAACAGCATTCATAATTCAAACAATCACAAAAGAAATGTTCAACTGATTATTGATTGACTGAAAATTCACAAACGCACATGCCCACTTGTCTAAAAATAAAAACATGATAGAAGTTTAAAATGGAGCCAAAACCTCTTTAAACCCAAAAAAGGGTTATATATCTAATCTCTTACAAAGAGAGTGCAAAATACATCTACAGTGCCACTTTTTAACACATAACACCACATATAATTGGCCTCATCCATCTTCTGCTTATAATACTCGAGCTCTGTGATCTCTGAGGAGAACTCAGATAACCAATAAAGCCTCTGATTTATAAGTCTGCATCTTGCATAGGGTTCATTCGTCTTTCTTTGTCTCCCTTTGTTAAAACAAAACAAAAATCAGGGACTTCCTGAGGCACAGAAGACCAGGCGCCCTGTTTGTATTGCTGTGACATCAAATTAGCTCTCGCATATGAAAACAGCAGAGGTGGCAACAGAAGTAAACACTGATCAGGAAAGATAAAGAAGATGAGCCATAAAACAGACACTTGAAAACAAATTGTTTCTGTAGTGCCTTCAGAGCAGAATTAGGTCACGTATAAGCCACACACATTTGAAATCTGTTGGATATTGCATCGTAAAACCATCTGCTAAGACCGAATGATTGTGGTTCACATATAAAAACAGACAAAACGTACAAACTTTGGTTTTAAAGCTATTTTTCCCTCTACTGACAGCACTAATTCAGTGTGCAGTGATCAATTCAAACCATAAAAGCTCAATTCAAAAATAAAAAAACACTTTAAGTCACCGAGGGTGCAATGTTTGCTCATGTTGCAGCACATTTCTGAACACTACCGTTACAGCAATCAAACCCCACAGATATATGACCAGAAAGGATGAAAAGCTTCAGGTTATGCATCATTTCACTCCCCAAATCCTTTTATTAGTCCTTTTTGAGATATTTATGGGTACTTTCAGATATCCTGAGGCCCCATTTTGTGCTTTTCCTTCACATTATGACTTGGTACTAACTTATATTATGACTATAATATTGCATAAAATATGCCATGTACTTTAAATGACCTCCTTTTTCACAAACTATTTGGGATAATCAGAGCAGTTTAGGGCCACCTACAGCCTTCTAATTGAAACCATTACATTGAATGTGCAGCATGATAAAGCTTGAACCCCATTTCACAACTATGAAGGACTCTTTTCATTTTACGCCCTCATAAAAACAATGTTATCTCTCTCTACAGATCAGATGAGATGTGAGGAGTGTTGAGAACTGATGAAAGTCATAAAATTACCCAGTCAGAAAAAAGTAAAACTGTAAAACAAAACAATAAAAAACAGAAATGCTTGAGATAAAACCAAGAGTGAATAGATAAGTAAAAATGTCGAAACCTTTTTTTGTTGTTGTTGACTAAATTAAAAATTTTTCTAATAGAAAAATAAGGGATCTTGTCTTTTCAGCACAGACCATCACTTCCAGGAGTTGGACCTCTGTGCTTCGTCTACTCAAAGTGCATCCTGGCTCCTTGGGTTCAGTGGAATTCAGGCCATGTGCCGACCCGCTGTTTATTTGCAAACCACCATTAATTGTTGCATCATCACTGCAATCATGAACGCAGAGCCGCTGTCAGCCCAGCCTTTAATGCTGCTCTAATAACGAGCTGACAACCCAATGTCCCTTTAGTGTCGTAGAAGTCACTCAGAATCCAGGTCTTGTTCCAGGATCACTGAACTATTTCACTTCCAGATGCAGACACACCCCAATCCCCTCGCCTTGCGCTCTCCTGCAGCTCCTTATTCGACAGGGCCGCCGCCACCGCCGCCGGTGGCCTTCAGCCCCGCTCTGCTGATGTGCAGCCAGGGTAGTTTGGCACAGTTCTTGAAGAGCTGCTCGATGGCGATGTGACGCACATGCAGCTCTGACGCCAAAGAGTCCTTCTCCTGCACGGCGGCCGTCAGCTCCTCGAAAATGTCTGAGTAAAAGAGATAGCAGTGGAAAACCGATGTCAGCCCTTTTAGTCTCAAACAAGGTCTGTGCACTCAAACAAAAAGCAGGGAGAAAGGGACGAGATAAAGAAAATCAATTGTAGCGATCTATGAAAGAGCAGTGAGCAAACAGCATGAATTACTGAAGGCCGGAGTAATACAGCTGAGACTCCTTTCAAAGGTGTGCTCAGTAGCAATTTGAACAAGATAACAGAGGACATGTGCCCTACTAACATATTCAATAGGCGCATGAGCCTACTTGTTTGGGATGAGCATTAAAAGCATGAAATTAGACTCCCACAAGTAAAAAAACTTATATCGTGTTTCCCAACTCTCACACTGATGGCCTCCATTAGGAAGGATGAAGGACTGATGCATTGTCAGGTTGGGGCTGTGATACATCAGGCGCTCAATATGTCTACCAAACCTTGAGTTTAAAAGCTGACACGTCTGGAAAGAAATCCTTTGTAAACACAGAGGGAAGTTCTGTGATCAGGGCATTTGGTGCTGTAAGGAACACTAAAAGACTTCAGGTTTACAATAACCTGCTTTTTCATCTTTTTACATGTTCTTTTTTAATGTTATTGTCTCACAGTAAAAGGTGTAGAGCTAAGAAAGTGTCCTGGTTCTGACAAACAGTTTAGCCAGCCCACAACAGACTACACATCAGTGGTCAGAGTCTACTTCTGTCAAATAAACAGATGAATGCATAGATGTTTGGATAGAAAGGAAAGATTTTCCTAGTTCCAGTTAACATGTATATTCACTAATCGATCAATTCAACCAAAGAAATAAAGAACACCTCATTGTATCAAACATAGTTGAAAAAACTGTTTGGAAATGTATGGCAGAGAAGGTTAACATATCAGCAGAAATATCAGTTTAATCAGAGAGAGCAAAAAGAAAAACACTTACTTTGAACCTGCTTCAGCAGCTGGCCGTTCAGCTGATGGAGCTCATCCACGCTCATTTTAGTCACTAAAAGCAAAAAAGTGGTGCTTTTACTAAAGTGTGAGACATGCAAACAAAAGGAAAACATGAGGGAGATTTGTGTCACAGCACCATGATGAACGTGTGCCTTTTAAGGGGGACAGTGCTGCTCCCTGGATCAACCCTTATATCAAACACAAGAACTGGAAATCATTGTAACTTTTCATTTAAAAAGCACTGATTTCTTTTTGACTAAAGTCTTTTCTTATATTCCTGCATTTTCATCACCCCAGGCAGCTTTAGTGGCGACAATATAGGACACAGCCAAGAACAACTTTTATCACAAGGTTATAGGAAAATAAACCAATCCCTGGAGAGACGTTGAAGAGAGAGGACAGGGGGAGAAAATAACTTTGAACAAACTATGAGGAAAGAGATACAGAGCAGAACTTAACATTTCTGTTATCAGATGTCTTATCTTAGCAAAACTTAGCAAATCTTAGCCAAGCAAATAAGATCAAAAGATGAAGAAGAACTCAGAGGTGTGATGCAACATAAATGTGCTCACGTTCATCTCTGGTGTGGCCCTGATGTCCCCGCTGCGTGGGTCCTCCTGATGGACGGCTCCTGCTGTGCAGAACTGTCCTTCCATCACTCCAAACGTGTGGCTGAGACCCAGGCAGCAGTTCCAGCTCCTCTGCTGTGTGACACTCCAGCATGCCCACTGTGTACTCAGGAAGCCCTGCTGCTCTGCCCCTGTCCCAGCAGGGAGTGTAGCGGGGGACCTGGGCATCAGACTGGGGTACCAGCTTGCGGTCATTCTGCTGGCTGTAACAAAGAAGCTTGGCCCCGCGTCTGGTGCAGCCGTTGGAGGAGACAGGGTCTTTGTTCTGGGCAAACTGAATGATGCGGTTCAGCTTCTGGCTGAGCGCCAGCTTCATGCCCTCGTAGGCGCTCCGTGAGACCTTAGAGTGGGACAGCTTCTGGTTGGCGATGAGGTGACATTTCTCAAAGCAGTCTCTGTGGCCACGCAGCGACTTAGAGTGCAACAAGGTGGCAGTGGAGACACCTATTCACACAGAGGGAAATCAATGAGTCAACGCAACAACTACAGGAAACTGCTGCAGCCCAAACTGTTAAGAGCACTTAAACACAGACCACCAACAGATGTGATAGATGAGGACTGTGACAGATGAGGTTCCAAACAAAGAAAAAGAAAACAAAAGCAGATTGAGAGACATGAAGCACCCACTTAAAGAAATCACCACATCAAATAAAAGTAAACCAGTCTGAATGCAGGCTAAAAAGTGGAGACTGACCTATTGCAATCAGTCTGTGAAAGCAGCTTAGTGCGCTGTGGATTAGCCAGCAGAGCGTTGAGAAGCAGGGATAATAGATAAACCCTGCTGCAAATATAAGCATCTTTAGAAAAAGTTTCGGAGCATCAGGAGAGCAGGGCGCCTTCTGTCAGCACAAAGCCGTTCATTTGCATCATTAATGTAAATATGTGCAAACAATGTTTAAAAATTTCCCACAGAAAGTCTGAACCTATCCTGACTTTAGAAAAATGAAGCACTTAGGTATCCCACCTTTGGAAAACAAACTGAAACATTTGCAGTAAGAGTCAGACTCCTCAAAAGTGCAGGAGCTCCGATCGGTTCTCTGTCCGGATGGCCCGCAAGAAACTTTATAATAATAAAAAGTTTGTACAGATATAGCAGCTGGGTGTATGGTTTGTTGTCTTTTTTTCTTTCTCTCTCTGCCTAAAGGATCTTTCTCCTTTTCGGGTTTGCATTCCTTTTCTATTCTTTGTTCCTTGTCCCTCTGTCTGGTCCGGCATTATTCGATACACGTAAAGTTTTGCAACAAAAATAAATAAATTAGATAATCAAGGGGGGCATTTCACAAATAAAGCCTCCCTGGGAAAAGCAAATAGGTTTGGCATTGCACAGTACTCAGACTTCAGTTCTGCTGCCATAATGCTGAACAGGACAAGGTAAAAAAATGATAAATAAATTACCTTTTTTTTCCTTTTAAATTCCTCAAAAGTGACAAAAGTTACGTCTGCTGTTAGTGAACAGTCAAGCATATGACTAAGAAAGCAAACCAGCTCTAAAACAAGCACAGTGAAAGGAAGCAGGAGTGAAACCCATGCTGTGTAGGACACAAAGGCCCGTGTGGCTGCTTCTTCTCATGGCCCACATTTCTCAGAAGACAGATGTAGGTGTTAGAGCCTAATGTGAGGAGCTCAGCCACCTGTGTTTATTTAGATTTAGCTGCTCTGCAGGTTTACCTCTCAAACGCCCCCATACTCATTACCATCTCCACAGCAGGATGACAACAAACAGGCTCCCTGTTAGCAGGACGGGGCCTTTCTCTAAGTTATGGAAAGAGCTGCACACGCTCACTACAGAACAGCAGATTTTAGCTGGTTGACTGCAGCCTACAGGTTCCTGGTTTCAGACATGGCCTTTTGGTGAGGAAAAAAAGAACAATAAAATAATAAAATATTAATAAAATAAAGAACGTGCTGCTTCCTACAGACACTACTTGAGAAAAGGTGTGTGAAAAGTTCTGTGAAATCCACTTTGTGTGTGTGGTTCTAAAGTAAATCCTGAGTAATGATGTGCTTTTCTGGTGTCACCATTTGCTTGGTTGTCTAAACTCAGTCCACATGGTGGTGTATTTGTAAAGACGGTGAAGTCGGTGGATTATTTCTTTTTTATTTTATTTTCAAAGCTTTACTTTTAAAAGCTTGTGGTGGTCCTTACTTAATGTGGGCCAGTCGCCATTAATGGCTCTTAATGCCTCAGCACACAGGATGGTTTTGCTCCGAGCGGCAATCTATTTTTAGCTTCTGTATATTTGTGCATGAGCCCAAAATGCCTTGAAAGACTGATTTTTATTGTGGATTAGCCTACTGCACATTATCCATCTGGGGTTGTTTCAATGAAGCCTAATAAATGGTCAGTGAATCTTCCTGCCAGTCACACAGCCATGTTTTAATCTGATCAGTCACCGTCTTTAGGCTACCATATGAGCACACTAACTACCAATAGCCTAGCAGAAATATCATTGGAGCACAACCAGGGCAGAGAACCAGCCAAAGACCTCACTAAAGCTAAGCAGCTTAGCACCACTGCACACAGACGTACAGGACTGCTCAGTGGAGGTGAATCCACATTGTTCAGCTGTGACCACCGGGGGATAATTACAGCTTTTTGACTGCTCTTACATGAGGAACAAGTCCAGTTGACTGAAAATACTTATCATAGCTGTCCAGCTGGCCCTGGGCAGAGAAGAGTTAAGCTAACCTGCAAGCTTTTGGACGGTTGGAGGAGACAAAAACATCTGGACTGAATCCATGCGTCCACTGTGCGGCCCAAGGCACAAAACAAGCACTCAGGTGTTGCTCTGATGTAGGGACATAATTCTATTGATCTAAAAATCGATCAAGTAGGAATATAAGTGGTGAGACTTTGAAAATAAATAATAGAAAATCCTTGTGAAGCTTTAAAAAAATCCTTTTAATCCTCGATTTATTCAAATGAACTGAAACATTTAAAAGGAAGTCTTAAAGTTACCAGAAATACAAGGTTTTTTCAAAAGAACTTTTAAAGTCAACTGGGTTAAACATCAAATCAAAAATCTCCAGCAGATTTAACTCTGCAATCTACAGCCTGTCATGTCTGAAGTTCCAGCTCCTTTTTCCCTTCTGATGCATGTCCTCCTGGTAAAAAACTGACAGGTATAATTCAGATCAGAGTACAATAGGCAAGGTAAAACATGTCTTTATTATCTGCAACGACCATGTGCTGACACGCTGTTTTGATCTGTTAGGATTCAGGGGAAGGACACTGGATCCCTGACACAGTTCTGAGCTGGTGTGGAGTGGACAAGTGGGACAGAGGTTATCAGTGGTGGTAAACAGAGCTCAGCAGAGTGTCAACAGCTGCACAGGCTGACTTGGATACCAACACAGAGCTCACATGAACAACTGTGAACTTACTGACACGAGAACCCAACTGCTGACTGTCACCGCACGGCTGCCAGAAACCACACCGACTAAACCGAAACTCCACATGAGCTCCACAAACTTCTTAAGCCTGGCTGACACCAAAAGAAACTTACATTTGTATAGGTTTCTTGTATCATTTCAAGCTAAAATGTGTCAAAGAGACAAAACAATCAGAAATGTTTGGGGAAAATGGGAATACAGAATGGGAAATATCCTTCCCTTGTGATGGGTGGCAATATTCTGAGCAACAAGAACATATCTGGTCACTTGTTGAAGCATCTAGCAACACACAGCTGTGTCCTGGAATAATGCGCACTCTTGCACGAATCCGAGAAGGCAGAGAGTGACTGAAATTATCAATACTGATTGGTCAAAGGTAACATCTGTGGTTCCAAAAGCTTTCTGAATGTCTCAGACAGTGGAGAGGCTGCTGATAAACAGAAGCATTCTCAGACGATTCATTTCGATTGTCACCTCTGTGATAAGCAACAAATCGAGCTGCAACAAGCAAATAATTACATACAATCAGTGAAATAAGGTTTCTGATTTAACGAGAGATGTGGACAACGTGCACACAGCTGTGCTTTTGGGCCAGACTACAGCAATGATGGAGGTGCAATGTTGTTTTACTGGTTCTATGGTCACAAATGTATGGCTGAGAGGGCAAATGTATAAGACTCAAATTGCATTGCATCCTGATGGTTTGAAATTTTAATACTTTATGATTACATCTGAGTTAGAGCTTGAAGTTATATTCAATAACTCATGAGCTTTGTGGGACCTATATTTATGAATGTCTGCATATGAATTCTGTGAACTTTCTCTGTAGTTTAACACACAGGAGGTTCAGTTAAATGCTGGAATCTGAATATGTTCGATCACCACAGACGACAACATGATTAAGCCTCTCTCTATACACACCAGTGTGAAGAGCTCACCCACAATAAACGAGTTGTTTACACGAGGATGAACAATAGACCCTGTAAAGAAGCCATAATCAGCACCAACTGAGCTGCTCCGGCCTTCTACTGTAGGAATTTTCTCTTTATTCTTCCAAACCAAGCTGGTAATATTCCTAGGCCTCAGCAAAAATTCCATCTGCATTAGGTAAGCACATACAGGAATGCTTCAGCTGAATGAGCCAGCCCTGTCTGACAGTAAATGGAGACAATATTGACTTACCCCACTGTGTCAGAGTAATTAAGCGTGCCTCGTTACATCCAAAATATCTCAATATAAAGCCTAAATGCTCCAACCCCATTCACCCCACTGTACAGCTGAGTCTCGTTAGGATTTCAAAAATCAAGTTAACTGTTGTTTTATTAGTGACAATGAAAAAAAATTACGGCCTTCATGAAATCTTCAGTAACAAAAGCAATATTTAGTTTTGGGGCCTTAATCAATTATTATAACACTGACTTCCGGTGACGTGCACCTGTTTTACCTGTAAGCAAGTCTTCCATAGAAAAGGAGAAATAACTGAACACCAGCTAGACCTGCTTTTGGTGTCTGTGCTGAAACAATGCAGCGATTTTTTTGATAGCAACTCAAAGGAAGAAATTATCAAATCAAAAGAAAAAATTCAATCAAGAAGAGAAGTACGGTTAATGTCTATTTTTATGTAACCAGCAGACAAAGGCCAAAGGAGTTTCCCCAGGAAACAGCCATTCGGGGCGACAATGAAGCCGCCACTTCCTGAGCATTCATCCAACTTAAGACTGAGCACAGGCCTCCAGCCCCAGAGGGCTCTCACATCTGCACCTGCAGATACTGTGACCCCAAGCCTTGCGATAAACAACTCGGCATGCAGTCAAAAGAAGCCGCTTGAGTCAGCCATTGGCATTTGGTGGACAAGTCTGAACATCTCGGTTTCCAGAGAAATTTTTTTAAAGAGATATGAAGCCTCAAGTAAGACTGGCATTTACCTCTCTGACGGTTATGGGCACACCGACTTTCTTTCCACTCTCACAGAAAAAAGCAGGCAGTCACCACATTAACAAAGTATAATATAAGAAGTTTTTTTTTTTACTAAACTTAAAGAAATACAAACTCAGTGTGTGCTCTGCTGCCTGTAGAACTAAAAAAAGATGAAAAATAGATGAGTCATAACTGAACTTAATGTTCAAAATAAAAAGTCTGATTAGAGTCTGAAAAACAGGCTTTTCGGGGTCCTTTTACTGTTTGTATGCACCTTACAGCACATCACACTGGCTTGTTGATGCCTCGTGTAGATGCAGTGATAGGAATTTCTCAGGAATTTGAATCACTAAACAACTATGAACAACATGCACATCTTGAAATGGAGAGCTAAAAATCTGACTGGCACTGGAGAGAGCTGAAAGAACCTGGTGTTTAGATTGACACTAAATCACTAATGAATCCACTTGACAGTTCTGTTCAGAATGGTCTTTATAGACGTGATGAAAGTCATTTGCATGCTGCTAAATAAGCTCCAGGTTTAGAAAAACAAAAACAAAAAGCAATTATGCCTCTGCTACTTCTAATAAATATTCACAGTAAGCATACAAGATAAACATGCAAGAAGGGGATGAATATTCAGAGGCAGTGTTTTACCCTTGAGATAAGTACGGTTTAGGACAGAGACACTGGGTAGACATTTTTGTATGAGACAAGAATAAAGACCGTTCTCACCACTTTAACAAACCAGCTATTAAAGCCTTCATGAGCAGTCAGCAAGCGCATGGCTCGGCCTCATTTTCCAGCCACCCAAGCTGAAAGAGCTCACATGTAGCATGGCGTGCTCTCTGAGCAACAATGAGATGTTAAGCTGTGTCAGAAACAAACACTCATCTGCAAACGGACCACTTCTTAGAGCACGGCAGCCAGTTAAACACCACAGAGAACACTGACCCCAACAAGCGTGTAATTATAGGGCAAGCATGAGAGAGGCCGTTTCTTCACAGACTTTTCCATATTCACCAAACAAATAACTTCACTTCGATTCTTTACAAGCTTACTTCTTATGTAAAAAAACATTCATTTAAGCAACAGACACTTGCTTATAACTTCAACGCAAAACTTCAATAATTTCCTTTATAGAACAGAACACATGACATGCAAGACCAGATACTGATCATGTTCTAAAGCTTTTATAATCAGTGACTCTTACGTTTCTGACACTGTTCTTACCGTGCTGATTTGTATGCAACAGTTTAAGGTTCCCCGATGAATGATAATTAATGAGCTTACAGATATTAACGGGTAAACCTGAACACAACACAAACAATGCAGAACAATCCTCTAATATCCAGATATTGGTCCCTATCCATCTCGAAGGGACAGATGTATGAATCTTTTATACACACAGAAGTCCCACAGAAAACAAAATAAAATACCTTACTGGGAGCTTTGTCAGCTCCTAGAGGGGTATACCACCATTTTGCAGGGGGTACACAATCAGAAACGCACACTTCATCACAGCAGAACAGAGCCTTTGTGCATCTGTGAGATGAGTGCCAAGTGAGAGGCATGTCCAAACCCTCCTGATTCCCCATTCTTCTTCAAATAGGCCGCTCATTAATTAGGGGATGAGGAAAAAAACTTCAAACACATGCACTTAAGGTTGAGTGGCACATCAAACATGAATATCACTGTAGCCTGCAAAGAGAAAAGCTTTAGTTCTGAGGACTCGTCACGCTGTGTGTATGTCTTATGAGATCCTCCTGAAAAGGATGAAATAACTGTGTGGAAGGTGTCCTATGAGTCACCAAACTGATGGTAATATGAAATGCTGCCATCAGAAAGGGTAAAAAGGTGATACTTAGGAATTAGCTGAATTTTTCTGTGTAAATAATTCCCGATGGGCTGTTATCCACTAAGCTTCTGTGAGATGATGACTGATTGTATTGAGCGGCCCATCAGACACACGGGTATTACTGTGCATTCAGAAGGAGTTTAGACATTTTGCATAGTTAAGAACTCTATTTAGATTTATTATATTCATGTCACTCATTACAAAAAAACAAGGCAACCCCAGTCTTGTTTTGTACCTTCGATGCTGAGTTCAAAGCACACATGGCAGAAAGATAAGGTCCCCGTTTCTGTCTCCAATTTGCAGACACTGCAGATATTGTCATCGTTCAGATCAATGTTCACAAACTGCTCCTCTTCGTCCATGGTGCTTCTGTGGAAAGAAAAACAACGAAAGACAGAGGGTTTTATCCAATTCAGTTTGAAGGCTGTGTGCCCCCGCCAGAGTTTTGTGTATTATTTCTTTTTCTTGTGTTTTAGTTCAACTGTGTTTTTCCCTCTGAAGTAGCTTGCAAACCCGCTCATTTTCAGCACATGCGTGTTCACTTAAGGTCCGATCAAGATGACAGAGAGATTATCTGTGGCTAAGAAGAGAAACTAAACTCATTCAGCCTCTTGGAATTAGTCCAACACCTAATAACAAACATATCAGAGTTCAAAATAAATTAAAGTATTGTTTGTAAACACAATCACTTTAAGGGCTCCTGTAACATTTTTATAAAAACGAGGAAGGAGCAGGTCAGTTTCAAAGATTAAATGAAGGATAAAAATCTGCTCATGGATTGTATAGTAACACTGGAGCCAGTTGTATCTGTATTATTCATTTGCAGGGCGACTGAGCAGCCTGTACATGCAAGTAAAGTTCAGGTTTGGGATTGTTTTCTTGCTTTACCAAAAGGCATTCAAGGTTGCCCTTCAGGCAATTGAATTCAACCTTGATAGCAAAGAGAGAGCAGTGCTTTGCCACATGAATAAAAATAAAGGAGGAACAGACTGTAGCACTGATCAACACGTCCTTCTCTTTCCTTCATCTCTCCATGGCTACAACAATAATACAACCAAGGCATGTAAAACAGTTTTCTTTTCATCAGCATTTAACGTTTAAATTAAAAGAACCTTTAATGAGAGACACCATCTCCCAGGCCTATAAAACTAAAGGATATCTATTCAGTAGTCAGTAGTCAAATCAACTAAGTTACACAA
This sequence comes from Menidia beryllina, assembly GCA_013363375.1. Taxonomy (NCBI): domain Eukaryota; kingdom Metazoa; phylum Chordata; class Actinopteri; order Atheriniformes; family Atherinopsidae; genus Menidia; species Menidia beryllina. Next base: position 3,655,251 of record JABUIW010000024.1, read on the forward strand.
CCGAGCTACAGGTGAAAAACGTTGACAATAGTCGATATGTATCCGTTTTAAGTCAGTGATCCAGTAACACCATGGGGGGCTCGGTTCCTTTGAGAACTTTCCACTTTGTTGAAAGCACACTATGTCCATAACCTTTACCTATGGTCTCCTCTTCTAACAGCAGAGGGTTTAAATGCTTAAATACACACTAATGTTACCTCGGTAGTACTTATTTAGCAGGAGCCGTTCGTCCAAATGCTACAATGCACAACGTTAAACAGATGACTGCTAACAAGAAGTTAAGCTAGCAGCACACGGGCATCCTCCGAGTTCTGCGGTCTGGCGGATTCGTGACCGTTATTTTTACGTTGCTTAACAACAGCGTGTGTCAGAAAACGAGGATTTAACCGAATCGAAGTCGGCACTTTGAGAAACTTACCTTTAACCTGTCTGGGACCTTCGTACAGCTGTTTGCTTCGCACAGACACCTCTGTTCCTGAGCAGCCGCTGAGGTCCCCAGACGTTAACAAGTAAAAGCGTCACGGTAAATCCACAGAAGCTACAGGAGCCTGTGTTGCCTGAGACCGGAATGTACCACTAAAGATCAAGGGGTGAAGGCAGTCGGTCTCAGTTTAAATATTACATTTCCGTTTCCCAGTTGAAAAATACACTTACCACTATAACACTAGAATTTCACCTAATATAAGTCTCTAACTTGAATTAATAGTCTTCTCACAATAATATCAGATGGAAATAACTGCGACGAATACACCCCTACGATTAGCATAAACCAGGTCTTCCTTCCAGCCGTCATCAAAACATTAGATGTAATGTTAGATAAGTGGAGTAGGTTTACCCAGATAAAATAAAACTTTCCCAATCGAGACACAGCAACATGACTTTTAATAAATCACAGTTTCATGCATGCAGGGTTTTACTTCAGACGACTGCCATCTGCATTTTCTGTTTACATTAACCTATACGTAAAGTGACGCGTAGGGATTTCCCGCGAAAGATCGAGAGGAAGAGCTCTTATTGGCTCTGTTAACTTAACACAATTGGAATGTATTAATCAATAAAACTTTATCCAACTCCACTGTAAATTGTAATGGACAAAAGAGGAATTACACATCTGAAATCCCCCTAAGGCCCCTTTCACCTCCAATAATGTGTTAGATCTGATTCACAGTGACATTATTTTTGTGTAAATAACACTGACTACTGAACCTTCCATTTCCACATAAGTAAACATCTTAAATTCGTTCAAACGGCAAATAGCAGCAGCACTCATTAAATTGAAGTGACTGGTGCAGGATGGAATTATCCCTTTGAATTATAATACCATCCTAAATGTTTATACCTTAGTATTTGCAGGAGCTTTTTTTCAATTTTATTTTTTCACCCAAGGCAAAGACAAGCCAGGGGAGCTGTCATTTCAACTGCATAATCACAAACCTCATAATGCCGATCTGCTCGAGGCTGCACATTTATAAATGTGTCAGTGGTGTTTAATTCAGTTTCCCCTGTATATGTGAAGTGATATGCAAGTGCATTGCAACCCAGCAGATGGTCATGTCACAACGGCTTGTTCTCAGCCCAGTGGGTACCAGACTGCATCAACGACTACAGCTGGATCATTGATGCGTTGCAACAGAAGAGACTTATCTGTGGTTTCCCATGATGAAATCATCCTGAATAGTTAATGAGATTGACGCAATCATACTTTCAGTAGAAATATCTCAGTCCATAACACACACGGAAAGTTGTTCACATTTCCAGTTGCCATCGTGCCTTAAAGCTCTGGACTGTGCTGGAATAAAACAGTACAAAAAAGTTGCTCTCAGTCGTGCAAAGAGCGTCATCTTGTGGTCAAAAAACAATAGTACAGTCCCATTTTCTCGTAGGGGAGTTTAAGATATTCTTCAGAACTAAAGAAGCCTGCGCTGAACCATGCATCCATTTGTCCAGGTTACCCATTTGTCAGAATGGTGGCATGGTTTTACACCCTATCACCCAGAGCAGATCGTGTGTGCATGAACATGCTTGCTGCTCAATGATTAAAATATCTAAAAAGCTACCTTCAGTGTTTATTGATCACAAATTGACAATACGGATGATGAAGATGAGACTTTATGAACACAGACTCGGCGGTGTCCTGCACAGCTTGAGTTAAATCTGCCTCGACTGATGTCATCGACAGACAAATCCTGACATGCCTCTTCGCTGCTCCATTAACAAACAGGAGCAACACCTGTAGAAACAGTGGCAGCACTCAGGTTAATGTGTCCTCTGCACAGATGTTTTCTCCATAGTGTGGACTTTAACCTCACTTCATTTCAGTAACTATGCTATACTCCCAGTCTTTCCAGGAAACAACTTTCCCCTTCTTATTATTAACCCCTAACAGCCTGAGATAAAAACTGTTTACTTCTACCTGAATCTGAAAGTACCCCCTTGTCTTAAGCGCCCAAAGATCAAGATCCTTTTCTTAACATTTGAGCAGTGTTATTTGTCTTCAGAGCTGCTAACATTAGAATGAATCCATGCTGAGTGTTCACACATCTCTGAGGCTAACATCCACATGTTGGTGCTTGCCTTCCTTCTTAGAGACATGATCTCCAATCTTGTTCAACAAGTTCTGTGAGGTTAAAATAAGGGGAGAGGAGAAAAAAATTAAAAGGATAGTCAGCTTACGCTTGCCAATAACAGTAAGCGGAGCAGATGTGGGTTTCAATTAAATTGAAGATTATCTGTAATATAAAATTATGTTTTTTATGTATAATTTAGTTTAATTAATCCATCTTTTAAGTCCATATATTGACCTTGCATCACTCCTATGATTCACAAAGGGTCTAGTGTCTGTCAGTCTGACAGAACACTGAGGTGTGACTCATCCAAACCAAAAAGTCCCTGTCATTGTCAGACAAAGGAGGAGCAAGATATTTCATCTGAAGAAGGAAGCCTTACAATAATCTAAACCAATCTGACATATAAATCTGCCCAGAATCCTGTCACAGAAAGAAAAAACTGTCAGGGTAAAGCAGAACCCACAGGGTTGTCATAGTCAAGATCTCTCTCAATTGGGCGCCATATTTGGATTCTCTCCACATTAATTTTGTCCTCAGGAAATTTCTGCCATTTGTGGTAATTAAACAGACACATGATTAATAGGACTCAGAGTGGCAGACATTTTGAAGAGCGGCTGCCACAGCTTTCTGTCAGGTAAGGAAAGCGTAATTGCCAACTCACGGCATCTTTCCATGTCCTGTTTGGGCTTCTCTTCATTGGAATAGTGTTAGCCCTAAGGTGGATTCACTCATCCTCTGTACCATGACTAATATGAGAGTAGGGACTGACTTCATCCATCATTCACCAAGAAGTAAAGCATGACAGCAGACCAGACAATGAGCAGAGGACAAATGATCAGACATGCTCAAGAAAATGAAATTACTCATGTGTACTTATACAGCAGACACAGTGTTAGACCATTAAAACTTGTGTGTTAAACATAGAATATGGAACTGCAGTACCTCCTTTAATAATCCTCATAATACTGCAACGTCATGTACAATACAAACCTGGCCAAATAGTCCAACCTACACCACAGAAACATTGACAGAAAATTAATACGGAATTGGAGAATGAGATTAAATTTTCCTCCCAGCGCCCATGGTGAGACAAAACACCAGGCGACGGGCAGAGCAGAGTGCCTGATACACTCAGCAGAGGCGTCAGATTACACATATTCACAGTAATTTTCTGGGTCTGCAAGAAGACAGGCTGTAAAAACAACACACTTTCAAGCACCAGCCACCCGCATGGGCTTTCTCAGGTTACAAAAAGCCGAGCCCTACAGGCGTCAGCGGACGGCATGTTGGTTTTAGTGAGTGATGAAAAGTTAAAGTGGCCGTAGGAATTAGCCAACAGGAGGAGGTAGTACATCAGCGCCCCTTTTTACCCATCCATCATTTTCCAGCCTGTGATTCCCCTCAGGGGCAGTTCCCATGGTCTGTGCCAACCTGAGCATGCTCCCTCAGCAGAGGCAGAAAGATAATAACATTCCAGGAGGGGCTGCAGATGCAGACATGCACACTCCAGCCAACATCAAGACCGATCTTTCCTGCCCACGTGCAGGCGAGGCAGCAGCAGGTCGACTCTGAAATAGGAGACTTTCTCTAACCAGCCTGTGGTACCTGTGGTGTTAAAGGTTCTGCAAAACAGTTTAAAAGGAGAAGGAAAAAGCTCATATGTGAACATATCGAACACAATATTTTGTGGTGAGAATGAAAGCTTAATCCATCTCCTAAAATGAGCTACTGCTATCAAAGAGTTTGTTCCTTATTTTTCTCTCCAGTTACAAAAGAATTAAAGCATCAAACATAGTGATCGATTCAAACTGTTTTAATGGATGATGACTGCTTCGTAACAAGTACAGAACCCTAAAAAAATGTCCGGAGGCAGTGGGTCTAATAAAGTTCTGATCTTATTGCATCTGTCTTTGTGCAAAGAAATACTGGAGACAGACTGCAGAGTAAAAAAACAAAACGGTCCACGAAGGACACAGCTTTTCCATTTCAATCATCAAATTCCATACAAATCTTGCGCTTGTTAAGTAAAAAAATGCTTGTTTAATAAAAGCCTAAATTAAAACATAATACAGGTATTTATAGTTTCTATTTACATTGGTCCTATTTACATCTTTTTGAGCTTTTACAACCATTAGGACAGTTCAACCAACAGTGTTTCAAACCTCCAAAGAGTCACTTAAGATTGGAATAATAATCCCCTACCCGAGTGTGAGGCAGCAAAGAGTTGACGAAAGAAAAAATAAACTACATGAGAGATAGCTCTGTACAGTTTGGGCTGTGTCCCTGCTCTCGTTAGCATGGCGCTGAAGCACACTGCGAGCTGGGAGACTGTGGGGAGTCTTTGTGCTCCGTCAGTTTGAGAATGACGACCTTCCTCGGGAGCCGCTTGGCCTCCAGCGCTGTGGGCTCCTCAGCCGCTGGCTGCTCCGCCCTCTCCGTAACTAAGTCCTGGCAGACCTGAGGCAGCAGCATGGTGATGATGTTGGAGTGTCCGCCCTGCACTGCCAGGTGCAGCGGGCTGAGACCCTGCTCGTCTGACTGGCCGCCGCCTTCTGGGCAGTGAATGAGCAACTCTTTCAGAACCTCACAGTGTCCGCCCTCTGCAGCCAGGTGGCAGGGGGTGCGCAGGGCCGGGGTGGATCTGTAGGGGTCAGCACCCTCTGCGATCAGCATCTTGACGGTGGCCAGGTGACCCCTCTGCGAGGCCATGTGGAGAGGTGTGAGTCCGTCCGAGTTCTGGGCATGTATGTCGGCCTGGTGTTTAATCAGAAGGCGCGAGGTGCTGGTGTGGCCCGTTTCGGCCGCCACGTGAAGCGGCGCGTTCATCCCAGCTGACCTCATGTGGACGTCTGCCCCCAGCTCAATCAGAATCCGTGCCACTCTGTACTGGCCCCTCTGGGAGGCCAGATGCAGAGGCGTGCGGCCGTCCGATGTCTGGCCATCCACGTCGGCGCCCGCCTGTTTGACCAGCAGCTTGACGATGCCCAGGTGCCCCTGCCAGGCGGCGAAGTGGAGCGCCGTCCAGTTGTCCTTGCCCTTTATTCGGACATCAGCACCGCGGCTCAGCAACACCCTGATCACGTGCTCCTGGCCGTGCTGGCACGCCACATGGGCCGGCGTGCGTCCCTGGCCGTCGGCCTCGTTGATGGCCGCCCCTCGATCCAGCAGCAGGCGGGTGATGGCTTCATCTCCATTCTGGGCGGCCCAGTGCAGAGCCGTGTACTGGTCCTCGTCTTTGGCATTGACGTTGGTGCTGCGCCGACTGAGCAGAATTTCAGCTAGCGGCTTCAGGTGCTTCTCTGTGGCCAGGTGGAGGGGGGTGGAGCCACGGTGGTTCGCAAGATTGGGATTGGCATTGTTCAGCAGGAGGAACTTGACAGCCTCCTCATTTCCCAAGGAGGTGGCATGATGGAGGAGGCTGCTTCCCCCATCGAGCCGGAGATCAACATCCTGAGGCTGAAGGATCTTCATCAGCTTGGCAGTATCTTTGGTTCTGATGGCCTCGCACAACTTCCGTTTCTGGACTTCAGCAGAATCTGTTCAGAAAGGTGGACAGAAAACAGGTCTTTGTCAATCAGATAAAACCACACCTACTTATGCAGAAAAGTCCCCCAGCTACTATTTCTCTCTGCGTTTTGATCGATTCTGGTTGGAGGTTTTTAATCAGCTCTCACCAAATGTGCTTTCTTTCTCAAAGGACAGGGTTATGGAGTCCTGGGAGGAGAAGGCCGAATCTGCAGAGGAGATGCCGGACAGTCTCTTGCAGGTATTCTCTTTGCTGTGGCAGCTGTCCTCCTTGAGTCGATCAAAGCTCTTGGAGATCCCAGAGTCCACCTGGCTCAGCAGCTCCGACAGGCTGTAGTCTTTTTCCGGCAACATGGCTGACTTTGGACGGACTGGTTTGCTGTCATCACCCTGTACAAAAATCCACATCAGCACCTGGTACTCAGGCAAACAACTGTTTGTACATTCTGTACATTCCATTGTATTTACTCTCTGATGTCCTTCAAACACAATTCATGGCTAACCAGCTTTTAAATGAAAAAATCTGATCATTTGTCGATTTATCTGGTGCCAAATGGAAGTGGAAATAAAACAGCTTATTTTCTGAATCAACAGACTGATATCACAGCCTAACAGCTGTCACTTCCCACCAGCAGGATGTTTGCGTCTTGTCTCATTCTCAACAGCGTGACAGTACGGAAATGACACAGTAGCCAACAGGTTGAACAGTCCCATCAGTCAACATTCTTCCTCTGTGATGCAATGGTTTTTCTGGACAACGCTTATGACTGACACACTCAGAAATCTGTCTGAAGCACTTCAGAGATAAGACTCTTGTTGTCCAGGTAAGGAGTTATTCATTAACGAAAACCACTTCCAAGGAATAAGTCTAACAGTATAGAGATGTAGATAGGAATAAGGATCAATCCGCTGTGGTCAAAACTCATAAAAAAGGCTGGCAAAAGCACCTTTACACCATCTAAATGAGACAGGAAACATGATGGCATCATGTCGTACCTGGCCAGTGGTGAGTGGATTCGGGGACATTGGCTCTGGCTCTGATGAGGATGGTAACGAAGGGGTCTTGGGCTCCTCTTGAGGTTTAGAACAGAGCTCCTCAGCTTCAGATGTAATTTCTGCAAGTGCAAAGTTTTGGGTCAGATTTCCAGTTAAGTTTTGTCAGACCAAATAAGATTCCATGGGTTTGGTCTGGTCCAGAGTCAAGGAGAAGAGGATGTCATCTAGTGGGTGCAAAGATCAGGATGGAAACAGAAACAGAGGCCTAACTCACCCTGGAAGCTGGGTCTGGCCTCAGGCTTCGGGGCCCAGCAACGCTGCATGAGGCTCAGGAAACCTGCACAGGTGGATGGCCGACTTCGTGGGACTGCTCCAAGGTCAGGACGAACCCCTTTCACCACTTTCACCATAATCTGCAGGATGTTGTTTTCTCCTGCAGGAGCAAATGCGACAATTTCATCACTAACCAGCAAATCAAATCTAACCCGGTGGCGTGTGGTGTGACCTGTCTTTATTGCTAAAACAAAGTTACATCACGTGGTTGTAAATGCGAAAGTTAATGAGAATATTCTGCTTCATGAGCGTCTTCCTGCACACTCAGACAGAAAAGTATTTATGGTTTCCCATAGGAGCATAAAGGGTCTGACCTTTTTCCGCCTTGCCATGGGTTCACCCAAGTCAGTGATTCATAGCAAACAGGTAGAGGCTTACAGCTACTTCACCTCCTATTGTAGCCATAATACCCTTCATAAATGGATAAGGAAGACGAGCAGGAGTGGTAACCCAGCCATTTCTTACTTTTTAATTATGTCTGGATCAACATGGGCAGTGCCAGATTCAAAAGACACTAGACTTTTATGAAAAAGCTACCCGATATGCCTGGGAAATTAAAAAACAAACACAGTTGCCAGTCTAGCTCTGCGCCTGTGCTGGAATGTAGTGGGTAAACTTGTTATCTACAGCTCTTCCATGCTCTCCTTTAAGGGTTCAGATGGACGGAGAGTTAGGAATGCAAATATTGCAGTCTGTTAAACCTTTGACTGTAAATATGTAAATGTATTCTGATCATGGGACTAATGGTTTCAGTCCCAACAGTGATGAAAAGCTCACCTTGGTAGGGTTTCTTCTGTGTGAGAATTCCCCAGATCACAATGGAGAAGCTGGAGAAAGGACCAGGATGAAAGTGTAAGAGGTTATTCAAGGAATAACATCATTCTCCTACCATGAAAGTAACACCTGTCTCCAACTCTGAACATCAACATATGTGCTCAGATTGATGTATGGGAATGCTTGGCTGATTCTTTGTTAAATACACATTGCTTTAGCTCAAATCGGTCTTGATAAAAAAAGCAATATATATTAAATGAGACTGGGCATGGAAGAGAACTGTCAAAATAAAAAGACAATGATGTGTATTCAGAGGTAAGCATGCTAACCTGTACACGTCGTGCTTGGTGTCCGACACTCTGTCTTTCTCTATGATGCTCTCGGGCGGCAGGTAGGCGATGGTGCCGCAGAAGCCGTCTCTACTCATGTCATCCGCCCGTGACAGGCCGTTCCACCGGGCCAAGCCGAAATCAGATATCTGCAGCAGACACAGATCAGGCAAAATAGTCAAACAGAGAAAGCCCTGTGCCTCATGAAACACTGCGGCTGATGACTAACGTTGCCCAGAGTGGGTGACAGGCAGGTAAGCTCTCATTATCCACATTCAGTGGTATGATGAGGGCAACCCAGCCATGTTCAGACCTGCAGGAGAGGAGCGTACACACCTACAAATACAAACACACGCATTCACACGGAGAGCTCTAACAGGAGCTAAATTAAGCTTGTTGGAACAGGCCTGGGTGAGGTGTTTACATACAGGCCTTTAACTCCAGATATCATGGTTCCCACCCGCTGCTTTTTGTACAGCTGTTCAGAGGTTGGACAGAGAGGATGAAAAACACCTGTCTGTTCACAGCATGAATAGGACTATCATATTCAAATCAATAAATGGAACAGAAAAGTCTATAATTCCTTTTAGAGGCCCAAACCGTCTCTCTATTTAGAGTCTGAGCTCATGTTGAATGGTTTTTCAACCAGAAAAAAAAATTAAACCATAAAGTTTCTTTGACTCAGCTTCTTTAATGACAGCAGGTATAATAACGTGTTTGAATCTAAAGCTAAAGCTTACCATGGTCTGCCAAATAACGGGGCCGTTCACTGCCACTATACATGAAACAGCTATTTGGAAAAGCGACCCACCTTGACGTGGTAGTGGGCGTCCAGCAGGATGTTGGCGGGCTTCAGGTCCAGGTGAAGAAGCGGCGGGCTCATGCAGTGCAGGAAGTTCATGCCAACCGCCGTCTCGTGAATGATGCGGAAACGGAGCTCCCAGGGGAGCGGCTCGGTGGCCAGCAGGTTCTCCAGGGATCCCGTCTCCATGTACTCCATGACGAGGCCCTGTGGGTCCTCGCAGATCCCATACACAGGCAGGATGTATCGGAACTTGGCCGCCTCCATCTTCTTGGCCTCCTCTAGCAGCTCCAAACGCTCCCTTTGTCAAAGAAATTATTTATTTTCAGTGAGAATTATGCTATACGTTTTCTGCCTCAGGTAATCAGCCTCTTCCGCATAGTGTGTCATTACAAACAGAAGCAGGAATTTGGTTTGAAGTCCTCTGGTTTACTTTTCTTCCTCGTCAACAGTTCCACATCTCTAGGCTCAGTTATTTATTCAACCTGGTGACTCATTAAACATTAACCTGCTCACTCTAGGGCCCTTCTTTGCTCGCCAAGCAGAAATATTTGGAATAACCTCCAACCCAAATTCCTGCGCACTGTGCATCATCTCCGCTGACCTCTTAGCTGCGCAGTGTTTATCAGCCTTTACCTCAGAGGCTGTGTGGGCAGCCAATTTGCGGGCATGCCAGTAATAATCAAAGGTATTTTAATAATGTCATTAACCACTCAGTGCTTCTTTAAAGGTCTTGAAGGACATTCCAGGCCAGCCTGGAAAGCATCCGCAGAGTCCATGGGGCTTAAACACAGCTCTAATTTCTTGTTGCTCAACCTGCACTCTGCAGCTTTATCATGCCCTGCTGACACACCGACAGCAAAACTGCGCAAGCCCTTCGTGTCCTCGATTAACTTATCTCATGCACAGCTTGCTCTCAAAATACTGCCTTTTAATTAGGACAGCGCAGAGAAAGATAAAACCCATTATTGGCCACATTCATAGGAATTAGAGCACAAGCAGTTGAAGAGGGCCTGGAGCTCTGCTCCAGCGCTGAGCATCGCATTAAACGAGATGCACTAATTCGAGGTCCCGTGTTGATAAAAGAGCACAGTGGATCGGATTACTTAGAATCCACGAGAGGAAGCCTGGCTATAATTGCCCTTCGTAGTGAGTGCTAGTTAAGGAGGAACTGGCCCCCAGAACACCCAGACAGGTGCAATCAAACAACTCATGTGAGATTGGGCAAGCACCTGTTTTCTAAATCCCTCATTAAATCCAAAGTGCCTCTGAGCAGCTCTTCAGAACCAAACAATATGCCTGCCTTAGCAGCGACACCCGGTAAGACCGGTTCTCCAGCTTCTTACATTGTCTGCTCCACACAGCAACAGGCAGACAAAGGTGGCTTTCAGCCCCCGCTGCTGGATGCGATGTGTGGGTCACTGAAGGCTGCAGTCAAATGACTGTTTATGTGCCTTTCAGATTGCTGGAAGCGATAGCTGGTTTGGCTCAGGTTCAGCGGATGTCTGAGCTGCTCCACAAGTTTGGAAAAAGTTTTGAAGTGTTTTGGTGACAGCAACCAAATGAAGGATGATGGTCAAACAGGAGCTTGTTGCTGTTCCCAACACTGAGAGGTGGCTTGCTTTCCCCAGCTAGTTTCCTAAATAGAAGAGATTCCATGATGACCTGTGTGTTTACATGCACCTCTAAGATGCGTGGAAGTTTCCACTGACTGGTGGGTTTGCTATCATGCTATCTAACAGACCGTCCTTTCATAAACAATATTGCACAGAAGAAATACAGCAGTTTGGCTCACATGCATGCAGCTACATAATCTATGATCTTATATGTTTTGAAAGATCTCCGACTCTCTGCCAAAGAAACATTCATGCTTGTGCAAAACGATATTCTAGAAGGTTGCATAATCTCCAGGAACGCCTTGGGGGCAAAAGACCACTCTGCTGCTCCCTCTGACACATGCATTTGTTCTGATGAGCCCTCTCCTGAGGCCACAACGCGATAACATCACAAACCAAGGGGGGAAAGCAGTGGGCCTTTCATGTCTTGCTCCAATCTAATGGGAGACAGCTATGTCCCTTAGCTGAATGGACTCACGCTCACTCGGGGGATAAATCAACAAGTCAGCGCTCCTTGAACACACCGCTGTGTTGAAATACCTGAAGGTGGCTGGAGCATGGGTCACTTTCCAGCTGCTCTGTGTGCCCACACTGGCCGAGAACAGCTCACATGTTACCTGCTGTTCATTGGCTTAAACTCTGAAGCTCTGTCTGTCTGTGTTTTGCCCATTAACCGGTAATAGGGCAGAGAAATGAGAAGCAGGAAAGACATTTTGTACATCTGTCACAACATTTTAGATGGATAAGTGGAACCAAATTCCATTACAACTGACCACACAGATGGCTTTAACTTAACAGTAACTGTAACAACTTTTACTTACTTGTCATCCACATGAAGGCAGGGGGGGCACTTGATGGCCAGCCATGTTTTCCACTGAACATGCCGGACTTTGTATACCTGTCCAAATCCACCTGAGCCTATTTTCTCCCAGCTGCCAAACTCAGAGGAGTCAAAGGTCCTTAACAGCCCCATATTCCCATGCGGAGAATCCGGGACATCCATGTCGAGAAACCCACCAACACGGCAAATTCCTTTTCTTCTTCGTCTCCAAGGCACAAAATGAGGAGAACTCTCCCAAACAGCGATCAGCCAGCTTGTGAGCCCTTCCTTGTTTTTTCCCTTCTCTTGCTCAGTGCGGCCCCTCCCTCTCTTCAGGTAAAAGGAGGAGCTGGGACTGACATCACATCCTGGTTTAGAAACACAGAGGAGAGAAGGCAAAGTTCACTGAGAGCACAGGAACACCAGCCAGATTATCTGTAGTCTTCCATTTGCCCTCAAACAAATGTGAGTCCAGAAACCGAGGAATGTGTCATTTCATAAATAAACTTTTGTCCCACTGTAACCCGCTATATAACTAAACAACCTGAGGTAAAGCTACATAATATGTCGGAACAAAAGGAAGGAAATGTGATATGGACAGTAGGACAGTAGCTTGGAAATATCTGTCAGCACAAAGAAATACTCTTATATAAACCCATTTGTGTCACTGTAGTGGGACTCGGGGCAATGCAATGAGAAAATGAAGAAAACGAAAACACAAAAAGCTTGTTTTCAAGTTCAAATAATTTCCATGTTGTTTTTTCACTGACTTCTTTTTCTTTCCTGCTTCATCCAGTTCTGAGTCTTAGTTAATACTTAGAAAATGTAATCATGATAATAGCAAAAGCAATGCCTTTTATTGGTAGAATACAATCTCATAGTCATGACAAAAGAAAGTATAACATAAAACAACCAACTCATGACTCTGCTGTTTAAAAAGTGTCATTTGTCATATCAAACCTAAACATCAGTGGAAGGAGCTGACTCTTTTTCTTCAATTGCATCTGAAAACAGAAAATGACTGAATGACACAGCAACTTTACTAGATTATATTCACTTAAAGAAATAGAAGATGAGATGATTTAGAGGAATTCAACTTAAACATAGTATTAGTGTGTGTGTGTGTGTCAGCCTAACGTGGTGAACATAGTGCGTTCCATTTGAAAAGCTGTCTGCTGTGCAAAAAGATCCCAGTTATCATATGACGCCTGCATTGCTGTGATTTGTTACTACTTTAGTGGAGTGCTGCTGGTTTGACATTGGAGCCATGCTGTAATGTGACTTAAGTCTAATCCTCTCAGTCACTTTTGTAGCCCGTTTCTTCAGGCGATTTTTCCCAGTTAAAGTAAACTTTCAATGAGACTTTTAAATGAGAAGAGTAGAACCAAACGTGAATCAGGGAACTGGAGACAGATGGAGAATTTGAGCGCTTCTTTCTTAGAAAACAGAAACAAAGCCGGATCCTCTGAATGATCAAAGACAGATCAAAGCAGAAGAATTCGGGATGACGAGGAGAAATGACCAGAACCAGATTCTGTTACAGCCGTAAAACAGAGAACAACCAAGGAACCAAGAAAGAAACCAAAGAAGAAGAAAAAAAAACACAAAGCAATGAAACTGTCATCTAATAACACAGAATGGGGAATGAACTGAGAAGTGTGTGACGAACAGAAAGACAAATCAAACTGACTGGGAAAGACCAAAAATCCAAAGAAGAGAACAGAAACAAATATGAGAACAATAAGAAATGCTGTTGGCTTCCTCATACGCTTCCCTCTGAGGTCACACTTGCCGTGTGCTGTCTGACTGTTTGCAGCACAGACACGATGCCATGAGGAAACTGGAAGGACCAGGCTGATTGACTGGGAGTGAAGCAGTGAGCCACGCTTCACCTAAAACGACTGACGCTGTCTCTGATATGCATTTTGTCCCCTGAGGCTGCAGAGAGAGCTAAAGACCCACACAGCTGTTACTCCACCCGTTTTTAAGGGTGTAAATGTGCTGCCACACCTTCTCATCACAGTCAAAAGAGCTTTTACTGAAGTGTTAATTAAGTGTTAATTAAAATTTGAATCTATTTAAAAAGAGAAATGGTGACTTTCCAGTTACAAAACTTCCTTTGTTCTGTGCAAACTTTTCCTTTTCTAACACAGGATGGTGTGTGTCTTATTTTCCATGTTTCACATTGAAGGCTAATGTTTAAAGGCTTAGAATTAACAGATTGCTATGGGTTTTATCGCCATCTGGTGAAAGATTTGCACATAAAGCAGTCCATTGTGAGAAATGAGATCCGGCTGCTCTTTACCAACACAAAAGTGTCCAAAAGGTTATGAAATTTTGAATTCAACAATTGAACAAGGATGTTTATCGAGGCGCTCCCATCAGGTACTGCCTGCTCCTTCCCATCTAAAACCCTGTGAAAACTATGAATGCACACTGTGATTTAAGTTGCATTTTTGACTTTCCCTGTAGAAAATGTGTAAGAAACTTTTACATTAAATGCTTCCATTTGATCATCTATCATAAGCAGGGTTTTCGCTGTTTTTGGAGTGCAAAACTACATTAAAGTCGTCTGCCTTAGTCTTCTTTTATGGTTAGAAAACTCGCAAACTTAGCCCTCCACCAGACAAAAACACACAAAGAAGATAGTTTATTTTTCTTTTTTTTTTATAAAATGACGGTAAAAAAAAAGCTTCTTATTTCAGATGCTCAATAATTACAGTTTACATGATTCAAAAATGACATTTCATTGTTTTCTCTTCTTTAACTGCTCACAGAGTGCATCTTCCTCTTGGGGTTGGTGCGCGTCCTGCTTTGACTGCAGTTCATCCTGGAAACGTGCTCTCAGAGGATTGTAAGGCATCTCAATGTTGGACTTGTTGCTTTGGTTTGTTGGTGATGTGGATCGTAGAGCGTACCGTTTTTAAATTCATTATTAGCAGCTACTTTGTGTTTTCAGCATTAAAAAAGAAAAGGAAAAAGAGGTGAATTGGCTTCCAGGGTGAGAGGCATCTGGGTGAGGAGCTCTGTACAGTCTGATAAAAAGCTACTCTACTATGAGTGTGAGGTGACCTGCACCCCGTGGTTCTGCTCAGTAGCTGAACATCTGCTGGGTGGAGCCGCTCTGCTGCTGTGGAGGGGGCTGCTGGCTCAGGCCGCTGCGTCCCGGCTCTGGACCCTGGCTCTGAGCCTCCTGACTCTCCCCCTGAGCGCCCTCCACCACTGGGGCCACCTGGCTGCCCTCGGCAGCAGCCACGGGCCTCCAGGCCAGAGTGGGCGCCTCCAGCTGGTGGCTCATGGGGTTGACCAGCGTGGTGAGGTTGATGAAGTGGGCCACCGACTGGGGCGCCGTGCCGCTGGTGGGCCCCACCGTCTCTGGGACCAGCTCGGCGGGCCGGTTGTGGAGCATGGCGGAGCCGCTGACTGCGTCGAAGGTGACGGTGAGGATGGAGTTGTCCAGCGTGAGGGGCCGGTCGCTGGCCGTCAGGTGGCCCACGGCCACCGGCTGCAGGCTGGTGAACTGGGCGGGGGCGTGGCTGGTGATGGGCGTGACCGTGATGTTGGTCAGCCCTACCGAGCTGCTGGGGGAGGGGGCGGCCGGAGCGCTGGGGTCGGTCAGGACCACCACCTGAAAAAGCATCACGCGGCTTACTTATCTCATTTTTAAACACAAATCCGTTTGGGAGTTTTATTCCCCAATGAGGCGAAACCCAGATATTTTATGCTTACATAAGAAATATTGGCTCATCTTAAAATACCAGAACACAAATGGGTTCATTTTTTTCACAAAGTTGTCTTTTGTTCGTGAGCAGAAAAACAAACCTGGAGCCAGCCTGAAACATCATGACTGCCCTCTTTACAGTGAGGAAATGTGATCTTTTGCTGGTTGTTCTGGCAGCGGCTGCATTTTCAGCCGGGTCAGCAGCTGGTTATCTACCTGCTGGATGCTCTGTACCGCAGAGCTGGTCTCCGTCTCGTCGCCCACTATCACGGTGTTGAACTGGTTCAGGGCTTCGTGCCTCGGCTCGGTGAAGTCGCCGTAGTCGTCGGACTCGGACAGCTCGGCCTCGGCCTGGACTCTCTGCTTCTTCCTGGTGTGACGGGACGCTCGGTTGGGGCGCTCCTGGGACGTGCCGTCTTTCTCCAGGGTCAGCGTGGGCTGTGGAGGGAGGTGGTCCGTTTAGTGGCGGGCCGGGGGCGCCGCCATGGCGCCGGCCGCCGCTTCTTTCACCACACCCACCTGCACAATGCTGATGGAGGAATTACTGACCGCGGAGTTCTCCTGAAGGTCATCGAACTCATCCAACCGGGCTGACACCACCTGCAGGGGCAGAGCGGGATGCGGTCAGCGGGGGTCCCAGCCGGCCTCCGGCCCGCCCGCCTCCCGCCCGGGCTCACCTCGGGGTGTTTGCGCCGCAGGTGTCGGTTCATGGAGGCGCGCGTGGACACCTTGGTCCCACAGAGGTCACAGGACTGGGCCTCCACCTTCTCGTGGGTCAGGTGGACGTGCTTCTGCAGCATGTACTCCGTCAGGTACTTCTTATCGCAGGTCGCACACGTCCACGTCTTCCCCACTGGGGCGAGAGGCAGGGGGAGGGGTTCAGTCGTCCCGCAGAGAGACAACACAGCGACGCCGTAGGCCACAGCTTTCACACTTTTCACACTTTTAGAATCATGGGTAAAAAGTCTGATAATGTCTGAAATGTAGGCTCTCAATGTATAATCAGATTTTACTAATGTTCTTTCCCTGGACACACAGGTTACCGTTTACCAGAAATGCATTGCTTTGAAGAAAAAATATTAAATCACAACCAGACCGAAGCAAAAGTTATTTGCTTGGTATAAATGTAAATTAGTTTTTTCCCCCGAATTTGATTTAATGCACCTAAATCATGAATTCTTATCACCTTTGTATATTTGAGCAGCACAATGCAAACTCAGCAGCAAAGAGGCCGACGAGGTGAGAGGTTTGTGGGTTTGTTTCCACAGCAGGACAAAATGAGTGACTGACCGGGTCCAGGCCCCGGCCTGAATCTGGACACCCACCTGTGTGGATCAACTTGTGTGTCTCCAGCGTCGTCCTCTCGCTGAACGTCTTCCCACACAACTCGCACATGAAGTCCTTTATACCTGCAGACACGGAGGCGGGAGAACCGGCACACAGTGGTCCAACACCGCTGAAACAAGAGTGTGTCTGTGTGTGTGTCTGTGTGCGTTTGACTCACCTGTGTGTCTCTTGTAGTGTTTCAGCATGTTGACCTTTTGGGCGAACTTGCGGTTGCATTCCTTGCACTCGTACTCTTTGATGCCCTTGTGGAGCTTCATGTGGTGCCTCAGGGCGTGTTTTGTCTTCATGCCTGCAGAGAGAGAGAGAGAGCGGGAGCGGCCGGAGTGAGCCACGCGCCGGCTTCTGGACGAGCCCGCGGTGAGCAAAGAGGCCGACCTTTCCCGCACTCGGCACACAGGTAGTCGCGGTTGTCGTCGTGGACCCGCAGGTGCTCCTTCAGCATGTCCTTTCTCGCAAACGATTTGCCGCAGGTGTCACAACCGTGGCTTTTCACCCCTGGTTGGTGGGAGAGGAGGCAACCCTATGGGTCCAGCTCAGCATCTTCCATTTAATCAGTCTAAGTTTCCTTCCATACTTCATAGTAATCTCTTTAGATAACCGTCACTAGATCTATTGGTTCTAGGGCTTTTTACAATTCAGACATGCTCACCAGTGTGGATGATTTTGTGCCTCTCCAGGTTTCCGATGCTGTTGAAGATTCGGCCGCAGATCTCACATGGGTGGATGTACCTGCAGGACAGAGTGGGAGGTTACAGCCTTCTGTTGACCCCGCCCCCACCCCACTCAACGCCGCCTTACTTCTGCACGGCGGGGTCGGGCAGCTGCTCCCGGTGGATGACCAGGTGGGCGTTGTAGGTGGCCTTCAGGGCGAAGCGGCGGTTGCAGATCCCGCAGCCGTACCCTTTCTCCTTGTGCTGCTCCATGATGTGCTTCAGGTACTCCTTTCCCTTTGCAAACGACAGCTGGGCCCACAGAGAAGTGGGGGAGAAAAATAAAAAAGGTGTTATGGGCCGCTTTGGGTCAGTCTTTAATCAGCGAGCCTTTGACTCTTTGCCCACCCGTCTAAAGGAAGCCTACTTGGCATTTCTTGCAGTTGTACTTGTGGTGCTCCGGATCATCCTCCTCATCCTCATCGTCCGTTTCGTCGCTGTCGTCAGCTGAGATGCCGATCTTTTTGATGAAACCCTCTCTTTCCTCCTCATCCATCAAGGCGATGTCCTGAAACCAGAGGAACTCTGCTCAGGCTGTGAGCTTGCAGCTGAAAACCCGTGTAAAGTCTTCCTGTCGGCCCATCTGTTCACCTTGAAGTGCACGTGGATGTGATCTCTGAGGACGTCCACTCGGAAGAACTTCCGGCCGCAGATCTCGCAGGTGTACTTCTTATCGCCGTGGGTCAGCAGGTGCTTGTTCATGTTACTCCTGCAGGAGAAGACCTGAGCACACAGAGGCCCGTTAGCCCGAGACCCCCTGGTGCCGGCGCCGGGGGGGGGGGCTGGGGCTCACCTTGCCGCAGATGGGGCACGGAGATGGCTCCTTCCTGTACTTGGTCCCTTCTTCTCCACTGGCCTCCAGCTCCTCTTTTTTCAGCTGTTTGGGTCCTATTCAGTTCAGTTCAATACGATTCACTTTAGTTAACAGATAGTTAAACTACACCACCACTGACAGCTGCACAGCCACTGAGTGAAAGGATGCTGTGGCTGAATAGTTTGGGGTGCTGTTTCATATCTTAGTATGAACTTAGCTGATGATGTCACTTGGTGTTAACGAGTGACGGGTTGAAATTTCTCAGTAACAGCTCTGTGATCTTCCTCCTTTTGGGGACTCACCCACGCTGTGCCTCCGGTGGTGCTCCTGCATCACGTCCTTGCGGTAGAACATCTTGTTGCAGATCTCGCAGGAGTAGAGCTTCTCGCCGTGCTTCTTCTTGTGCTTGGAGAGGTTGCTGTTGGTGGAGAAGAAGCGCGAGCAGATGTCGCATTTGAAGGTCTTATCGTCTGCGGACGGGACAGAAAACACCGTCAGCCGTGGCGGCGGGGGGGGGGGCTGCGATCCCACCCGGGTGCCGGAGCCCACCTGTCCGGCAGTTGTGGAACTTTAAGGCATTTTCCAGGCGGAAGGATTTCTCGCAGGTGTTGCATTTATACTTGTACTCTTGGTCGGGCTGTTGGGAGCAGGCAGAGCAACGGACGTGAAGCGGCAGGGGAATCGGAGCCTGGGAGGAACACATCTGAGAGCCACTCACCGCCGTCTTGCTGTGTTTGTATGAGATGTGCTGCTTCAGACTCTCCTTGCGGCTGAATAACTTGTCGCATTCGTCGCACTTGAACAGCTTGTCTCCTGGGGGGACACGGGAGGGAATTCTTTAACTCGTTCCAAACGCATATGACGTCTGGGACTGAGAGGCAGGAGCAAAGCGCTGCGTGGGACGCACCGTGCGAGCGGATGTGCCGGTTGAGGTTGCTGCTGTTCTGGAAGACCTTGCTGCAGAGCGAGCAGCGGTACACCCTCTTGTGCTCTCTGGGTTTGTGCCTCTTCAGGACAGCCATGTTGTCCGGAGCGCACAGCAGGCCGCCGCTCTCCACCGCCGCCTCAGAGCCCAGCGGCTCCGGCCTCTCCATGGGGGGCTTCACATCTGCACACATCAGGAATTTTAACTATCACAGCAGATGCTAAAAACAAGCCATTTGCCCAAAGCGCTGATGGTGGTTTCTAATTTAAAACCGCGCAGAGACTTAAGAGGTTAAAGGCCATTTCTGA
The DNA here is from genome assembly GCA_013363375.1 of Menidia beryllina. Taxonomy (NCBI): domain Eukaryota; kingdom Metazoa; phylum Chordata; class Actinopteri; order Atheriniformes; family Atherinopsidae; genus Menidia; species Menidia beryllina. The sequence continues at coordinate 3,674,838 of JABUIW010000024.1, forward strand.
GAGTGGGAATTTCACACAGAGCAGTTTTTGTCTGCGGCAGAGAAGCAGACTGACTAATAACATCCTCCTCCTCATCAAAAGCAGAATCTCTGCTTTCTGGAAATATGAGCAAGAATTTCAACAAATCCCACAGAGATCCAGTTTTTAACAAACAAGTCAATCTGATCTCACACAGGGACAGAATTTAAATTTCAAACATAAATATTTATTTAAGTGTTAATTCTTTCATCCTTGCATGTATTTCTCCTTTCTTACAGTCATTTATCACTATTCCTCCTTAATTATTTTTCATATCTTTAACTAAAAAAAATATGTTTATACAGTTATTTTCTGTTTTATATCCCTTTTCAGCTTTTTGCTTCCCCATTCGCGAATATTTTTTGTTTCCTTTCTTTCTGGGTATCTGCCATCCATTTTACTAAGCTAATCTGAGGTCAGGTCACCAAGGAAGCAGGGAAACCCAGACATCTTCCTCCCCAGCTCCTCCTGGTCCAGACGGGACACATAATCCCTGCAGCCAGTTCTGGGTCTTCTCCCCGTAGGGAGTCTGGAAAACCTCCCTAAGGAGGCCTCCTAACCAGATCCCAGAACCGTCTCACCCCCCCAGCTCAGGCCAAGAAAATCTGCTTCATTTTACCACTTTTTAAGCCCGACCAGTTCTTTTCTTACCTCTGTTCCTGGTGGTAGCGGCTGCCCCTGGCCTGCGTCCCCTGGCTCTCCTGGTTCGACTCTGGCCTTTCTTGCCGCCAGGCTGAGCTGCCAGGGGGGCCCGCTCCTTCACTAGGGGCTCAACCGGGCTCTCGTCCTGGGGCAGCAGCGGGTCGACAGGGAGCACGGTTGCCATCTTCACCTCGTTAAGCTGACTCAGCATGTTTCCTGTAGCGGACAGAGAGGAGGTGGATGTGTCAGAGTGCGCAGAAGGAGCTGAAAATTAAGAGAAATGCCGGAGCTGATTTAAATGGTCGAACCCTCGCTGTCGTCAGCCAGCGGGGGCAGGTGGACTCCACTGTTTTCTGAGGTCTCGACTTTAGAAGAATCTGTTGTGTCTGGTGTAAAGACAGAGAAAGTTACAAGTGATCCAGAGGCACTTTGCCACAGAAACTGTGTTGCAATGCCCCAATAAATCCACCTGGTGGAGGTAGTGGTGGTTGGAGCGGAGGCTTTAGCACCGGTTTCTCCATCTTCTTGGCATAGAAAGCTCCATACCAGACTCTCAGCTCCATGCCCGGCAGCACATCCTGGAAAACACATATCAGAGGTAGAAGGTCACAAACACGGTCCATTATGTGGTTATTCCAGATGTGGGGGGTGGGGGGTACCTGTGAGGTGTTAAAGTAAACATCGTCGTCCTGCTGATAGGCCGTCAGATTCTGGTGCTTGTGGTCGGTGGCGGGACGCACCAGCATCATCCAGTTGCAGTCCTCCTCATTGCTGCTGTCAAAGCACACCACCACACCATCCCTCTGGAAGATCTGCCCACAGGAAGATAGAGGATTGGTTAAAAAGAGGGGAGGGGGGAAGGAGGTCATCATTCACAGCTGCACCACTCCTTAAGAAAGTCTGCACCTTTAGAGGAAAAACTCCCTCCTTCTTCAGAACCGGGACCCTCTTTGCTTCAAAGGGCCCAAACCGGGTCCGCTTCACCAGCCGACGCATGACGAACACCCCCTCCTCCCCATTAGACACCTCTCTGATCTCCAGACTGTTCGGCAGAGACGACCTGACAGGAGAATAGACTTAGACTTAGACTCAACTTGATCTATCCCTTGGGATTACTCTTTATGGGAAATTCTGGTTCCAGTAGTTTATGTAGAGTACAAAGGGCAGAATTAAAGCAAGTTGCCATTGAAGATAAAAAAAATACAAAAGACAAATTTATATATATATATATATATATATATATATATATATATATACACACATGCTATAAGAAAAGTTGCAATGACAAAAAAAGACCAAAAAAAAGTAAGAACCAAACTCACGCAAAACTTTCCACAAACCTAATTCACAATAACATTCATTTCCTCACCGAGCTCTGCTGAGGACAAAGGAGTCCTGGACGGTTACCAGTGGCCCCAGTTCTGGACACTCGGAGTCATGGTACTGACCACAGTCCTCACACCCTGAGAATCATTTTACATCAGTTCAATTTCACCAAAAAGCATCGTCTTACACACAGATGGAGAGTAGACATAATACTTCATAATATCTGTCCAGTCAAAATTAGTCAAGCATACAGTGGAGTCAGGGATGGATTCATACTCACAGATGTATTCATCTGGCATCTGTTCGGCCATCATGATACCCTACACACAGGGAGAATAGTTTATTTTTGTTTTTGACATGAACAAAACTGGAAGGTGACGACATTCTGGCAATACCGACTTCTAATGATCCTTTTTTATGATTGACTACTTTCAGTGAGACTAATTTGAACTTCCGAGCCTCCTTAACGTTTAATGAGAGGCTTTTAATCTGTACCTGAACGCATCAGTGCTCCTGACTAAACAGCAGCATGATATGGCAGCCAAACACTGCTTATCGGTTTCACAGATAGAGCAGTACATTAAGGTCTGCGGGGAGGCTAAGAGATGGGATCCAGGATTTCACTCGCTCCTAAACTCTAGCCGGGTTTTAACTCCGATCTGAGCGGGTTCCTCTTCACTAAAATGTAACAAAGAACAGTCGGCATGGCGGATGGACCGGAGACGCAAGCCTCCAAACCGGAGTCGATGCTTTTTAACGGCGGGCAGTGGGCTAAGGAGAGGGCCCAGAGAGAGCCGGGGCGAACCGGCCGAACCGGCTGCACCTTCACTACGAAACTGTGGTGCCATTTTGCGGAAAGCTTTAGAGCATTTGCGAGGACAGACGTTACCTTTTCTGCAAAACACCCTTCATTTATCGAGTCCTGACTCCGGGTTCCAATCCGCTCCAGAAACGGCGCAGGACCGGAAGCGCTCTGTAACCAATGCATTATGGGAACTGTAGGCCCGGCTGACCCGCTTTAAAACTAAAAAGTCGAACGTTACCGAGAAAAATTTACTGTAATAGATTTAGTTACGGCAAAATGGGTCGAAAAGTACTACATTACCTCAGAAAGTTACTTTTTTGGTCATGAGGTCAAATAAAGCCAGTTCTTTCACTATATGTAGTATTATGTTTCTAATCGTTCTTTGAAATCATCTACATTATGAGTACTTGTACCATTTTGGTCCCATGCGGTCATTCACATTTATATGACAGAATCATCCATAATACTACACATCCTGCAGCCATTTTATTGGTGTTATTATCAAATAACGCACATAGCTGTATTTTCCTGGTATCTTTATAATTATCAGAGATGTTTTGTTTAGGGTTATTCAAACTTATTCAACTATATTTAAATGAAATATTCTAAATGTAGATAATAATTTTCTTATACAATTAAACTGATTTAAAAAGTTCTCAAATTGAGTTAGTTTTCATTTAAGCCAATTAAGAAATAAGTATTTTTTCTCACAAATAAATTAACTATAGGTGTTTCAATTTCGATCAATACACTAGTGTAAAGCTGTCATGAACTGGAAAAAAACCCATAGTGACAGCATCTGTATCTACACTTGCTCTACATTTAAAAGAAGAGAAGAAAACAGGGATGCGATCCATATTAAAAACAATGACAGACACGTCGCCAGTCTCAGTTATTCACTCATTTATTGCTGCGAATGAAATCTCTCCACTTGTGTTTTAGTTACAGTTCCTGCGGGGACATTCTGCAGCATTTAAGTCAGCCGGTTTCTGTGCACAGAGCAGATGCCTAACATAAGGAAGCAGTTTAATAATCACATACGGCTCTTATCCTGACCGAGTGCAGCACAGTAGCTGCTATGTGGAGCCTGTAACAGCAGCTCCGGAGCTGAGGGTGACCCAAAAGACCCGTTTTCCCTTCCATTCTTCAGGGTGAAGGTGTTTCCGTTTGGATATTCAGGACAGATTTACAGTGCAACCACGTATGTACCAGGACACTGTCACCGGCACCGTTTCTGCAGAAAAAGTGTTCTCACTTTTCAGATAATGTAAACACTCAGTAAACAGATATGTAACGTGCATAGGCTTCTCGATAATAGATGCGGTAGAGGATGGCAGATGTCTCTCAGAGCCACCCCAACAGCTCTCAGGACTGTGTGATGAAGGATGTGACCTCAGGACCAAGTCCGGAGCAGCCGTGACCTCATGCTCAGAGAAACCGTAAGGCGATTTTGCACTTCTGTCACTGCATCGGTTCACTGAGCAGAGCAACTTCCCTACAAAACAGTAGTTCAATGGAGGCACAGAAACAAGCTGCTCACACAAAGTACAATCATTAGCTGGATAAAAAAAAAGAGAAGAAAAGCAGCCAGACTATTTCCAAAAGCCTTGCTTTTTGTTCTCAAGCTACAAATTTTCAAACCAATAAAACATTAAAAGACAGAGAGAAGAGTTTCTTCCATTCAGCTAAATTGGGAAAACACAACTAGGGCAGAACAAATTGAATTAATTTAACAAGTATATGTAAAATGTAGGTAGCGTCACAGTCCCTGGATAAAAGGTCCACTCAGTTCCCTTTTGACACATGAACAACCGCCTGCTGACAGCAGGACGTACAAAAGGAATCTCTTCGGAAGACAAATAGAAAATAGTTGGTTGCCTAAAAAACACTGCAGGAAGCTCAATTAATCTGGCTTCTTCCTGAAAGTCTGCAAACTTATTTTAATGAACAATGCTGCATGACATCAGCTCATTTAGCATGTTAACTGTGTTTGACAGTTTTTAGAAAGAGCTTTCCGAGTATTTAGATCCCCACTTTTATCCCCAATTTTCTTAAGCTGTTCGATCTTTCTTGATCTCTTATTGATACACTTTAATAGTGTAGTCTGATCCAAGAATAAAGACTACAACATTATGTATGGGGAAAAAAAGTAGGAGTCTAAGGACTCAGAGTCCACCAGATCAATATTAAATATATCATAAAGTCTTATTTGGAACACATTTAAAATTTCTTAAAACAACTTATTTAATAAAATTAGTGTCAAAGTAGTCGTGTGATGATGTCACTTGGGCCGGATGTGCGGTGAAAAGAAGATCTTCCTTTCAGGATGTTTCTAACATGAAGAACTAAAAAAAAGTCTGTTTCACATGAGCAGCTGCCGTCATTGCACTTTAAACAAAAGCTCATCAAATTGTGCAAATCATACAAACACCAGTCTGCTCTTTGTCTTTGGTCCTGTTGATGCACCGCAGCAAACGCACGGTTCACAGCAGGGAGGTAAAGAGGGATAACCCATGTGAGTCCCTTCTGCCCGTGACGGGGTCATAAAAGCACTTAAGATGTCAAAAATGTTGCGTGAAATCAAATAATGAAGGAAACTTGATATCCTCTGAAACGCCGCCAGCTCAGGACGGGTTACCTTTCTTGCTTGTTTTGGGAGGAATTTCAGCTTCTTTCTGGGGTATGGCCTTTTTCATCTGCTCAGCCTTCCTTTCACAGTGCAGGCGCCCCGGTATGCAGGACGGGCTTCAGGGGGAGCGGGTTAGCCGGGATGTGGGCCAGTGCAGCTTCTGAGGTGATGATGGTAGCTGTGGAGGGGACTGTGAAGGGCTGTGTGTGTGTGTGGGGGGGGTCACAGGTGGGGCTCCCCTATGGAGGTGGAGCCATTAGCTTTGCTCTTGCTCTTTTTCTTGCGGCTAAGCATGCGGCTAAGTGTGGCCGTCCGGCTGGCGCGCTCCACTCCGGCCGGAGACTCGAGGTAAACCAGGTCATTGTGTGACTGGCTCATCCCCGGTTCTTTGCGCTGGTGGCGCCGCCGGAAGAAGAGCTTGGCGCTCTTCTGAAGGAAGCTTCCTGTCGAACAAAACACCAGAAGAGGAGGCGGCTTTTAACTCTGCCTGAGACAAAGGTCCGGTCAAAATGACACCCATCAAGGCTAAGGGGGCGAAATAAATCAGCAAATACGTGAATCAGGCATTACTGCTAATGCTCTGAAGTATCTGAAGGAGCAAGACAAGGAGACGAGTGAAGCAGCAGCGGCGCAGAATTCATGTTAGTTGGAAATTGATATGAGTGAAAATTCTTGCATGGATTGATAAGAGAGAAAAAAACTAAACAAGCATTTATTTCCCGATTTTGGTCATCTAATCACCAGCTAACACATTTGAACTGGGAGCATATTCTCAAGCTGTGGATTAGTCCAGCCAGTCCCAGACATTCCCTCAGAACAGGCTGAACAATATATTACACACGCTACATGTTTTCCATGAATTTCACGCGTGTGAAGAAGCCAAAAATGTTCGCAGTGCTTTGGCTATATTGGTCAGCCCACAACAGCAGCTCTGAAATAAAGACCATAAAATGTAAGTGACTTCACAGAGACAAAAGAATGAATTTGGCATTCGGGGAAACTATTGCTTTCTGCTCTATGGCTAGAATAAAACTACAAATACCAGAGTACAGACGGTGCTACAAGTAGCTGGTTAGGCAACAACTTACTCATCAGGACAAAATGTGTGCTTAGCACTGCTCTCCTCTAAGATGGCAGTGGTGAAAAGTCAAAAAGGAAAGATTCAAACAGTAGGAAGAAAAGAGAAAAAGAACACAAAAAGAGACTGAATCACTGAGGAGCAACATCCAACACTTAAAACAGAACCAAAGCACAAAGGAAACCCTTAGGACTGGAGACTGGACTCTGCGCTGTCCATCCGCCGCCAGAGCGCCCTTTGTGACCTCTCACCTCTGCTCTTCTTGCAGCTCGCCTCAGATACACACATGGAAAGCGAAGTGTGGTCCAGCTCCTCCCCGGTTTGGCTCTCCCAGTCTTCGTGCGGCCGGCCTTCTCCGCCTGGACCTTCCTGGGGCTCAGACGTGTCTGGAGGGCTGCTGGGCCCTGATGCGATGGCCGTGGTCACATCCTGGGTCGAGCTGCTCTCAGACATGGAGGCGTCCATGGCCGCAGCATAGCCCGCCATCAGAGCCAGCTCGTCGTCCTGAGAAAGGGGAGTCTGGGAATAGAGCGCGTCTCCGTTTAAAAACATTAAACGTGACGTGTTTGGAGGCATGACTGCGAGGCTCAGGATGACGTGCGTACTTTGGCGATGCCTGAGATGATGATGGTGCTCTTCTTTACCGGGGACTTGAGCTTCTGCTTGGCGGAGTGGTGGAGCTGTCTGATGGCTGCTTCAGCCACCGGGTCGGTTCCGTTGAGCATCAGCAGCTCGGTGTCGGAGGAGGACAAAGCCTTGCTTACGATGCCCCCCAGCAAGGACGCCTGCTCCGAAACCCGGCGCTCAGCCAGTTTGGGCTTGCTGACGCCCGGCTTCTGGGCGGGATCTGAGAAGACACAATCACATCGTTCTACACACTGGAGCTTTAATCCTAATAAAAGTCGCGCTCAGTCAGTGTAACATTAACACAAAAGAGGAGCCAACAGCCTTATATCTCCTGAAAGAAGTACTCAGGTTGACTTGTGTATGCAGTGCATGACTCTTTATAAATTCATCCAGACTGCTTTCCACACAGGAAAAACGGTGGATCAAGTTCCCTCTTGCACACATTCCTTCCCCCCTGGGAGGTATCAGCGTCGTACCGATGCTGATAGGGAGGGGTCGTCCTGGTTTGCTCTTCACTGCTGTGATGGTGGTGACCACGGTGCCGCAGGGCATGACCGTGCGGTCCATCTCCACCCTCTTATTGGAGGCCGGGGTGGGAGTCTGCCATGACCTCACCTCACTGGGCTCCAGGTAGGTGAACTACAGGGTAGAAATAAAAGTTGAGATTTGTTTTGAATCCACAGCTCTGCCTGATATGTTAATATCAAAGGTGGTATGGACGGCCTTACGTCGGTGGTGAGAGAGCCGGTCACCACATCTTTGGTCATGAGTGAAAAAGTTTGCTGTCCTTTGGGCTCCTTCTTCACAAGATCGAAAGGCACCGACACCTGACCCAGTAAGGACTCTGAGAATCGAAGGAAGAACTCATGTGAGTGGGTTGGGATATAAATATGTGATAGCTCCAATGAAAAGCCTCAGATTTCCTTACTCTCTGCAGGTTGTCCGTCGTCCACAACCTGAACATTGAGCTCTTTTGATCGTCCATTCAATTCACTGGGGAAAGAGTTTTAGCCATACTTTTGCATTTTGGTTATTTCAAAAACAGATTTCTGCTAATTACGGGATGAAAAAGCAATCAAACGTACAATATAAAGGGCTGGTCCCAGGCAGGATTGTTGGTGTTCTTCAGAACCGAGGTGTTAAACCTCTGTGAGGGGTCGTCTAACTGCAGCACACACAGAGGATTCAAGCTGCCTGTAAACACAGCAGACACACTGTTAATAAAAAACTCATTTCTAACCTGAAGGCTGAACAACACACAGTCCAGAGATGAGCGTGTGGAAGATTAAGAACTGGGCTGAATCCTGTGAGGACGTCAGCCGAGTCAACACAGAGAACACCATAATGTGTTAAGGACTCAAAGCAGTAATCATTCATCAAAACCCAGATGGGTAGTTTTTTTCTCTCATCTGAAAGGATTCAGATGTCCTGGGCTGTGCCGCTGAGCTGGGTGTGGTGTTTGTGATGCGGGTGTACTATTACTGTAACATAATGCTGTTTAGGTCAGGGAGGTAGATTACAGATAAATCTCCCTGGTAACTGGAGGAGGCACGCAGTGGATGAGGCTGCCAAATACAGGTCTGAGATGTTGCTTGCCTCCTTAACTTGTCGGAGAGGGAGGACAACCGACCTGGTTCGATACGAGCAGCGAGCCCTAACACAAGGGCAGTCACGTGACTAACCTGCAGCATCCTCCTGATTGAGTGTGACCCGGATGTTTTTCACAAGCAGTTTCCAGTCGTGGGCTCGGGGGGGCTTTGGGGGTGACATCACTTTTGCATGGGCATCCTATGAGAGGACCAATGGTACAGAGGTGAATAACAGCTTAATGACTACCGATAAATTCACAGATAAGTCATATACAGGTAACAGAAACGATCATTGAGATCTCTGTTACTAAAGATTTTCTTTGATAAGCATTTACAATAAAGAAAATCTAGTTCTGAAAACAGATAAAGACCTCTGAACAGACCAACCCTGCATATAGACACTCCCATCGTCCCTAAATAGCTTTGAGCTCATTATGAGCACCAAAATTTTGCATTAAAGTACATCTAATACAAAATATTTGGATAATTTGCATCATAAGTGCAAACACTTAAACGCAGTCAATGCTGAGTCTTTTTTAAGCCGCACAGACTGATTTGGAAATGTATTGAGAGCAGCTCAGGCGATCAGTGTTTGATAATTTTAAAACAAAGATTATTCAGCAAAACAGCCGATGACTGATGGTGCGCCGTTCAGCTAAACTGTGAGCGGAGAACAAATTAATCAACGCTTCCTAATTACTTCCTCTCAGATTGACGGCTTATTTCTACTAAAACATTTAAACGATTAAGTGTACTTTACTCAACAAGGTTGGCAAATGCTTTGGTGTAAGATCAGACTGATTTCTGACCCTCTGGGAGACTTTCTGATGCTTTTCATGCCGTACTGCATCATGCTTATTCTGCTGACTGTCTCTACTGTCCACAGAAATGCACGGTGCACTCAAACATTTGGCGTGACATCATGTGATGACAAACTAAAGAAGACCAGAAGGAAGCAGCTTTTCTCACGAATGAGAGCACAATGTAACAAGCACTTACTGAGCAGATATGAATGTTGTACTTCCTCATTGAGTTTTTTTCGTAACTACATGTTGATTTGATTCTGTGTTAACTTGTGTTTTTATTGGCTGTTATAGTACTTCATTTTTCCATTTACTTTATTTGTTTAAATGTAATTGCAGTGCTTTGCGACTGAGCAAAATACCCCATGTGCAACAGCATAACTCTGTAATTGTAACCGAAGAAATTGTTTTGGACAGAGAAGTGCAGCTAACAGTCTATTTAGTCCTAATATGTCGCCCTCACCCTGACCTCTGAGGCCTGAGCAGGCCTGCAGCTCAGGAGCACAGAGGGACGAGTGGCACACAGCAGCCATTTCACCTGCTCCTTTACAGCGGCCGTGCCGTACGGGTCGGTGCCCCCCTGAAAAATAAAAAGAACCACAGTTACAATCGCGCTGCAGCGTCAAACTCAACATCAATTTCCATTTTTGGGGTTAAAAGAGAGACATGTTCTGCCTCCTGTTTATTTTCCTCACGTATTTAATTAAAAGAGACTTTATTCTTTATCATACATGTTTACCTCAACAGAAGCCACTCAAATCTGCAGTGAATGCTGTTCTTTGTCTTGCCCCAAACCTCTCGTCTTTTTCTGACTAGCATGCTTCAGCAGATTTAAAGTCAGTGTATCCTGATCACATCTTAAAACACCTTAATATTCTTCTGTAGAAATATACAGATTTTCTATCAGTATATACAAAGGGATAAAAACAACAAGCTTATTGAATGTTATTGAATACTTCCTCATTAGGTCTTTGACAACTCATTTCCTCTTTTTCCAAGTCTCAAGAAAACTCTGCGGCTGACTGACTGATTTTAAATTTACAATAAGATAGAAACTGAAATCAGGCAGAACCTTTCGATTAGATAAATGTTCTGGTAAAAAAAAGATAAAGGAAAAAGAATAATTAAATGAATAAAAATCTAAAGGACCTGGCCAAGATCGGACGTCACCTGCAGTTCCTCTGTGTCCAGATGAGAGACCTCCCAGCTCACCTCAACCTCATCTTCTGCTTCCTGTATGTGTAGGTGAAGCTGACAGAGACGAGCAAAAACATGCATTAGCATGGCGCTTTTTTAGAGATATGACAAATTTGATTTAAATATAATTTTAGCTTATCAAAACGTGACCACCATGAATGTGAGAATGTCAGATTTCCCACAGAATGATAACTATTGCACAACGGAGCAATGTGACTAATAATGGACATCATTACTTCTGAAGTATTCTTATCTATGTCACCTTAGATATGACCAGTAACTGCATGACTACCTACATCACACCCACAGAGGGTTTTAAAATAAAAAGCGAAAGGACCGACAAACAGACGAGGTCACCCTGCCCCGGCATGTCTGAATTCCAGCGTGGGACTCGGCAGGCGCCTATCTGATGCCAAACAAAGGCCTCATCAGACGGCGAGGGGAATGCTTCAGTGCCAGAGGAACATCGTAGTGGAGGGCTCAGGGGCCGGATCTGTCCGCATAAACAACTTTAAAGAGGTTTCTGGTATTTTTCAACCTGGGCTCTTTATACCGTCACTCAAAGATAACTGAGACGGGGTATAGGGGAGAAACTAAGGCTTGTTCCTGCCAACGACAGCCCCAGGCTGTTGCTCAGAAACTGTTTAGGAGGTGAGCTTTTTGCAGGAAGTCTACAGTGGATTCAGTCTCTTTTATGGTGTTTGGAAAAATAAAACAGCTATGGTAAACCTTTAAAACTGGCAAGTCTGAAAGCATGAACAATTTCTATTAATGAAAGAGTCTTGCAGTCTGAGGAAAGAAGGTTCCCTATTGTAAATGTCCAGATTTGAGGCCGCAGCTCCAGTACTTCAGTGCTCGTTCCAGCAGCTGACAACCCCATCACGTCGACAGGTTTGTTTCAGAGTAAAATCTAAAACCCTGAAAGAGGTGAAACATCTTTGCAAATAGGACACGCCTTTGGTGTTTGTCTTTCTCCCTCTGTCAGCTGAGACGGCCTCCCAATTTCTGCAGAAAAGCATCTAAGCTGAGATGATTTGGACTGGTTCAACTTGTTTTTATCCTTTTTAATACCAAAACTTCTAACAGGTTTGATCCAGGCTTAATGAGTCCTCTCAGATGGACATTAGTCCACCTACTGTTTTCCCCCCCCCATTCATTCGACCTGCTGTGAACCTTATAGAAGCCGTTTCATACATGAATATGATGCTGGGAGGATGCATGTGACCCGGGAGCTCCCCGTCACAAGACGCAGGTCATGTGATCCAGCTGTTAAAAAAACTCTGCAGCACACCTGAGCTTGCTGGCTTTGGCCTCTGTCCACATATCCCAGCATTCACCACATGACAAACCAGGAGTTTTCAGGTTTCTATCTCGGTCAAACGAACGCTGTAGTGGGCGGATGGTAACGTTTGAATGGGCTCTCTGATTTTTCTAGACTAATCCAAAACAGAGTGAGTGAAAAGAAGAAAGAAGCTTCCTTTATGGCTTTGAACAACAATGGATTCATGACCCCAACAAAACAATCCAGTTTTTAAGGCGGGCTGCATTTAAGGCACAATGAGTCCAGGGTAGTGACAAGTACCTAATTAGCTTAAGCACAGTCTGAATGCCACAGGGGCAGCTTATATGGTCATTTACAGGAGTTTGATCATGGAAAATGTGAACAGGGTAACAGCTAAAAAAGGGGTTTAAACACAGCACAACAAAAATGAAAAAACTTCAGCACTTTTAGTTCCACTTTAATTCAACCAAACTGCTGTCTCACAGACTCAATAGGGCAAATATCCATAGAAATAATAAATTCAAGAGATGATTACAGTCAGACTGAAGCATGATAAATTGAACAAATTGCAGTAATTTCCGAGTAAGAACAGGGTCTCATTACTTATCTGGGTAATAACTATAACTATGCAGTTTCATCAGTCCTGTGCGAACCTCTGAGAAAAAGCCTGACGTGGATATTTAACGAGCAGTTTGGGACATTTGCCAGTCACATTAAAGAACTTCCAACCATTAAATCTAATGCTGATGCCAGCAGTGAGGTAATGCTGGGCAGCACTTCATGTCCAATAAACTCCCCCATTAAACTGAACCACAATGATTTCCAAAGGAGGCAGCCCTGCTTTAAGGGTTCTCGTCTTTAAAAGGAAATTTCACAAAGGGGAAAAAAATTGGTGTAGTCTGACAAAATGTGCAGCTTTTTAGAAGATTTACCTGCAGCTCCAGAGGGGATATAGACACTGTGTATTTACACGGATCCGCTGTGGACACGGTGCTGACAGAGAACTGCAGCTTCTCTCCAACCACACTGCAGCGAGCGGCCTGCAGGAGGACAAAGTGAAGCATTAATGCAACATCAATCTACTGAGAATGTCAGCGCTGAGACAGTCACTGTATTCAACATGTAGTTGTGTCCAAATATGCAGTGTCACAGGAGAGGGAAGATATGCATTATCACAGTACTTTACAAATACACTTTTTTAAAATCTAAGATATGTGAGACCCGAACATTTGATGCTGCATTTCTCTTTCATTTGTGTGCATTATGTTACCCCTTTTTGGAGCCAAAGAAAAGCATTGTTTATGGAAGTCACCACATAAAGGCTGGAACAGGCCATGCGTGGATCGTCAAACAGACTACTCAAATAAAGACAAACATACTTCAGCCTGTGCTCCTATCATCAGAAGGCTTTGCTCTTAAATCGTAAGTTGCTGTGTGTGAAAAGCCTTTTAAAGTCTCATTATTTTGTACTAATACATTAATCTTATTCCGTACAAAAACTAACAAGAGAAACCTCTGAAATAAAACCGTGGATAATTCTACACTAATCTCAAAGTAAGACTTTCTGTTCACACAGAACTCTGAAAAAGGACGTACATGTGTTTCCGACTTCCAAAGAAAAGCAGCTTTGGATGAACACTGTCCTTCACTCAGTGCCCTCAAACTGACATCAGTACAAAGTGAAAGACTCTGAAGCTGGTTTCAGTATGAGATCACTGTAAAGGGAAACTAAAACATAAACATAAGTGCTTGTGCATTCCTGTCCACCTGTTCCTCCTTAGCGCTAAGCTTTACAGCTATATAAGCTCCTTAAACTCACACACACACACAGCATGTGGGTAAAACTAAGCCTCTGTTCATTGAACTCAACAACAGCAAAACACCTGCTCTCCATCATGACCATCACAAAGGAAAGGCTGAGTTTGCATTGGGAGTGCCGACAAGCCGACCATGTCAGGAAACACGGCCAGCAGTTTGACCCCCCCGACCTCTCTGAAAAACAGGAGCACTCTGGTGGTGTTTGGTTTACACACATTCTGGGGCAGGTCTCCACACGGTCTGAGGCTACTGATAAAGCAAGGACAAGGCCATTTCTTAAGCACAATTCATTCATGATGAGATTTGATTAGCACTGTGAGCACAAGGAGTCCTGAAAAATGCTAATGTGATTAATCTGGTGACTCTACACACAAGGGGGGACATGCCCTCAACAAAGCTGGCAGGCTGATGAGTCAGTGCTTGTCATTGGAGATGTTGAGAAGCTTCCTGTCTGGTGAACTACAGAACTAACAGATCGGTTCAACGGTGTGTGACATTACAACATTTTTACCTTGTTCGAGGCTGACTTCTGAAAGCTGGACACTTTGCTGAGCATCAGTTCTGATGCCTCAAGACCATCCTCTTCGAATTTCAACAAAACATCCCCCTGATGAGTGAGAAGGCAGAGCTGTTAAAGCAGCAACAGATGTTTTTCTCTGCAAAACTTGCATATCTTGGAATGACATCACCATTAAGTGAGCGCACTGGATGTGTGGAAATATGTGTCCTGACTTGACACTTCCAAGTAACAGGACGTTACTCTGGAGTTTGATCATGAAGGCATATATTAGATTTTGCAACTCAGGCTAGTGACAACACGCCATACTAGCTTCAGATGTCGATCACGGCACCGTGGCTGGCTTGGTGGTCGTAAGACTTACCCCACGCGTCACGGACTCGTCGTTTAAAGCCTTGCACCAAGCTCCCCTCCATTGACTTTTCCAGCTTTTTAGTGACAGCGCCCATCCCAGCAGAGCAGCGCCTTCCTCCTCCGCCGCATTGTCCTCTGCTGCCGCCTGTGTCGTCCCTACAATCCAATGCTGGAAGTATTGCGCGAAATATACCACCAGAGTAACCAGGGATGCAATGAACAGCGTGACCATGCAGAGCCACTGCGGGTCCTCGAAGCCAAAGTAGGAGCTGGAATTTTCCGAGTCGGACATTATTTGCAAATTGGCAGTGGTTCACACCTTTTTTGTGGATTTTCCTCTCATCACTAATACAGTTCTTTGGCTAAAGAACGGCTAAATCAATAGAGACAATCGCCTTTAACTGGTTACAGCACTCACGTCAACCCCCCTGTGTAAATTCTGCTTATCATTACTCATACTGTACAAAGCAGCTTTTAAAAGTCATACAGCGGTCCCAGTCTACGCAAACTGCAGGTAGAGACCTGGACCATTGTCAAAAAGTCCAAAGCGGCCTGGGTTCTAACGACCCAGCAGTAAAATACAGTCCTATCATTGAAAACGATTGTTAGCTGTTGGCTAATCTTGGCAGCGGTCCGCTAAAACTAGCTATTCCTCATTAGCTAGAGAGCCGTAAAAGTTTTCCAAAAATGCCTTATTTCCAGTGTTTGAAGTTAAAATCCATTGAACGACACCCATACGCGAAATAAAAGTCCAGGAAAAACATCCTGAAGGTGAGGAGCTCAGTTCGCCTGCTGGATTTGTTTCGCGGCTCAGTGTGACTGTACAAAGTTACCTTATAGAAACGGATATGTGGCACAAACTGTAACTCCCACAATGCAACGCGAAAACTACAACAGTTTCTTTTTTGGTCAATGGGGATAGGAGGTGACTTACATTTTCCTAAATAATGCTGCAACATTGGTTCTAAAGTTGTTAACACAACAAATTCTCTAGTCCCAGATTAAAAATAAATTACGCTAAATTTAAAGTCAAGTGAAAAAAAATACTCAAAGCAGGCGTTATGGACTACGCAACCTTCCGTAGATTGCCCCGCTGTCATCATGACACATATCTTGGCGTCCTGGTGAAGCAAAAAATCTAGTTAGCCCACTTTTGTTGAAATGTGTTTGCTATCAATGCTTGTACGTGTAACTGGGAGGCAAGGTTTCTGAACAGAAACGCTTTTTTGTCGTTAAAAACAGCTAGAAAAACAGCGCTCGATAGTCTCCGCCCATTTCTAGAGGTAAACAAAGTATATCCTCGTCACAGGAAGACCTGCCGTCGCTCGACTCAGTTTGTCTTTTGTAAATGGAAATAAGCTTAATTTCGCTATGAATTGTCGCTCCGAGGTTCTTGAAGTGACGGTGGAGGCGCGGCAGGTTGAAGAAGCCATGTTGGCCTTGTTACACACCATTTTGCTGCATCGCAGCACCGGGAAGTTCCACTACAAAAAGGAAGGCACTTACTCCATCGGAACCGTGGGCACACAGGACATCGACTGCGACTTCATCGATTTCACCTTTGTCCGAGTGTCGTCAGAGGAGCTGGACAGGGTGATCAGGAAGGCTGTGTCTGAATTTAAGGTAATAAGGGGTTTTAGCATGTGATTGTTGACTGTCATACGAGAGAGGCCTGTTATTTTGACCGGGCTGTGATGTCTGTTTTGGTTACAGGATGCTTTGGGTAACACCGGCAGCGACGGCATGGGACAGATCTCCCTGGAGTTCTACCAGAAGAAGAAGTCTCGCTGGCCCTTTTCCGATGAATGCATCCCCTGGGAAATGTGGAGCATCAAGGTTAACGTTGTCAACCTGGCCAATGAGCAGGAAAGGCAGATCTGCAGGGAGAAAGTGGGGGAGAAGCTGGGGGAGAAGGTCATCAATGTCGTGGAGGTCATAAACCGCCACGAATATCTGCCAAAGATGCCCACCCAGTCTGAAGTGGACAATGTTTTCGACACCAGCCTGAAAGATGTCCAGCCTTACCTTTACAAAATCACTTACCAGATCACCGACTCTCTGGGCACCTCTGTGAGCACCACCATGAGAAGGCTGATAAAAGACACTCTGGCTCTGTGAGTCCTCTGACGCAGAAGATATGGATCCTCCATCATTCTCCGTAGGAATATTTTACAACATAGGCTGTTCTCATCCCCATGGCAGTATAACTACTTCTCCGAGGTCTCCTATGATTCCATATTGCCCTAATCTTTACTTTTCAATTATGTATTCTTTCTTTCATAGATGTTATGTTGGTGAGTTGTTTTCAGCTGTTCATCCAGCATAGATCTGTTTTTCTTTATTTTAGAGCAATCACATCATACTCTGATTAGACCGCTCCACAGGTTGTGCTGCAGATTATGGCCTCTGTAAATTATTGTAGATTTTTACAATAAATGTTGTTCATTGTGTGTTGTTTCAAGTCAACAAGCATTTTTGTCAAAGAGCAGTTATCGTCCTAAACTCTGTCCTCATAAAAGATAAGAAGCAGTCATATTTTCATGCCAAAGATGAATCCGAGTTTTGAAACAGATTTCCTCGTCCATGTGAACACTTCCTATCTGGACGCTGTTTTATGGTGAGCTTGACCTTACACATGCGTAGGGACAGGATTTCCATTTTGTCGTTTTTCCAAATAACAGCAAACGCTTCCTAAGTTCCCTCCCTGGTTTCCAGTTAGAAAGTGTCAAGGTGGCCCTGAGCTTGAAATGTACCCCTCAGGGTTATCTGCCTGCCAGCTGGAAAACGATGTGTCAGATTACTGTGATTCTGTATGCAGTCGTACAATAATGACAGCCAATCCTCATCCGGTTCTAAGGTTTTCGCATATTAACACTAAAGAAAATCATTTTCACCCCATGCCAAATCGAAAATACCCTAAAACATAACAGTGTTCAGATCATCTAACAAAACACACATTTTAAAGACACTCAGAAAACCTTCCACAGGAATTTAGAGGGTAAGTTTCGTTCTGGTGCTGATAATCAAGTGAATCTGATTACCGTTGATATCCAGCACCTCTGTAAAAACAGAGGTTTTCTCTGTTTCCATTCTGGTTCATTCAGGTGTTTGTTACCGTGATGCCAAAAAAAGGAAAGACATTAAGCATATGTTGCTACCCATCAGTCTTACAGAGGTTTTAGGTAATTTTGATTAGGTCCTGTAGTCATTGAGCTGACTATGACATCTTCTGGATATCAAAGTATTCAACTTAGCAGATGTGGGAAAAAGACTGACTTTCATCTTTAACTGCTTAATTCTCACTTGGTTTTGGTCAATCAAATTAGATTTTAACCTCACATATAACACCTTAGAATCATGCTTATCAAGACCTTCATGTCTACTTTAAGCTTTGTTCATATTCAAATTCAGTGGCCTTGAGGCCAGTAGAGTCTGAAACTAATTCAGGAATTGTGAGTAAATAATTCCAACACCACAAATGATTGTGTGTATATATATATATATACATACATACTCCATCATTACTCTTTATTACAGAAGTGAAGCACAAAAACTGTAGAAAACTGAAACACAAAACGGCTGCAAATCTCCAAAAGCAACATTAATGCAACCAATGCTAATACAAATATTGATTATTGCAGTGGGAGCACAAGAATACTAAAAAGATAAAACTTCTGTTTACTAACAAAATTGGTACAAAAATCGAGAATAAAAACACCTCCATGTACACAAGTCTAATCATCTCTGTGAAACTATCAGAAAGTCTTTCTTCACAAGAAATTAAGAGCACTATTAGCAATACAGAACTTCTGCAAATTGTTTACCATCACAATGCAGTTTACACATCTCCTACAGAGGAAAAAAAAACTAAACTTTGTTGTTTGTGTGGAGCACTTCGAGGTCTCACAAAAGTCAGCGGTCTGAGCAATCTATGACAAAAGTTCTAATCCATCAAGCCAAAGCAGAAGTACACACTTGTACAAGAATACAGCTGGAATACAATCAAACAGACTCTTTTGTAATAAGTCTTTAGGAAGCAGGGACGCTCGCGTTACTTTTCACAGAATAAAAGAATCTTCTCGTGCTTCCATCCTCTCCACCTCGAAATGCCTGAGTCACAAGTGGTCTGAAACTCCGTTGTGCTTTTGTGTAAAATAAGATCGAAAATATATATTTATCTTTTTTTAAGTTGCATAAGGCCATCAAAGCTCTGTGAAGCATAATTCATTTTCCCAAAAAGCTCAAGTGCAAACAAGTTGTACACACAAAATCAGGACTGCAGATTTTATGATTAAGAGACTGTGCCAACATGTGATAGACTAATTTTTTTCAATTGGAGAATAGTTTGGAAACTATAAATTTCACTCCTACTCACCAGAGCTGTTAAGTTGTCTGAAAGCCTGCCTGCTTTAAATATGCTGGTTACATTTTCCTTTTTTCCCCCCATTTATGACTGTGGACAGAGCTGATCTATTTGTACGTCCACCAGTAAATAATTCAGCAGGCCAAAAGATTTGGAAAGGGATGCCTGAGGTGATCAACACAGAGTGGGATGTCTGAGTTCCTTTCTTATCACACCTGGGGTCCGTCTGAAACAGCCCAAATACTCGCTGAAAGGCAGTAGGAGACTTGTTCATAATCCCTCGGACGCTTTGTGCACCATGTCTTCCAAAAACAGAATCACACTGTTAAACAAAGTGCATATTGAATACATTTTTGAGGCCACCAATATTATCTTAAGGGATGCCACTCACACCAGAAGACAGCTCTAATATAAACGCCATTGAACCGTAAAGCACTTATCCACACTCTGAGATTACAAAGTATACAGCTGTCCTGCCTTCGGCTGCACCTTTAAGTCCAACGTGGTGCGGCTGGGGAACAACTCTGTACCTTGTTATTCCTCAAAACACCTACTAATGGAAATATAAATAGATACCTAAAATATTGGAAAACAGATATATTCTTAGATATCATTTTGGAAAGAAATAGTGAACCTTTAGAATAATCTAATAGAGAAATCTAGCACTTGATTGCACATTCATGTTTACACTTATAACAAACATGGCCACTTCAAAATATAACATTGGAGGCAAGCAGATAAGCTATACATTCATGGTCTTGATTTTGTAGGCTGAGTTGTGTTCATTCTAAGGGTTTACACATGGTTGTGACTCTGCTCGTGGCTCCACAGGCTAAAGGCCGTCTTGAAGGTTCTGTGGCAGAGTTTGCACATGTACTGCCTTTTGAACGTCAGGGCAGAGAGAGACGGCGCATGGTAAAAGAAAGTGTCCGATTCATGAGGGCCAGATGGGTTCTCCATGCTGTTTGATCTGGACAGAGGGCTGCGGCTGCTGGATTCTGGCTCGGGCCCCTTTGTCTTGGTCACCGCTGAGCTGCAGCGCTCGGGGCTGCTGCACTCCTCCACTGCTGCTGCGGCCTGTAGAGCCTGGGCAGCTTTGAGCATGGAGGCCCGCGGGGCCGGACGCTCTGCGGTCTGGGGCGTCAGGGGTGGCGAGGGCGACAGAGGCGATGGATGCCTGTCCATTTCTGTGGCTCCGGGTTCGTTAGCGGTCGACATGTGGGACTGGAAGTGGCTCCAAAGGCGGAAGTTGGTCCTGAAAGCTTTGTTGCAGACGTGACAGATGAATGGTTTGATGTGGCACAGCAGCTCCTGGTGTCGTTCCAGGTCTTTGCGGGAGCTGAAGAGGCTGCCGCACTTCTCACAGGGCCACACGCCGGGCTCTTCGGGCCCTGCTTTGCCCGCCTCTGCCCCGTCCCTGTCGCTCACCGCTTCCTCCAACGGCTCCTCCTTCACCACCAGTTTACCATGGTGGCTCATGCTCAGGTCCTCAGGCACATAGGATGAGGAGTCCTCTGAGTCGTACGTGGGTGGACCTGAGGAGTCGCTATAACTGATGTTTTCCCGGAACCCCCCCGCTGCGGCGGCGGCCTCGTCGCTGTATTGCTCTTCTTTGAGCATTTCAGGCATCTCCTCGTTGTTTTCTTGCTGCTTCAGGTGAACCTGGTCTTTAACAGTCATCATGTTTTGGTTGTGGACTTCCACCTGGTGGCGCCATATGCTGAAGGAGGACTTGAAAGTCCGCATGCATTCCAGGCACGTCAGTTTCTTGTACTTACAGTGAGCCTCGTGGTCCTTCTTGACAGCCGGACTGGAGAATTGCAGGCCACAGTAAGGGCAAACAGTTGCATGGCGGCAGCCTCTCTCGTGGTCGCCCTGCTCTAAGAGCGATGACAGCTTCATGTTACAAAGCCGACAGGAGTAAACACCACTGTCTGTGTTTTTCTGCTGAGTGATCTCATCCTGTTCCTGGTAGAGGATGCCCTCGCTCCCTGTGTCCTGCTCAGACCTCTCAGCAGGATGTGTCCTTAAATGCTGCCTGTACAGAGACTGGAACACAAACACTTTCCCACAGTAAGGGCATATAAAGCCGTTCCTAGATCTCTTTTTGACGAGTGAAGGAGGCTGCAAAACCTGCTTGTTCCTCTTCAGCTTCCAAAGCAAAGCCTTCTTTATTTCTCTCTCTCTCACGATATCTATCAGCTTCTTTTGAAATTTCTCGTCCAGCAGAGAGGAGCTGGAGGAAGATGCTGGGTTTTGTACGACCCCGTGCTGAGTCTGGCAGTGTGTCCACACTTTGAAGTTGGTATGGAAGCGCTTGTGGCAGATGTCACAAGCATACGGCTTTTCCGGGTTGTGGTACATATTTACATGGCGGTGCAGTCCGGCACTGGAGCGGAAAACTTTCAAACAATTCCAGCATTTGAAAATCCTGTTCAGAGGCTGCTCCCCACTGCTCTCATTGGGGCCACTGCTGGCGTGCAGAGGAACTGTTTTGGTCATGTTAGCATCAAGAGAAAAAGGGTGCTCTTTGAAGAATTTACTCTTCTTGAATGGGTACCTTCTGTTGTCCGGCCTGTCCCTTCTTTTCCCTGAAGGACTGAAATCCGCCCTGGAGCCTTGGTCGTAATTTGTTTGCAAGTCTTTGAGGCTGACTGGCAAAGCATCTCCAACCGTGATCCGAATAATGTCCATGGGGTCAGCGAGTGGACTGCTAGGCTCCGCTTTCACATCAACATCTTCTTCTACCTGAGTTTCTTTATCATACCTGCTAGGGAAATTTGACCTGAGAATCAAAGGGGATGCTCTCGTTGAATTCCCATTATGGGCAGATGTTTCTAATCCAGGGGCTTTTGAAGCCATTCTAACAACTGACTGTTCTCGACATTGCAGCTCTTTGAGCTCCAGCGTGGGCGAGAAGACCGGAACAGGGCTGTCCATGGATAATGATCTTCGGAGAAGGCTTTTTATCAGGGGCCCGCTCCTGTCGATGGTCTGGCTCAGGTCGCTGGCCGGACCCTGAAAGCGGTGTTCCAGCTCGTCATTCTCTTCCTTCAGGTCCTGGTCAGAGGCAGCCGGCACCCTGATGTGATGGACCTCAACATCACTAAAAGACACTGATGATGTCAGCTGGGGTCTGACGGATGTGATGCGTGAAGAGTTCCCTTTTAATATGGTGCTACAAGGATAATTGGGCTTTTTCTCTGAATCTTCCCCCTGTTCAGATGATTTCCTGCTTTTTTCCGACTTTTTAGCAAAATCATGAGAATTGTGTTCTGATGGAAGTTGACCAGCTCCTAGAGAAGAGTGAGGAGATGATGATGATTTCTCTGATGTTTTTCCCTGATAATATGAGTGAGAGGCTGCGGCTGTGTTACTCTGAACCCGACACACAATGACGCTTCTTGTGTGGAAATCATTCTCATCTCCCTCTGAGAATGAAAGCCTTTTTCTGGACACACAGTAGGAAGCATGTGGCCTTGTTGACACAATGTTTGTGAGAAAAGGGATTCCAAGGCTGTACCCCAGCTCTTGAATGGCTGCCAGGCTGCCTTTGTCCACAAAGAGTGAGGAGGAGTAAATGTAATTCAAAACTATCTCGAAGGCGTCAGGCTCGCAGAAGTCCAGATTCACAACTTTCAGTGACTCTGAGTCCATCCGTGTGAAAAGAGACTGGAAATATTCACTGCTGGCAGCAAGAACACTCTTATGGGCCTGGTACCTCTGATCTGCCACAGCCAGGACTACATCACACATTTGACCCCTCAGCCGCTGTTCATTGAGAACCCCCAACACTGAGAGTGGATGTGAGGGGTTACTGTAATGCACTAGGCTCTCCATGGCTGAAAGAAAAGAAATAGATATTTCACTGAAGGAATACAAACAGAAAATGAATGTGCAGACTGTGGGCTAGTTTTAATGCTTATGAGGTGGAACTGGTAAACACTCAAAGTAACTGCTGCCTGAATGCTGCATGGACAAAAAAAAGACATAATGTAATGACCATGAACAGAGTTTACTGTAAAATTAGGCTAATCAATTAACATATCTACAATATATATATATGTGCTTTAGACATCAGCATATCTTTTGCTCTACTTGTGAACCTCAGCAGAGGTTAAACCTCTTTACTTACACAGGGGCATACTATCAGAATTAATTACATCATGTTAACAGTCTGAATGTATGGAAATGCAGCTCTGTAAAGTCACCATCAGTGGCACAACACATGCAGGAAGTTGAAAAATGTTCACTAAAAAAAATATTAGCTGATTGACTAGTAGGTGGAGTTCATGTCCTTTTACTGACACTGGAACATGAAATTGTTTTCTCTATTCCCACCATATAAAATACAGTGGGAATACAGGAGATGTAGTGTTATGACTATACATATGAATGTGATAAGTAATGGCAATATTCATAATATAATATGCTGGATTATATATAGATGGCAGAAATGATTTAACACAGGGGTGGGAAACTCCAGGCCGCTGTGCTGCAGGTTTTAGAGGTTACCCTGCTTCAACACACAGAAAACACTTTTCTATTAGAAGATTCTTCTAATTTTTATGAGAAGTTTAACATTGTAGTGCATTTTTATTCTGAAAACAGAAACCGGAAGTAGACTAGTTTTTCTTAGTTAATTGACCATTTCTATTTATGTCCAATGGAAGAAGCTCATTCATTCATTAAAAACTTAAAATAATTTGGCTATCCCTTGTATAAACTTTGAATCGACGTTCGGGGAGAGGCAGAATATGCCACTGGGTTGGTTTTGCTCAGGGGGACGCCGAACGAGGCTTTCGGCGTAAGCTCATCCGTGAGACGTGGCTCGGTTTCTCCTG
>JABUIW010000024.1:3698739-3708807 GCA_013363375.1 Menidia beryllina
TATCTATCTATCTATCTATCTATCTATCTATCTATCTATCTATCTATTCTGTAAACACACCAAAGGGTAGGGACTTTAGAGATTACCTTAATTGAAAATGAATGTTTTTTAATACATTTTTTTTTTGTTTGATTCACTGATTTCACTAAGGGATTTAACTGTTTTGAGCTATTTATTTGTTGAAACTGAACCCAAAGCTGCTAATGCCAATGATAGAGTTGGACAATCATCAATCAGGGTAATTATGCAGATGTCTACTACCCCCAGTTAAACCAATTAGGTCTGGGAATCGAAAGGAGTCAGTATAGATTTGAGTCATCACTGATATCCAGTGGGGACTTGTTGCTGTTTGTACGTGGCCTATAGAAGTCTTCCTGGAAAGCTGTGCCAGTGACAGCTCCTGGCAACAGTCTCATGATCTGGCGCAGCAGGGGTGATTAGGACTGTACCACTCCTGATGATCTTCATTTCCATCAAAGGCCTGCAGTGACCTTTGTTGTCTCCACCTGAAGCTTTGCATGTCCTTGCATACAGATGCATTAACATTTATACTTAGGAATTATACTTTAATCACTACTAATGATGTAGTCTGAGTTTAATTAGGCCCATTTTCACACTTCATTACCATAAAATGATTTTAACCTTCCCCTTGAGTAAATAAGCATGAGCACATCTGAAAAAGGCTTCTCTAAACACATTTCTGAGAGCTACAGCATCCTGATGCTCCTGCACATTAAGAGAATGTAGACACTTGTGAAAGTGGCAGTGAAGCTCTCACTCCTCTTAAAATAACATTTGCAGCTGGCACAGTTTGCTGTTAATGCCAGCAGCATAACAAGCACTGCCATGGTTACCTGTGTGGAAACCAAGTCATCAGGGACTTTCACTCCTCCCATCCCATATCACTCTCCCTGGCACCATCAACATGTTTACTGACACTGCAATATGAGTAGTGTGACGATTTAACTATTTGATTAAAATAAAGCCTGGCACAATGTTTTTTTGACAAAATTAGTTGAGCCAAACACTTTCACTTGTGCTCAAACCCCTGTCCTGTGCCCATTGGTCTCAAGTCCTCTAAAGATTGTGACTTTCTTGGGGAACTGAATGCATTAACAAGCTCGAAAAGATGAGTTGACCTCACGCCTCGGCTTTTCACCCACCTTTCACACCAGTGATTTGATTTAAAATGTTAATCACAGTATTCAAATTCATATGATCGTTTCCAGTTGACTGCCATTATCCTATGGTCCATCAGGGAGCTGTTTTGTTAATGAGGGGAGGAGAGAGGGTGGGCCACAGAGGACTTGGGCTTTGAGTACACACTGAGCAGACGGGTTAGCATCTTCTCAGGCACAAAATGACTTTACTATGCCGTCGTTAAATGTACAGTTGATATTTTGATCAGTGAAAACATGTGTTGGATGTTCTCCATCTTGGTGGCTGAAGCCCTGCTGGCTCTACTTGGGGGAGAAAACACTGTGGTTGAAGGTAGGCCCCTGAGCTGAAGACAGCTTCACATTAGAGCAAAATGAAGCAATTGTCTGCTTTTCACACGTCTGGATTTTCTACTTATAGTCTGTTTTTTTGCTATTCTGATGTCACAGGAAAATGTGCAACCACTAGTTTGTATTTCAAATGTACAAATCCATGAGTAGAATTCATGGCTTACTAGAATTAGACATGAAATGTAATTCACAAACTGTATTTTGCTCTAGGAAATAGTCTTTCTTCATCCGGCTACCATCTATGTATTCGTAATGAGACAAGGACTGTGAGTTCCCTGGTCGCGCTCACGGTCCCCTACACTGTGACACAGCCCTGTGGTGGCTGGCTCCTCTGGTCAACATGTACAGTCACCCTTTACAAGATGGTGCATCAGATTGAGTTCAGAGAAGTGGAGGAGCAGGTGACGAGGTGTTGCGATGGCTACGTCCAAGTCGGTCGCTACTGTGCCCTGCGTGAGTCAAATCTGCATCTTTTGTCCACCCCTTGGTTTGATAGCTGTAGAGCAGCACAGATTTGTTTGCTCCGAGACACCAGAAGTGTCATCATATTTGTCAAGTCTGATGAGATGGCATCACACACTGTAGACGGCCCAGCAGCCTGAGTGAATCTCCGTTGTGTGGTCCTGTCTGCAAGACACCAGATGGAGGATGCTACAAATATCTCTCTGCTAATATGTGGCTTGTAACATGTCATTTCCTTTGAATGAAGCTGTAAACAGGAGTGGTGAGTTTACTGCCAAGCCTGGATCCTGCCCAATGGAGGATGGATTGTTTCCCAGATCTGTGGACTGTGAGTTTGATATAGACTGCCCGGGCTGGCAGAAATGCTGCCAGAGATCAGGCCGCTCTCTCTGCAGCGATCCTACAAGTTAGTATTCGTCCTGATTGTACTATTATCAAACAATATAAGGTTAAAGCGAGATTTACAGTAAAACTATATCCACTTGATAGTTATAGCACACTTGCTAAATCTACTGTGGATCAGCTTAAAAGATGATATGTGAATGTATATTATATCTACCAGCTATAAATTAAGATTTAGAAACTCACGCACAATATATATAATATATCATTTTTATATGTATATACTTATGTAATGAGCTAAAAATCACATGGCAATGAAACAGGTTTAAGGAGGGTTAACTTATTGGACCATTCATTTTTATTGACTGCTCTAGTGTGCTCTGTGACCTATCAGTAATTCACTCATTAATACATTCATTATTCCTCATCAATGGTCATGGTCAATGAGCAAAAAACTGATGGATCAAAGTATAAAAACATTATATTTAGTGATTTTGCAAATTTGGAACTCATGCAATTTTGTCGTGATCAGGGAAAGTGGAACTAACCCTTCAGAAACCGCATGCACTCATCCATTGCTCAACTTACCAATATGAAATGCAAAATCGCTACATTTTGTTCATGTGGACAAGCTGACCTATTGTATTGCTTCCTTTTTATTGTCATTCGGGTGGTTTTCTCAATCCACGTGTGAGACCCCTGAGCTTTGCTATCACCTCTCACACCTGTGTTTATGTGGCCTGACTTTAAAAAAATTGATACATTTTTGGAGTTGGTGAGAAAATGTGACTTTTAAAACTGCAATGGGATCAAACTGGTGATTAATTTTCAGCCTCAATGAGTAATACGGGGACTAGAGGAAGCCTTTGGAATGCAACAGTGACAGTGAAGACAGATTACCAGCAGCTGATGTCGAAGGAAGGTGGACTTCTGAATCAAACAAGATTGCTACACGCAATGGTAAAACTACAGCCAATGCTTTTCCTTTTTCTAAATACTTTGGGAATATAATTCATTAGACATTTAAACATATTTCAATTACAGGTAACAGGAGCTCTGCAGTCTGAGGTTTCCAACTACTATTACTTCAACTCATGGTCCGTTCATCCCTTCACAACCACCTCCTCTCTTCTGATTGAGTGTAGCTTTGCTCTGTCAATGCACAACATTACATCAAAGCTGTATTTTCTTCTCAAAAACATTCCGGAGGTGTCATCAATAACAGTGCAAGGTGAGGAGTCAGCATTGTTCTTTAAAGCAGCACTGGGCTCTCTGTGAAGCAACTTGAGGCGTCTTTTCCTGCAGAGAAATGAATGTTAAGTTTTGAGAATGATTCATGAGCCAGAGAACACGGTGTTCAGGAAAAAATGACTCAGTCGCACCACCGTTTCCTTCTCCCACCGCTTCTGTGTGAGTGACAGTCATCTGTGGGATGTTTCCTGCAATAGCGGAAAATAACACAAGAGCTCTTGCGCGTGCACACACACACACACACACACACACACACACACACACACACACACACACACACACGCAGTTACTCACGAGCACAGAGACATACTTACAGTTGCACAAAAGACAGTAACAAGCTGCCATCGTGTGCAAGCAATAGGCTGACTTCAAACTGTTTTCTTACAGACTATTAATTTTCTTTTCTACGCTGAAGGCTTCAACGCTCGAGCTAAATGTCACAAAGTGCCTATTTTTAGACACATCTGAATGGTTTTACCTTTGAATTAAAGACAATGAAAACTGGATCAAACCAACTTGAACATTGTCACCTAAATAGGAGCATTACTTTACGACATTAGCACTTTGGCATCAAATAATGCAATTTAAGTGAATTTTACAGTTAATTGAGCTCTTTGTATTAATGTGTTGTCTCGTCATCGAACCTCACCGACACACAGTCCTAACTTAACTGCTATCACATGTGGTTTTTAACTGCAGATGTGGATGAGTGTGCACATCCCGCTCTTCGTTGGTGCCACCGTCAAGCAGACTGTAACAACACAATGGGCTCCTATCAGTGTTTTTGCCATCAAGGATATAATGATGCTGACCCCACAGAGCTGGGGGTGAATTGTACAGGTGAGAGTGTGTTTTTGGTTCTGGTGCAAATGTCGCATAAACCATTTAATATTCACATTTAACATTACAATTTATGTAAGGTGTATACAGCCAATCTTTGCAAATCAGGAAATGATAATCATTTTTTAAAAATGCATACGTATATATACCTCTGCTCATCAACGCATCTGGGCACATTTTGCTAACGTGATTAATTCTATTAAACTGAAGTCAAGATGCAGAAGCTGTGTGTGTAAATTTTATGGCCATCCATCAACTTAACAGCTCGTATGGCCCTTTTTGAAAACCCTTAAATAACTTGGAATAATGATCTGTGTTATATCATTGGTCCTTCACATTGTTTGAGCCCACTCTTCTTCACTTTCCTTTCTCTCATTGAGATTTGCTGCATTTTTCTTTGACACAACTCTCTCAATTACACAAACCCAGAGTCTGTGGCTGCAGAACCAGCCCAGATCCTCAGTTCAAGAGACTTTCTTCTCGAACCATTTCACACAAGTCATACTCACTAGTATTTTTCTAATTGTGCTGTCATGACCTTTAACCTTCAAACCAGAGGTTTAGCTCAGCGGTTTATCGCAGTTCCTCTGAGCAGTGCGTGCTCTGACCTTTGACCTTCTGAGACTCCCACTCCTGCTTTGATTGCTTTCCACTCATGAATAATTTTTCTTACTGTGGAACGGTGGGGTCTAAAAGTTTATTAAATGCGCCTAATTATCCTTCCCAGATGAATGGACAGCAACAGTTACTTCTCTAAGGTCTTTGCTGATGTCTGTCCTTCTTGGTACTGTGTTAAAACATTCAGGTGAATTCTCCAGAGCACCAAAAGGCAAAAAAAATGTTATTTTGTGAGGTGTTTACACTGGCTCATGATCACTTAATTCAATCGATTTGCAACATCTGGCTGCATCTTATCCTCATAATTCCTCGAGAAACAGTGATGGTGGACTTCAGCAACCGTTTTTGCCCATTTGCAACTGTTATCAGTCTGAACAGCACAGTGCTTTTATTTTTAAACACTGGCAGGGATTTTTTGCCATAGTTTATGTTTAATAAATAATGACTCAATAATAATGTCAGGACGACCTGATACTGAAAACCATTGAAATGGAGGAGTACGTACTTCCTTTAACACTGCTACAGATACTTGGTGTAATACTCTCTTTTTACAGCTCCCACCTCAAATTAACTGGGTTAAAATTCACTCACTTCTAAAGACACGCTAGATAAAGGGGGACTTTCCATAAACACAGGAAAGTCCCAAACGGTTCTAACTGACAAATGTTACAGTTTGTAACAATTTTTTTTTAATTAACAGGCTTTTCTTTGAGATTAGTAGTTGATGCACATCCATTTGTGTGATGTGATGTGTGCCTTATGCCTGTTTTTATTTGATAATCAAACTTGTTAAACAAGAAGCAGAAGATGCCTCTGCTGGAATGAAACCAGAGTACAAGGCAAGGAACCAAACCTGAGAAATCTCGAGAGATCTTTGTGGATGTCAGACTTGTTGTGGACTAATTATTTTTCTGGAGTGCATTAAACAGACCCTCATAAATGTAACAGGAACATTTTCATTCGTTAAAAGGTTACATACAGTCTGAAAACATCTGGGAACTGAGAAGGCCAGTGGTTGAACCTTTTGGAAATGCTTTTTCTACTTCCAGTTGTGATTTGGCAATCATTGAGCACTGTTTTTTATTGAAAGTACACATGCACACAAACTGTTAAGGTAGTAAAGAAGATGCCACATAGAGCACAAAGCCAGATTGGTTCCAGAACCAGGAGACTGGTGAGGACACAAACCACTCAGTGAGGTGGTGTAAAGTCCAGTTTTCTCAGACGTTAATACTGCGATGGCAACTTACATACATGTCAAGCAGTCAACCTGTGCCGAGTCACCTGCTAAACACAAGAGAGCAGCTGGTTTCACCCACGCAACTCTTATAAAACACTTATATTCTGGCTCAGAACTTTAATTCAGCATCCACTCCTCATCTTTGCTCCCAGCTGACATCGAACTCCCGCTGACCAACACAACTGATGCACCAACATTCAACAGCACACAGGAGCCTCCGGAAAACGGCACCATGGGCACCTTCGTCTCCACTGAGAACAGCATGACTACACCTCTGAATAACACAGGTTCTGCCACTTATAATCTATCACATGCTGCATCGGAGACGACTTCTGCGGCTGATGCCAGCACGAGCTCAGCGCCAGGGTCACCTCTGCCATCAGCATGCCGTAAGAAATATTTCATTTTTACTAACGATGTGTTATATATAGATCAGCTTTCTTCTAGTTAAATTTAAAGTGCTGCATCTAAATATTGTTCTCTTCCCCTTGAACAGAGACTCCACCAATTTGTCCGCTCAATACTGGTTTGCTGCATAATAAATTGATTTTTAAGCATCCTTATGCAGGGAGATATTTCAAAATCAATGAGCTGTAGGTTCAAATAAATAAAAAAAACAAACAAAGGGTGCAACATAAATGCCAGACTGTGATGACCGTGTAAAATTGTTGAAATGATGACAATATCCTCCTTCCAGAAACTTTAAAAAGCTGAATGTCAAACAAAAGTCCTCAAAGACAAAAACTGGTTCACCCAGAATGTCTGGTCACCATCCATGGTGATAAAACTGGTATTGTTATTTGTTTTGTGTGTGGTCTTGGATATTATTGAATTTAATTATTTGCGATAAGTTGGGGTACCAACGTGCAGATTAAAGAACTAAAAAAGGGCTGACAGAGCTGGAATTCACTTAAAATCTGAATTAAAAAACAGACAAAAGGAGCTGAAAAGCAGCAAATCCAAAGATAAACACTGAATGTGCACAAGCTGAGAGGTGGAGCTGCACATAGATGTAGAAGCTTTAGCAGAAAACAAACAGAACCTATGAGTAAATGTGATGGTAGGCAGGGGGGCTGGGTGAGTAAATGAGCAACCCAGATCAGGTGGTAATGCAGAAGTCTAGAGGGAAAGTAAAGGTAACTGAGGCCATCTAGAGCTAAAGACAGGGAATAACAGAAATCCAAAGACATGACTCGATCTTCAGGTTTTATCTTTAAAAATGAGGACAAAACGTGTCTGCTTCTTCCAGCTCCTCCCAGCATCACCAGCTTGTGGGCTGCCAACATCACAGGAACCTCCATCTCTGTCTTCTGGTCCAGCCAGTTTCAGACAAACCAGACTTTCCAAGTAACTCTGAGTAAGGAGGCGGTGAACATTTATTTTTTGGAGACGAACCACACAATGATAGACATGAGGGAACTGCAGCCGGGGGTGCTCTACAATGTCAGCGTCACGCCTGGTGCCTGTAGGGGTGAAGGAACCACTCGTCATATTTTGGTCAGAACTGGTAAGAACTGCCTTTTGTATTAATTTATAATGATTCGAATCTTTATTATTAAGATTATCGTTATTATTAGCTGTTTAAGTATTACTAATGGTTGCATGTACATGTTATTTCCTCTTAGTTCAAGTATTCCCTCTGACATTTTTCTTTATTTTAGTAATGAAAACATTTGCATGAGCCTCAAACAAATGGTCTCACCCAGATCTTTGAAAATACTAATTACACCCTCTTGGGGGGTTCAAGCGTGAAAAAAATTCCCTCTGTGGCTTTGTGTACTAAAAAAAGCAGTATTTTTAAATAATCGGGCCAGGTTTGAATTGAGCTGACATTTCATTGTGGGCATTTTAGTTAATGTACTTAACAAGCGTTTTCTTGGCAGACGCTCAGACTCTTCAAGGCACCGCACGACTCACCAACATCCAGTTCACTGATGACCTGAAGGACACCAGCAGCCCTGCCTACAGAAACCTAACAGACAGCTTTATGGAAGAGGTTGGTTTGATATGAGCATTATTTAGTTGTTGATTTTTTTCCCGAAGATATTTCTAAAGATCATGATGACTCTGGGCACTCGCTCTGTTACTAACAGATCTACCAGGCTCTGTCTCCTGAAGTGAAGGAGATGGTGGATTTGGGCCAGTTGAGGATCGAGATCAGAGGCTTTTCCATGGGCAGCGTTGTGGTAGAATTCTCCATAACTGTCAGCCCAACTCAAACCCAAGGGCTAAGTACTGTCTCCACAGCACTGATGCATTCCCTACTGAACAGCTCCATGTACACAGTGGATATACACAACACGAGCATCAGTGGTATGTCTCTTTTCATTCTTTGAATTAATTATGATTCGAAGATCTAGATTAGATATGAAAATAGCTAAGTCAGCATGTATCTAAAAATGTATGTCAGTTGTGCAACATGTTGCAAAGAAATCAGAACAAAATCCAATTTGATTACTTCTAATTCTTAGCATGATATCAGATACGGATCTTTATAATTGACAAGTGTCAACATCCAAATAACAATTGAAACTTGGCTTCTCCTGATACATTCAATATATGACAGTCTGCTTTCTGGGTTACCCAAAAAGCAGACAGGAGCTCAACAGAAGTAAAACTTTATTCCCATCTGAATCTATTTCATGTGAAAGAGCTCTGCAAAACAAATGACAAATTTCCAACGGGAAGTCTGATAAGATGAGACAAACAAGATGAAAAATGTATTTGAAAGTTGCAGGTAGGTCATCTATTTAACCCAATGTAGAAATAAATGTTTGAACCGTACACCTTAAAGATGATGAAATGTTTAGACTTGAAGTGTTGTCGCACTTTCAGCACATGGCTGCATCTCTTGAAATTTCCAGCTTCCATCAGCTAGCATGCTGCTGTGTTTTTTGTCTACTCAAATGTGGTAATAAATGTGCTATTCCAAGAAACCTAAAAGTATCTGAAAGGGTCTGATCAACAATCCACAAATTTCATACAGTTTCATCTCGAAAACAGGTTAAATGCACCTGATTGCCACACATTCATATGTAAAGAACCATTTGTGCTGCAGAAGAGAGACACCAGTGACGCTTTTTCCTCTGTGGGTGAATTCAACAAAACAGTGAATCTTAATGTACTGACCCAAACCATTTGATAAATTTTTTGTCCAAACAGATTTTAATGAATGTGATTCGGGGAATAATGACTGTTCTCAAAGGGCGACTTGCATCAACACTCAGGGCTCCTACAGGTGTGTTTGCCATGATGGATTCACAGACAGCAACCCAGAATGGCCTGGGCGCATCTGTCAAGGTAGTTTCACAGAGTAGTGGTAAAAAGATTAATTTTTTATTATTCTTTTCATTTCAGTTATTGGTGCTGGTAATATTTTTAAAAAACAATTTTTATGTCTTATACAGCAAATGCTACATTGGATACAACACAAGCTTCTCAAATGGCTGTGTTTACCACAGTTTCTACAACCCCCATCTCTCAGACGATACCCTCAGCCCCTGATCCAGCTGTGACCCATGCAGCTTTGGAACCTACAATTAACTCCTCAAGTGCTAATGTTCCAACAACCAATTTCACAAGAATTAATACTTCAACAATAACTCCAATACATGCATCCTCAACAACAATTTCCATGGCCTTAACAACCACTATGGCCAGTAGAGCCATCACATCTGTCCCAACAAGCCCCACAACGAGCACAGACACCACATCTGTCCCAACAACCACCATGACCAGTACAGCTACCACATCTGCCTCTACAACCACCATGACCAGTACAGCCACCACATCTGTCCCAACAACCAC
>JABUIW010000024.1:3708817-3856388 GCA_013363375.1 Menidia beryllina
CAACAACCACTATGACCAGTACAGCCACCACATCTGTCCCAACAACCTCCTTTCTCGCCCCTAGACTGGCCCCTAACGTCTCTATGACAGGAGCCCTCTCAGTCCAGTGCAGAGTTGCTGCCATCACTGTGACTGTGACCAGGGAATTTCTTCGCAGCACCAAAATCCAGGAGAGCGCTTTGTACCTGGGCATGCAGGGTTGTGGGGTCAACGGAGGCAACAGCACCCATGTTCAGCTGACGGTGGCGTGGGATGAATGTGCCACTCAACTGCTGCATGTAGGGTTTTTAAAAACTTGTCAAAACCTCAGAAAAGTCACTTGTTTAATGGATTTCAAACTAAAATTAATCTTATTTCTTTAAAGAATGAAACCTACTACACAGCATATGTAACACTGTTGAACAAAATGGAGCCTTACACATCTCCAAGTGGAACGGTAGAGGTTCCCACGATACTGCTCCAGGTCCCCATAATGTGCACCTACACGAAGAACATGTTGATTTCTACAGACTTCGGCTCAATGGGGTACGGTTCACCGACTCTTAATCTCCGTTTTCATGTTAGATAGTTACGTGTAACACAGACCATGTTTATCTTTTTTTTTTTTTTATTTAAATCGAAACAGAAAGACTTCCGTTGATGTAATTGATTTAGAGCTCATTTTTCTCCTAAGCAGATCGTCCATCTGCTCATTGATAAAATGTGTGCTCAAAGACAGCACCCGTAGGTAAAACTATAATCACAAAAATCCAATTCCAACGTCCATACCCATAATAATTCTGTCTTTGTGCAAATCTCTGCTTCATTTATCTTTAGACAAGGAAAACAATGCTTGGCCCTCATTGTTAAACTTCATAAAGATATTTATTTATTTACAATGAGCGGGTTTGTTGGATTATGAAATCAGCCATCAACAGAGCCAGTTGGATAAGAGCAGGACATTTTCCATATATTATTTTTTCAATGAACTCCCTTTTGCTGTGTATCATGATCTCAATCATTTGTAGGTATGACATGATCAAAGATGTCATCACGGGGCTGGGCTCATTCCAGGTGAGCGTGCAGCTGATGAATGGAACAGCACCTTTGCCCCAAAACTACAGCTTGTCCCCGGATCAGGCTTTTGTGGTGGAGGTCAGCCTGAACACCACCTCTGAGAAGATTAAAGTAGTCATCAACAAATGCTGGGCAACTCCCACCCAAAGTCCTGTGGACAGCATCATTTACACATTCTTGGAGAACAGGTATGCTCCCCCCTTCTGCACAAACACTTGAAAAAGAATATCTACCACTTTATGTCAAAATGATGTCAACATTTTGATTTATGGCCTCAAGGTCAAAGGTCAAATTGTGACATGTGTGACCACATGTGTATGACGTCATGCAACGGTTAATTGTTATCCAATGTTTTTCAACCACTGTGCCGCGGCACACTAGTGTGCCATGAGTGACCGTCAGGTGTGTCGTGGAAAATTATCCAATTTCACCTGATTGGTATGAAAAGATTTTTCTATAACGAATTGATTATCTGCAAATAATATCCCATTTTCGATTGTCTGTCCTGTAGTTGTGACTGGCGGCGTGATCTTGTAATAATTCCTTATGAATAGTTGGCAGCAGGTACAAATTGCATTGTGTATGATGCATGAATGTGACAGGAAGCGGTGTGAGCATTTTGGCTAGCATTGTTTAACATTTTTGGTTAATGGTGTGCCTCGGGATTTTTTCAATGAAAAAGATGTACCTTGGCTCAAAAACGGTTGAAAAACACTGATCTAATGCATAACATGTGTCCGACGTCATCCAACGGTTAATTGTTATCTAATGCATAACATGTTTTGCTGCCCGGAAATCTGTTAATTGTTATCTGATGCGAAAAATATTTTTCTTGCAGGAAATGTGTCTTAGTGGGTTGTTTAGAAGAAGAAGTGGAATTTGAACTATAATGGGTACTTTTGAAGATAGTGTGGTGGAAAAGATAAGAAATGTGTCTTAGTGGGTGTAATTATATGTTAGTGGCTAGAATATGATTAATTATTTGTCATCTTAGACTTAATTCTTTAATGCACAACTTAGAACAAAATGCGTTCAGTTTAGACTAACAGGTTAGTTGATTGATGTGTGACCTCCTCAGGACCTCTTTCAACTGTTAATTGTTATCTTATGCATAATAGGTGTTGCCAGCAGGAAGTCTGTCTTAGTCTGTTAAGATAAAAGACAACTTACCCAATCCTTAACCCGCCAGAGGTGTCAACAATTAAAGTTTCCCGATTAAAAAATGAATTCCTTCCAGAATGTATGCACCAGCATATGAAGTGGGAAATAGCTTTGCCCACAAAGCCTGCAGCCATGCAGATGACATTTTCTGATGCCTCACCGGAGGCCTCCAAATCAAAATCTAAACCTTTTTAGCCACGCTAGAAAAGCTATTCTTACAGGCACTCTGCAGTCATTTTCTCTCCTGTTTATAATTTTTAGTCAATGCTTTGGTGTCTGTTTCCTGTCTGCTCCTGTACAGCTGTTCCCTGAACACGTTCACGCATGTGCTGATGAATGGAAACTCCACCACCGCTCGTGTTTCTGTAAAAATATTCTCCTTCGTCAACCTGAACATTGTCTATGTGCACTGCCGAGTCCAGATCTGTGTGCAGATTGGCACGGATAGCTGTGTACCTGTGAGTACTTCATATTCCTTAAACAAAATATGCAGTCTTATGGGATGAATTGAATGACTGTCGTGGCTCAGGACGAAGGATTTAGCAGGATATGTGACAGTATTCTCCCTTATCTGAAGGACTGCCTACAAAGAACTGCTCGGACGTCAAACACCATTGGGACAGCTTATGGCTCCTCTGGCCCACTACTGAGGTTATATGAAGGTGAATGAAAAGTATGTCCTGTTTATCTTCTTCTCACACATTTTCATTGGTCTAACCTGATGCATGTATTGTTGCAGAGGATCTGGAGGAGGAGATGAGTACCCTTCACATCGCTGGCTTTGCCTGCCTTGGAATCGGCTTGTCGCTTTTCTTCCTCTTTGGATTTGTTGGCCTTTTTTTTTACCAAAGAAACCGCATTGGACACTACAATTTCAACACAAACCCAAAACCGGAGAACTTCACCTATCTTGCCTTCAATACTTAGCAGTTTAGAAAAGAAAAAACATGCCTGCATTTACAACAAAGTTACCACTAGATGTCATTGTTGCACTATTTACTAAACACTGCCAGTCTTTGCACATTAATCCTTTACTGACGTACAGAAGATTTCACCAGACCTTCTACATATATCTATTTTATTTAGATGATAATGTAGCTGATTTATTTTGATATAAAAAGGCAAATATAGATTAAAAGGACTTAAATGTATTTTTTACTTAGAGTGCGTCTTGAAAGCTCAGAGCAGCGTTTTGACTTAAGGTGAGCATAAATATTACAAGTCACAATAAAGATATATATGAATAATATGTGACCACATGGCTCTTTTGTTCTAAGTTTTCTCTTAAATGGCTTGTCTTTCATATCTCTAAGAATATGTTTTGACTTAAATAGACTGAACCTCCAGCACCTGTATCACAGCACAGTTGTGGTGTATTTTATATCATGAGGAGGTGAGACAATAAATGTGCTGCATGAAAAAGAGACTCTTTAAAACAAGGTTTGAGGCCACATAAGAAAAAGGAAATGCTGCATACAGTGTGTGTTTTGTCAGTGATGTGTGTTTAGGTTGTGGGATCCGGGTCAGGACGCTCTCACTCCTCTCTTTTAATCAGATCAGCGCTTGAGAAAATCATACTTTCCCAGATGGGCGGAGTTGATGGGAAAAATCCAGCTTTTTCCTGTGCACACTCTCCATAATCCCACAGTGCTGTGCGGGACCACAAATGCAGCCCCTGGATCCACAGATGACGGGTTGAATACTAAACAACGAAGGCTTTCTCTTTGAATGGAGGCCCTGGAGACCTGTGGTGGAGGAGGGCTTACCACCATCTGGATGGCTGCACATGCTCCTCCTCTTGATTAACCCATTCAGCCTCGCTGCTGAAAACCTGGCAACCCATCCCCTTGGCAACAATGCAGCCAGAGCAACGGAAATCAAAGGGAAGATGAAAACCAGGGAACCTCTGCTGCTAAAAGAGCATGAAATTGCCTGAAATGTGTTCCTGCGTCATTAATATTAATGGGCCCACACCTCCTCTTGCTCATAGTTTACCACTACTCTGCTTAATACTCTGCTCTTGACGACAATGAAATGTTTGATTTTTTCTAGCCCTCACATGAACACGGATGGCCACAATTGGCACAAATACCCACGGTTAGCATTAAAAACTAACTGAGTTATCTTTGCTTTTATTTATAAGGTCCTTGAGACGATGAAGGTGCATTGCAGGTGTGTGTTGGTGCACATACGGGAAGCCACTGAGCTGTAACATGAGCTATGTCTCCAGAGCGCTTCCTGTTTTCTTCATCTAGGTCAGGACGGCTTGTAGACACAATCCATCACCAGGCTTTACGATGTGTGGGTGTACGTTTGCCCTTGCAGATATCTCAGAAGGCTTTCTCTCACACAGGCCACTGCTAATTAACCATCCTGATTGTGTTTTCGCGGAGCAGCTCAGGACCTCCTCTAAGCACCTGGGACTGTGTAAGAGAAGCATCAGCTTTAAACACCCGAGGTGTGATTGAGCCATCTGCTGAATGTTATAAATAATATGACTCTCAGCTTGTTATAACTGCACCCGTGTATTCTTGGATTTTGGCTTTGGATGTCATTTGGATATAGATGCTGACACTCATGTCTTTGTTTTCAAAGCTCTGACTATATATATATATATATATATATATATATATATATATATATATATATACAGTATATATAGAAAACTCACAGTAAAAAAAGACAAGACTTATTTAGACTTAGTTATTTTCTATAAACTCAGACACAATTTCTGTATCAGCCCAGTGTTAATGATAATTAATATAATATAATAATAATTAATATGTACTTTATCCTTTATTTTAAAGGAAGATACTGTATGATGGATACATACGGTCTGATTCAATGAACAGAGTAAAATGGACTTAAAATAACATTTATTATTGGTAAATTTAATAGCATTATCTAAAATGATATTTTATAAACTCAAATAAGAAATGTGTGCGCTGTGTGTGCGTGTTTATGTCCACGAAAAAAATCAAAAGACATAAACCAAACCACTGGCCTTGGAGAGTCACACAAGGACTTGCAAATTTGCTCACCTAGTAGAGTTTTAGTGTCGTATGAACCATAACCACTGTGTATTCAGCTTGGAGCAGGGCCAATTGTTTCCAGAAACTTAGAGATCTTTCCTCATGCCTTTTTGAAAAATGTCGTCTTAATGACACAACAAAACAGCATCATGGGGAAAAGACTGACCCAAGACAATTAGCTGGGTCTGCTCTCTTCTCCCACTCGTCTGAGGGTTTTAAATTATACAAGAGGGCTCCACAAAGATGACTGACTTGCTGATTAAACCTGACAGAGTAGGAGTTGTATCCCCTCCCCCGGTACTCATTAAATCTCCAGCTCCAGTGAGAGTTGTAATGAGATTGTTTGAAACAAGGAGCTCAGCTTCGGTGTGTGTTCACATCGTGCAGCTATCTGCGAGCCCAAGAGGGGGCATTTTCTTATGTACATTTATTTCATGTAAACAGCAGCAATCAGATTTTTGGAGCTGATTAGATTTGTTTACTGTCACAAGGAAGCTGGTTCTCTCACCAAAACTTGTCAGCAGCTGCTTCACGATGCCCACCGGTGCCTGGTCTTGGACATGTCGTAGAGGACTAAGCACCGTGTGGAAAACATGAGCGCTGTCTTAACGAGATGCTCTGCACGCTTTTTATGGAAACTAAGTGTCACCTTGCTCTTCGTTTTAGTTCAGTTTTCAGCATTAAGTCCAATTCGCAGGGATGAATAAGGCTTGAGCAGCAGTTTAATTCTTTATCAGCCCAAAAAAAAAAAAAACTATTTGGTTTTCGTAGTAGACTTAAATGAGACCCTCCTGTGCTTCTATGTGAGATAACACACCTCACAGGATTTTTACCAGATAGTCAGCATATATCAGACTGTTACAGCACCTGGACCCCAACAAATGCTACCATACTCTTGACTTCCTTCACTTCCACTCCCCAATTGGCTCCTGCAGTAGCTCATGAACACTCAACAAACAAGATGATGTGTTTTCTCCCACTCACAAAAACTGTCTATTGTTTATTGTTTATTTAGTCATTTTCCTGGATCTGCGTTTTGGATAAAACCTTCTGCTAAATGGCAATGGGAACATAATGAAACTCAAATTAGTTTGTGCCAATTATTGAGACAGAAGACGTTAGCCTTGGAAGACAGCTTCAAATTTTACAAGGAAAAATTGCAACCCCATATTGGAAGATATGTAAAAATGTGATAAATCCTACGGCTGGTGACCTTTAAGAAACTCTTCCTTCATTTTTTGCCTGCACTTCCAAAAAAATCTTGTGTTTAGTTCACTTTGCCACTCTGCCATGAAACACTCATCCTATATTTAAAAAACATCTGAGTTTTAATTAAACAGCATCTTATGAGTCAATATTTCTCCTTTCATTGTCAGTCTCATCCAAAATAGAAGGGAATTCTAAATTTGCAGACACATGTAGAAATTTAGTCCCTGTGGAAGGCAATATAGATAAAACATCTGGTTTTCAAAAATATTTTTAAAAATATAACCTGGAAAGGATCCAATTCAGAAGACTTTGCAGGTGTAAAGTTGACCCACAGCAGGGATTGCTAACAGAGTTAGAAGATATTTCATTGGTATGGAATGAGGACAGCACTAATAAATGGGTCTAAAAGTCTTATAAAATATCATGACAGAGTACCTAAAATATACAAAATCATAGTTTGCAGAGGCTCCAGCAGCTCCTGGAAAACAAAAAATCTGAGTGGACAAAACTGTTTTTCAATCAGTCCCAGCTCCTAAACTCAGAACTCCCAAATCCATCGTCTGAAAATGACAAAAACTACAGCATTCGAATCTGAGAGTTCTCCTCATTTATTTGGACTAAAAGTGATTAATGTATAGTACAGTTTTTCTTTTATTTGTAATTAAGCACTTCATGGTGTGGTACTGGTACTAATAATACTGAGATAGTCTCTCAAAATAAATTGCATGGAACCAGAAAGGGATGTAGCACCTTTGCGATAATGCCATGGAAACCAAACAGCTTCGACCTTTGAGCCAGAGGCCTTTTTAAACATGCATGTTTCAAATGTGTGCATTTCATCTTGGAATGTGGAACGTTTCCTTTGTGGGATTCCCCTCTTTCACTAATCCGACTTATACACTAGATATTTACAGAGCAGAGCAGCAGTCTCAGGATGAGGGGGAATCCACACAGGTCGGACTACTCGGTTGTGTTCACATCTAGGGCAAAGCGTACGACGCTGCCGCTCCTCCGAGGCTCGGCTCTGTCCAGCTGTGGTTGAGGTCCTCCTCCAGCAGCACCCTGGGAATGATGATGACTGGGTCGGAGAACCTCGTCCTTAGCATCTCTAGGAGGCAGCACATGGTTAAGACACCAGAAAAGGAGACAGAAAAAGACACATGATGAGGCTTTTCTCTGACTCTAAGAACAAATTTCTTTTTTGGCTTCAGCTGAGCACCCCGTGACCACTCGTTTCAGGACTGAAAACACAAAATTTGTGCTACCAATATAACAGGAAAAAGTCTTGAGAAATCTTTATTTATTCCAATTTATGTGGCACTGAATATTAGAAACAATTAAATACGTTTTGCCTGCAGGAATACTTCTTTCCTAAGTTTAATTTAGATAGATACAGACTTCTGGATCAATACAATCGACCCACTCACTTAGCCACAATGTCAATGCAAATAACGGAGTGTCAATAGAGCAGTGAGGGTCTCGGGGTGTTCTTTGAGAGTACAGCTACAACATGAAGTACAACAATAGAAAATAATTACAGTACAATCAGCATGCACTTACAGTTTCCTCTGAAACGTGTCTTTCCAAGGCAGCGTCGCTTCCCTCATTCCATTCATACTTATTCCTCATCTCATATCCATGCTTACACTCATCACATGTTCAAAAAAGAGTGCGTAGCCTGGATCGCATAACCCAACAAAAACTCAGATTGCAGGTCCAACAGAAAACAGTGGCGGCATGCTTGAGAACAGATATTGAATGGAAAAAAAAGGTTAAAGTGTGCACAAAATACGGGTTGCTTTTTTTTACCTTTAAGATGCAAAGTGATCTATTTTTATGAAACCCATCTCTTAAGTGTGACAACTTAGACATGCATTTTACTTAAAATCATGGCGAGTGGGTGCATCGCAGCAGCTGGCTCAGGAATGGTTGGAGATGGCTGGACTGAACTTCAGGCCTTCTTAAGAGAAGCCACCTTAAGGAACCTTAAATGTAGGATGTGACAACAGGCAGGCAGGCAGCTCCCTCTTACACCCCACTCCCATTTTAGTGTCCATATGGAAGAGAAATACAGAGTCAACCAAAGACAACGTGGCTCTAATGAAAAGTAAAACCGCGTTTGTAATATAAAATAAAGTAAATCATAACTCCATGAGCATGTATGAATGAGAATGAGAGGCATTTCTAGCTCTGTTCAGCTTTCCTTCTCTTGTGATTGTGATTACCTGGGATTGGGTAGTGCACAGCCCCACAGATGTTGCTTTAGAGTCTGCACCCAGCCAATATCTCGGATTGGCTGGCAGAGTTGTATGTAGTGGTACTGTTTTAGCACAACCCTTCAAATGAATCAGAATGTCACTCATTAGCACAGGACAGACTGGACACAGCATCATCCAAACGTGAAATCCTCTACAAATACTCTAAGACATATAAGAGACAACAATGTGATCACAGCATGTGTAGCGTGTTATGTCTTTACCATTCTAACTCTAGCTAAAAGGCTGAAAAAGCTCATGACATGTTATTCTGGAATAAGTTTCCGGACATCGTTTCCCGTTCATGTTGCTCCATGAATCAGGTGAGCTCTTGGAATATATTGAGACACGATGCAAAAAAAACAATATATTCCTCAGTGCTCACGTGAAGGCAACATGCGTGGCGTCGAAAAGATGTCGCAGCTCATGCCAGAAGTCTTGGATAAGCATAGAAAGAGGCTGTGAGAACAAAATTCTCTTCCATGTGGATAGAGTTAATAAATGTTGTCCAGACAAAGACTGGGACGGGAGACAGATACCTGCATCCGCTAACCTTGAACCATTCCTCTTAACGAAAAGAAGCAAAGAAGACACTGCTTTTTCTGCTTTTGGCATTTATTTGTA
This sequence comes from Menidia beryllina, assembly GCA_013363375.1. NCBI lineage: Eukaryota > Metazoa > Chordata > Actinopteri > Atheriniformes > Atherinopsidae > Menidia > Menidia beryllina. The sequence goes on from JABUIW010000024.1 coordinate 3,718,155, forward strand.
ATGTTTCATTAAATATGAGCAAGCAGATAGAACACAAGCACGTCACATTTTTTTTTATCCAAGACATAGCTTTCTTTACCATACTTTCTATCCTTATGTGCCTAATAAATACACAAAGATAGCACCGTGGGTGTGTTTACATTTACTGCCCCTACAAGCCAACCCCCCCCCCCCCCTATGTTACATCACCAAATGCCCCTCCCTCCCTGACCCTCCCACCAATCAAAGGCTGCAAAATGCTAAAGATTTGGACCCTGGTCTCTGATGGGGTGTGTTCTCAGCTGGCATAGCAGTGGTGGTGATGGTCGCTGCTCTGTCAAACACCAAAGGATACAAAAACAGAACAGTCATTCAGTAAGCAGGGGGGGAGGGGGATGATGATGAGTAGCAGAGGAAGCAGAGAGGTGTGTGTGTTGTTGTGCAGCACAATAACTGGTTGACCCATGACAAGACTATACTACTAACCCCGAACAAGACGCCCCGCTCTCTCTAAATATATAGAAATGTATTAAAATATCTAGAAAAGGATACACACTGCCTGGTCAGAAATAAATCATTCAGGCTTGTTTTGTTGGACCACCCTTAGTACTGTTAGATCAACTGTAATTGTGCACCACCATTTGTATTGATGGTGGCTGCTGTGTGAGGTCTGGACGTGATGTCTCCGCTCTCTGGACCATTGTTATCCTCACTGTCATCTTGTATTATGCCCAGGGGAGAAGAAAAAAACTCTATTTGGGGTACTCAGGTAGTCAGGTGACCTTGTTTCTTTGGACCAGCTGATATTTTTTTGGGAAAAATGCCAATATATTATTTTAGCTGGTCTTCCAATTTTTTCGGAAACGGTCTTTGGTCACCTTTCTGCTTTTTAGTTATTGCCACAGTTCTTTTACCTTACTGGGGACAGCAAACAAAAGAGCAGTTCGTGCCTAGTTTCCATACATACGCGCGCATGTGTGTGTACATCTCCTAAGCAGAGCTTAGGACATTTTAAAGCATTTCCTTTTACCCTGATACTATATAAAGACAAATATAAGAGAAAGAAATAGAGTTCTTGGTATACTAACAAATTGATTGTTAAACATAACCTACTTCAAGTTCTCTCTTCTCACTGAGAATATCTACACCCACCAGAGTTTCACCCCCATTTCCGACCTGAAACAATGTCAAGTCACCAGCGGAAAACCAACATTTCAGCATCATCAAAACAACCGTTTGTCCTTCAGAGCTGGACAAAACAAGCTAAACATGGATCCAAGTACAGAGCAAATACCAACATGTCACTGTTCATATCAGAAGAAAACATTTGCATAAAAAAAACTTGACAATTGACCACAAAACTTTTCCTGATTCATCTGATTCGTCCGTGTGGCGCTCTCTTCCAAGGTGATGTGAGAGCTGCCATTAAGCTGCAACATGAGCTATCTGCTATCCCGTAACGCTCTAATCACATTGGTCATGGTCATCCTAAGCGGAGTGCATAACAAAAAGAAATAAAGGGAGGCGCGTACACGACTGCATGCTAACGCAAAAGCACACTGTGGCTTCACAGAGAGACCGGTCTTGTTATCAGAGACTGTGTGAGACTGTGTGAGAGGTCATTATGGCTGCAGGGTCTGACAGCTGTGGGCAGGCGGGATGGACACCGCTCCACTCAAAACGATATTTTCCCGCTCCTTCATGCTTATCCTTCGTGGCTCTGATGTTAAAGGTTACATCAACACGCCTTCGTTTCCTGATTCACTGAGAATATTCGGCTGCGAAGCAAACGACTGGTGCATAATCAGTTTAAACATAATCCAGATGGTTACCCATATGGACCGGTTTACACACTGCTGCTGTGTGCAAGGGCATCATATCAAAGGAGCATATGAGGACAACAAGGTGTTTTGTTCAGTTTTTGTCCGCGACAGAATCAAAATGAAAAGAAACACGGGTTTACAGAATCCCACAAAGCTTTGACAGAGAAATATCCACAAACACAGGCGGCCAGCAGCAGAGACGGCTGGGGTCAGACACTCAGCGTGAATAACCAAGCAACAACATTTATCAAAGATTTTCAAATTTGCTGTGGATTTTTAAGCAGGAAAGTAGTCCAAGGTGCCAATTCAATCAACTTTTTCTTCCAAAAAACAAAGAACACAAAGAGAGAAAGAAATCCTTGATAAACTCAACATAGCAATCTGGTGAGCTGATCAAAGCCAACCCTTCAGACTTGCTTGTCACGGGGCCCATGCAACAAGAGTCATCCATTGGTTGGCCAGGCAGCCAGTAGCCATGGCAACCTGGAGATGGAGGCGAGCAGAGTGGGGGTGGTGGGTGGCATCAAATGGCGGAGACAGGAAGGAGGATGCGCCCGCCCACTCGTTACTATAGAAATCTAGTGTGGAGCGAGATGGGAAGAGCAGTGGCATGTCATGTTCAGACCCTGACAAATTATCCGAGTATTGTAGTACAAATGTAGCCAAGAGGTAGTGACAGAGGACAGAGAAGAAGAGCAAAGCAGAGCGGCAGAAAGGGAGTGAAGAGGGAGGAGGAGACAGACGAGAACAAAGATGAAGACCTGGGGATCAATTTTGCAGCCTCTGCCTTTGTTTCCCCCAAAATAAAAGAAAAAAAGAAGTAGTGCTAAATGATTTTTACTCTTTTGCCTCAGCCAGTTTGTTGTTGATCTCTTTACTTTTCTCCTTGTCCCCCACCGCCGGCCGGCTCTCAGGATGGTTCTCTGAGGTGGTCTTCTTGGAGCCCCTTAGCGCGGCCCCCTGCTTATCTTTGGGTTTCTTCGCTGCCTTGCCCTGGCCCGCCGCCGTGGCGCCAGACTTTTTGGGTTTAGAGCGGGGGGCACTATACCTGTCAACCTAAGGATGGCGGATAGCGGAGAAGAGATTCCTGAGCCAAAGTGTCTCAGTTATGGTTTAAACTGTCTTGAACAGGGAAAAACATTCAATTTTGAAATGATTTAAATAGTTTTCGGGTTTAATTTCTCTTCCATTCGCCAGATGGATTCAAAAGCACGACAAAAAGGAAGATGGGTCTGCTCTCACCTGTTTGCCGGGTTCTATGTAAGGCTCGCTGTACAAACTGCGTATCCTCCTCCTTTCCTGGGCCTTGTTATCGGTGGGCTGCAGGGGGGCTTGACCCTTGTAGGTGGCACTGTAGCTGGTCTCATGGCTGGTCTTCTCGTCCGGCGGCAGATACTGCGACTTGGCGCGGATCATCTTCACCGGCTTCACATCTCTGTAAGCCTTGAACTCAGTCCTGTGAGGGGAAAGCAGGAAGTCAGCTACCAGAAAACAGTCTCTTTTCTTAGTGAAATTAAAATAAAAACCACTCTCACAATGACTGGAAAGAATTATAAGTTTTCACTGGGTGAAATGACTCAAAACAGCAGCCAAGGTAAAAGATGTTTGAAGTATCTGAATTCTCAGTAAAAGCACTTCAGTGCGTCCTTCATTATGTTCTTCTGAAAAGGAAACACTAGACCATCCATTAAAAAGCAAAGGAGCGATTTTGACCCACTCTTACGTGACCCTCGAGAGCCCTCACGCTAGATCGAATGAGAACAGGAATGTTAGATTGAGCTTTTTCTGTCCCTTTTTTAAAATTTAAAAAAATATTTGAGATATTATTATTAACAGGTGGCCTATGAGGTGAAATAGAAGGCATTTATTGAGCAGCTTTGGTTTCAGAAGAAAAAGGAAAAGAAGAAGGAAATGTGAACTCCTAGCGGATTCTTATGGCAAACCAATGGTGCCTTAATGATGAAAGTACCCTGTATTTTTCCAGAAAAAGTGTAAAATTAGCGCACAAATAAAAAGTTACAGCAGCTTTTCCTCACATACTCAGTGGTATCAGGCAACTCACTTGACTGTCTGCATTTGTTCACATAATACTCTGCAAGCCAGCCTTATCTATACCTGTCACCACTTCTGTGTTTGTAATATATTTGGGGGTAAGGTCAAGAAACGATGCATTACTACTCAAGAGCAGAGTGTGTGATAGGTGCTGTGGGTGGGAGGAGGTCTGAACCACAGTCTGATGGAGTGTGATGGTGCCCTCCTCACACAGCACTTCTGAGGAAGGTCAGCAGTGACGGAGCTGACGAGCAGCACATTCACAATCACTCTACTGTGTCGAACTATGTTTGGATACAGAGTAAATGCAGTCACTTACAAAGGCACACACATGATTCATTGCATTGCCCTACAGTACTCTTTCTCTGTTGCTTACTTTACATTTTCTGGTGTGTTTTCCTCCCTCAGCACGTCTCATTTATCTGAACACTACCAGATTTGAACAAAGGAGTGTATACTGGCTTCAGCAGCAGTTTTAGTTATGATTATTCATTTTGATTGATTACTGAAAAACATTTTGACTGAAAAAAAGTGCTGTGATAATAACCAATGCTGAAAAGGTACAAAAACAAATTAGACACTATTCAGAAGAAAATTTAATCATAACATATTTGATGTTGATTTAAGGTTGATACTAGAAAAAACTTACACAGCATGCTAGAAAAAAGACCTGAATAAAACTATTTTAAAAGATGAAAGTGTATAGCAGCATTTAGGAATGTTTGATGAGAGTTTATTTCAGATCTCTCAGACCTCACACAGCAGTTGGCTCACCTTTTTCACAAAACATCCCTATTTTTATGTCTGAGCTATGAATATGCCCATCAGATTTTACATGCTTTCGCTGCTTCCAAACCCCTGATTCACATTCGTTAACCATCCATCGCCGACTTGTGCAGAACTTCAGAATCATTTGAAGAAATCTATTCACTCTAGCAGGTGTGCAGCATAGAGGCCCTGGAGGACCGGAGTTTGAGATGCCTGCTTTAAACAATGCTGGATGATTCTTTTTCATCAGGTTGAATTGTAGTTAGAAACAGAGAAAGTGAAAGAAAACAGAAAAATATGCAACAGAAACATCCTTGGGAATTTGTCTGTACTGATATACAGACATGTGAGCACAGAAAACAGGAGCCAGATGTTAGGGACCGCTGACTCCCACCAACGCCACCTCCCTCCAGCAGCAACTGTCACAACCAGCTAACGTCAACGCTCGAGGTTCAGGTTATAGATGACAGTGAAATGTTGGCAGTAAGTGCAGACATAGCAAAACATTTCCTGGGAAGAGATTTCTAACCCACATCTTTGCTTTTAGAGTTGATACTTTGAGCTCTATGCTAATGTTGTCATGCTAACATGACAACGCACATTTGTATTGCGTATTACCATCAAAGGCTCATTAAAAAATCATCAGGGAAAAAACAGTGCCATCCAAAACAAAAAAGGATTCATTTTACTGTCAAAGTGTGATTAAAGTTGCTCAAGTATTTCAACTAACCTTTACTATACCATTTTTTAAGAATTCAACCAAAGACCAAATGACATTGACAAATTTGTCAGATTTTATTAATTAATCTCATGTGCATTAAATTTAGAATTTCATTTATCTAAAGTTAAACTATCCGTCATCCCCAAACTCTTAAGCTGCTCATGTGTTAAACCAAAGCCAAAGGATAAAACGCCACTTTGTCAAACTCTGAAAAGCCGTCTACAATAAAAAGCCTGGTGACAGTGGCAGGGCAGTTGAATGCAGAAAGCCTTTTCCTGTAATGGTGCAAAGGAGAGGTGGAAATCACACAGAGAGCCATTACATAACAGGACTGAAGTCCATTTACAAGGCCGAACGGAGCCAAGAAGCTTTAACGCAAAGACAGGTTATACAACAACAACAACATCCAAGGCCAAGAGTATAGCACCACGCTGCAGGGTGTGTGTTTGTGAGAAAAAGGGGCAGATTGTGAAGAAAGACAAGGTTCACAGTGTGAAACACCGGCCTGCTCTGTAACATCACCGCTATTCATGAACATATGACCGCGTAACAATAACGCCTGTGTCTCCGAGGTCGATGTGTTCTTGGTACTGTAGAAAAATGAGTTCTGAAGAGGCTTTTTTCTGGTTCACTGTTGACGCGTCAATGACGCGTCTACCTCCTGTCTATGAAATAAATGTGAGAATAAAGCAGTCTGAGGCTCATATGAGGCTCCATTCTGTTCAGGAGGTCAAAAGGGAGTTGGTGTCAAGATGTAAGCAGTTCAGGGAAGAATTTCAACTTTTGTTCAGAAATTAAAATTCTGCTTTCTACGTCCTGTTTAGAGGGTTTAGAATAATAGATTATACATCCGGACGGTAATCATTTCTAAATTCCACATCTCTTAGTTCAGGCCACCTTGTAAAATTGGATCCAAGATTACAATGAAATGATCTGTATCTGTGCTGAAGTATCTGTGAAAACAACATGGATTTCGGTTATTATTGCTCCAAAGAAGAGGTGAAAAAATACAAATAAATATTTTCTGGTCTATTTTAATAAGTAAAGGGTTAGGATGTATCAGACAAAAACGTTTATTTGAGCTTACAGCTCTTTTGATCGTGTGCAGGATCTCAGCAAAACAAACCAAAAAGGTAAAGACTAAGGTTTCTTTCTTCCAGACCTTCCGTGAGGAAGCTTAAAGTCTCAGACAATAAAAAGCTCTGGGATTAAGAATAACTTCAATGTGGAGAAGAGTTTTGAGACGCCTCCTAATTGACAGAAGAGAGAAAATGCTGAAACATGTTACCCATATTTCTATTCAAGTAACTTCCTGAAAATAATTAAGAAGCTGTGACCAGAGAGGATCAAATTTTTCTTACAAAATGACTTAAATATTAGATTACTATGCTTGAGGGTTTTCACATTTTGCATTTGTACATGTGTTCTCCTATTGCAGAACATTAGGTCCATTTCCCTGGCAGCTTGGCAGGCGGGTCCCAGTGGGACACCTGGGCTCTACAACCAGCCACCGCCACTAACCGGGCGGAGTCACGCCTGGCTGCAGCACTGCTTCATCTGACTCAGCTCCGACAGCACAAGCTGGACGGCTCCCTGGTGGAAAGGCTTGAGAGAGATGTACTAAAACAGGAAGCCGTGAAAAATTCAGCTCGGCAGAGTTTAACGCACAACATGAAAGATGAACAGACAATGCTAAAGAATTCAAAACTTTGTCAAATGATTCAATCTAATCTCCAATAATAAAAAAGATCAAAACTGAGAACAATTAGACCAACTCTGCATCCTGTTTGGCACAGTCTGGTTTAGTGTTCACATGTATGACTGCTTCGGACCCTCAAGCATTTAGTTTGATTTTCAGGTTAAAAGTCTTGTTTTAGTCAGACTATCACAGGAATTTGTGTGGGTATAAAGCAACATGATGGATAAACAACCCACCCAGCGGCTCACCTAATACGAGAATGTGAACCATAAGGTGTAAAAAAGATCAATTATTCTGAGAATCATGTGTCCGATCACACCAGAACCAACTCTAACATGCTCTCAAACTATTATATTTAACTTCCTCTGCTCCTTTGGTCATAAAGTGTGAGGATTTGCATCTCTAATGTCCATGGCTGATCTTGGGGTTACATGGTCTTTTCATGGGTCTGTGGCTCTGTTACAGTGTCCCCTGTAAGCTGAACGATTTGTGCACAGACACTGCGAAGGCAAGTTTCTCTCATGATGATTCCAACTCTAATTCTACACCAGCGCGTGCCGGAGATAAAGGAGCAGCTGGACTCGCTCGCAGTAATCCGGAGCATCGATGTCCCCACGCACAGCACCACAGCTTCCCCTCCAGACAGAGTTTATCGGTCAGCGAATAGGCACGATCCTGGCTTCTGGTCATCCCTCCCTCTTCAACTCGCCTCTTACAGCAATTTTCTAACATTTCTAGCTCCATTGAACGAGTGTAACCTAGTAACACCACTGCACCACAAAGCATGATTTTCAAACACAGTTTCACAATATCTTCACTGTTATTTATCTAGAAAACCATCTCATAATTATCAAACATCAAGAAACAAGCAGATTTCAGGCCAAAAATTAGCTCGTTCAGGACAGAATCAGATCTAAAGACATCTCCATGTCATGTCTCTGTAATCAGACATGATACGGTCTGATTTAAGTTGCATAACATGGCTAGTTTTAGAGCACAGCACTCTGGACCAATGCAACTACTTTAGCCCACTTTTATGTTTAGGAGACAGACAAATCAAAGTCTTTTTCTTGCAGAAAAGTGGCTATCTTGGGATTTTTGGACTTCCTTCGCAGCTGCAGCCTGGTCTGTCTCTGAACTGAGGCAGAACAGAAGATGCTGCATTCATGGGCTGTCAGTGCAAACATGAGGCTTTGCAGACTTTCTAAGAGGATCAATTCTAAATCCGCAAGAATCCGCTGCCCGTGTTCTGCAAATTTGACGCAAAAACCTAATTCATTTTGAGTTTATTAGGGTTTTAGGCGCCCGGGTGAATAGAAAATCAAAAGATGAGGCTTCATTGCCGTGAGGAATGTGTTGAACTCGAATACGTGATGCAGCTGTCATAAAAGATTCATGCCTCCTTGGTCTCCATGAACTCACTGAACCTGCCCCACTGTCACATTTAGGCCCAATTTACGTGACAATCCTTCCTCCAGTCTGCTCTTTGAGAATCTTTTCTTAGCCGACACACATCTAATGATGCCGCAAATGGCACTGACAACTGGAGGAATAGTCTTTGTCTCACAGTCGTGACGTGGAGCAAATTTAGAGGCTTGAACAGCTGCCTCTGCTTCATCAAGATTTCTCATGCAAAAAAGACCTTTTGAAATATAAATAGGTGAGTTGACAGCAAAATTAAGGTTGTTAAACGGTGCACCAATTCATGCAAGAAAAGAAATGATTGGCAGAAAGGAGCAACAGATTCTGTGAAACGATTAACACTTAAATAAACTGCTTCTGTTCCCAACAGGAAACAGCTGAGAGGAAAAGTGTCTCACACACACGAGCTGATATCCCTATGTATCTATATATGTTTAGGTGAACATAATCTGAAGCGACTGTGGATTAAATATGACAAAAATGGCAGTTTCAATGTCCAGGACAAATAATTGCCATGAAAATTGTGCATAGTCAACCAAAAAGAAAATCTCAGTGAGAGTTATACTGGCCTTCCTGGTTCTGGTTCCCTCACTTTAAAAGGGAGATTTTTCCTCTAACTGTCGTCTACTGCATACCAGTTTTTAGGGAACTGGATTAAACAATAGTCCCAATTAAATCTCTTCAGATAGGCTCCTTAAATTAAAAATATATACTGATCTGGAGTGTAATAACTTGAATTTGACTATATTAGAATAAATGGGATGTTTAGATAATAGATAAATGTGATTTTACTGGACCTGAAATGGTCTGTGTCTTTGCAGTGCAATGCACCTTTTGTCTTTGGAGCTGCAGCCTCAGACTCTGGCAGTAACCAGCTGATCCTGTCTATGCCGAGGGGAGAGTCGTGCCAAGCAAACCGTGAAGCAGCATTTAGTTACAAAAGCGGTCTGGTGACCTGTATTGGGGGGTCACTCCCACCTACATGAAATCAAACATAATTAGGTCCTCTTGAGGCCTCCAGATGCAAATGATCATTGCTGACCATTTAGCTCCAGTCTGGACTGGGCTGTCAGTTTCCTGTTTTATTGTGGTTCCTGTTCTTCGTTTCCTGTCCTCCTCCTGTGTGTCCGCCACCTTTCCCTTCTGTACACATCATTAACTCAGCTCTCCTCACCTATGCTCCCTGTCCTCAGCTACAGTCAGTCACCAATCACAGGGCCTCCTCTGTTTCACAGCTTTCCTCTGTTCATGTGAAGCCTGTGTGTTTATCCACCTCTCAACTAAACACAGTGGGATTAATGCAGGATGGATTTCTCCATCATGCATATACTACAACATTTGGAGTGCATACATCTGCATAAACATTATGTCTTGAATAATTTGTCATCTTGTTTCTCATCTTTAAACTTTGAAATATTGCAGCTGTTGTAATTTTGTTGCGCTTTTATTTTATGCCGTGTGACCATATGCTAGCTAAGTGTGACATTAGCCCACAGCTGACCTGTTTGAGGCTCTGCTGGGAGGAGAAGACAGAGGGCTGACTGGTGCTTCTGCTTGTCACAATGCAGTCATTTCATGTGGGAGGAAGAGCCCCGAGCGGCACCCTGCTGACTGCTCAGAAACACGGGCATGCCCGAGAGGCGCCACGCAGCTGGGCGACACCTTCACTAACCTCACGCAGCCCCGTCCAGCACTGCCTGCTGCATCTGCTGCATCACAGGTCAGCCAAGCCTCCAAAGCTAACCCACATCTGCCCTCTGCCACAACACCCGGCAAAGTTTCATTTTGAAAATGTGTTCACAAACATTCTCATCTTTTCTTTACATAGATCACAGGCTAAAAAAAATAATAAAGGTCAACTCTCAAATGTCGGATTTCATCGCATGATGTCACTAATTCACATTCCCCCTAAACATGGTCCTATAGAGAGGAGGCAGAAGTGCTGCAGGGACACTTGCAGAAGTGGTGGCATGCGTGACTCCACATTTATCCATCAGCTCCCATCATTCTCAGGAAGATTGCATAATAGAACGGAGATTAGACTCATGGACCTAAACATCAACAGCCATCATGCACCCATTTCCATTTAGCTGAATTACAATTCACCAGGAAAAGCAAAGCCGACTGTCATGTAACGCTTTGAGATGGCATGGAAGAGCTGGTCTGTAAAACGAGTGTTATATAAGTCGGGCCACTTAAGTCATGTAACATGAAGAGATGTCAGTTTCCAGGCCCTCGATCATCAACCAACATGCAACGTTTTCTTTCACACCCATCTATTAAGGGATTGTGTGAAAATGTTGGTTATTTTTATTGTATTCTTTTTCTAGATTGTCTTTTTTCTTAAGTCATTGGCAGTTTAAATCTAAACATAAATTGTACCATACTTTTGTTCAGCCAATGTGTTGATCCTCATTTTTATTTGAGGTTTCACTGTTTAGCTTTTACCGCTGGCAATAATGACCTCCTGCATCTCTCTGAGTTACTTCATAGTGACAGAGGCCTGTTTCTCATCACACTCCTGTTTCCGCACAACATTTAGTGCCTGGTGCTATTTACACACTTAGATGACAGGGAAAAGTGAACATACAGCAGATTTATCAGTCATTTCAAGGTGAAATAAATTCGCTCTCGATGTTCAAAGTATCATCACTATCTAAACACTCAAGGTGGACACATTTCACCTCTTTAATTTGAACAAAAAAGTTTTGTTCTTCTCAGCTCAGAGGTCAGTGGGCCCTTGAACAGATCATGGCCCACCAGTGAGATCTGGGAAGTGGATAGTAAACTCACTTGTAGGAGCTTCCAGCTGAAATTTCCTCTTTGATCTGTCTGTTCAGGGCATCCACTGCCGCCCTCCCTCTGCCCTCTCTCTCCCCCTTCAGGACCACCTTCCTCTGCCCATCCTGCTTGATGGAGCGCTTTTTCCTCTCTTGCCCCTGCAGGAGGTCTTTCTCTTGCACCTTGTCGGCTATAGCGCCCTTCTCCACACCGCATTCCGCAACCGCCAGGGCCACGTGCTGCTTCACGTGCCTGGACCTGTCCGGTGCCCGTTCGTCGGTGGATGGGGGTTTGGGTATCCAGGGGTGGTCGTATCTCTTGGGGATGGGCCAGGGCTTGAAGTCCTTCTGGTACTGAGTCTCGCTGTTGAACGGTGTTTCCGGTTCGTGGTACTCGTTCTTGGGTTTGCAGCTCGGTTCCGGTCGCACTCTCCAGTGCTTAAAGTCCTCGCGCATCACCGAGCTGCACACGCGCTCCTCGGAGACGCACCGCCGCGGCCCGCGCGCCCCCGTGGCGGCTCGGGCTTCTGCGCGAGAGGGCTGCGTTTCTATGGCGACCCGGGCCTGGGCAGGCGGCTGGAGCTGGATGTGCTGCATCTCAGAGGCGTCCGTGTACTTGGTGAAGACCAAAGGCACGGCGATGTCAGCCTTGTCCAGCTGGTTCCAGAAGCGGGCCATGCAGCACGCCCTGCTGATACAGGGCCACGCCATGGTGGAGCGCGCACACTGCCACGAGCTACGATGCAAAACCGGAGGGATCCCTGAGACAAATGTTTCCCAACGAATCCCGATGAGAGAGAATCAAGATGTCCGGGAGGTGCAGGATGCGCGTTCGGCTCAGATGCTGCAGACCTTAAAACGGCTTGGTTCGTGAGTCCATTGCGCTTCCAGAAAGACGCGGACCGGGGCAGATTTATTCTAAACAACAACCTTACAGACTGTGCCCGCTCAGGTTGTCCTGCCACATCACGCCACAGAAGCGCACTGCCCCGCCCGCCTGCTCAGCATCCCGGAGACACCAAACCGGAGGACGAAAATAAAAGTCAAGCCGGACGAATTCACTTCCGGTTTGACCTGCAGCATAAAACGGGTCAAAATTAGGAGAAAAAACAGCTCAGACTGAAAATGGAGCGCGTTTTCTGGCTGTGAGTTCACGCTGCATCACACATGTGGAGAAACAAAGAACCAGGTCCTATGTGCTTCATTTTGATATGAGTATCTAAATTTGAATAGCTCGTTTTTTTTTTTTTAGGCAGGGTGATAAGTTCAAGATAAACAGCTTACTAATAAAGATAACGCCCTTCCATGCCCATAATTGTCCACATTTTTTAAAAATTCAGTACAGCATTAGGATAGTTTATGTTCTATCATTTCTGGAGATAAAGATATAAGACATTACACAAGAATCAATTTGTTGGAAGGTACTGCTCATAAAACGTAAGTAAGTAACTACTGTGCAGAATGCTTCACAGAAATCAACCTTCCTTTCCTCCTTTTGCACAATTAATTCAAATGTTACAGCCTTCAGAGTCATGCTTCCGGATCCACAGAAAAACAAACATTTTCAGACTTGTATCATATGGCATAAACCGAGGACAATAAAAAGACATTTCCCAACTGGATAGTTGGGAAATCATTTATAAATCAATGACTTAATCTGTGGACAGGCCGGGGCAACCCAGAAAATCACACCATATATTCAATTTTATTAATCATGCATCCCAAAACTCTCAGTGCACTCAGAAGCTGATTCATCTTAGTCCTCAGTGAACCTCTCGCTTCATTACCCCACAGTGTGTTTACACAACATGCAAGGGCCTCCCATCAATTCATCAATCAGGACCAAACCCCTGAGCTCTTCTTTGCCTTTGTTTCTTGTGTATGTGTGTGTTGGCTGTGTTCTGATGTCCTCGTGCTTCTGATGTGTCTGTGATAAAATAAACAATGAAAAAACACATTTTCTGTCTCAGTATTGCTGCTTTCTTAACCTATTTAAAGATGGATTTTTGTATGGAATGTTGGTTTTACATTCCTCACACGAGTAAAACAGCCATTGGTGAGGTAGATTACAGAGTCAAGAGGATTTGAATTTTTTGACAAAGACTGTCCCTCAGTGGCACACTGTGGCAGCAAAAAGCAGACTACATGAATAATATTCACTCATTACAAACCCCAAAGGCCTGTTTCAGACTGGACTGGAGTCTGGTTAGATATCTGAACACAATTTTATGAAAAAAAGGCTTTTACTGCTTTTTTCTGCGCCTTGATTCTGTGACACGGCTCTTCAGTTCAAAGGCGTTATCCTAAATTTCTTTCTTTTTTAGTCCACAATGTTTTATTTGTTTTGTTTTTCGACTGAGTATTGCATTATGTGACAGACTGAAAATCCAACACAATGAGATGGTTAAGCAACACAGGCACTGAATACATGAATAACCAATGAGGAGGTAATCAAAGGAAACAATCTAAAGAGAGAGGCAGATAAAAGTCATACTGCCCTACACACAGCTTAAAGGTAAAGGACATGGAAACATGCAGATGGGCTTTAATGACTCCTCCACTATTTCTTCTTGTTCATCTTTCTTCATCAGCGCTTTGGTTAACCATTTGGATGGGTTGGTTATCTGTATCACTTCAGCCTCAGAAAAATACTGAAATCATTTCCAAACATTTCAGAGCAATACTGATAACGTCATTATGTGATAGGGAGTGTCTCAGATCTCTGCAGGGGCCTGTAGCTCTCTGCATACCAATCTACTGCTGTCTTATTGCTTAACCATAGAGAGCAGTGTGTACAACCATAAAAAGCAAAATATTGCGTAATCATATGAAACACTGGATGCCTTTAATGCTTGTAGTAAACCCAGAGTTTAAAGGCTTATTTGGCCCCTGTTCCCACATGTCTTGTGGGTTGGCCCTCTCATTTGAAAGCACTGTGCTCGAGCAGCTGCTTCCCTGCAGGTCAAAAGTCAGATGTGGTTGATACGGACTGCGAAATCCAACATTTCTTGAGCTAGATAAGGTGGTTATTAGGAGGTGATGGTGGAAAGGTGAGCATTGCAGACTTTGGACCCTCTTCCCTGGCTATTTCTCTCAGTCTCTGCGGCAGCACTCCGCGTCGTCTCTCTGCTCAGAATAAAAAACATGAAGATTGATTTTGCGCCTGCAGACGTGCCCCTGGACAGGAGGCTGCAGACGGCCTCCGTGCTGCAGTGGGTCTACTCCTTCCTTGGTCTGGGTGAGTGAATCTAATTGGAACATCTGGAGAGCCGTACAGGGTGCAGCTATGCTCGAGTTTTCCCACTTTTTGCAGCAGGGGTTGACATTTGTTCGTCTGCTCTTTTTAAGTTGATACTATGAGTTTTTGTATTTTCCAAGTAAGTTTAAAAGCCTTTTCTTCACAAGGGAGAGTTCAGCAATACCTGGGCAAAAAGCGTGTTGTTCTTTTTACATTGTTGGCTGGCTATCGGTGCTTAAAGGTCTGAAATATTTCCGTGTCTCTAAAAACAACTTTGCCATGCTTGATTTCCACAGAGTTAGGGTTAACTTCTATCCTTAAGCTTATTAAAAACTATGGTTATAAACTCTCAGTAACATCGGACAACTGATTCAGATAAGGGGGACGGGGGCGTGTCCTATGAGCCGGGAGTTTTTTGATCATTGTGTCCATCAAGATAAAGAGGATAAACATCACCTCAGTCATCTTATTTTGTGACTTTATTTCACCAGGATATGATCTAACAATCGCAAGAGCACTGGTCTGAGCTAAATCTAGGGAAATAAGAAACCACATTCAGAATGATAAAATCATTGTTACATTTCTAATAGTATGCTTACAATGTGTGCCTGAGAATAATGGTCTCTAAGCATAACAGTTTGTGTTCTATGCAAGTCCTTTATCACTGTCCAAAGAGGTGAAGAGTTGATCATGTCTGAACTAAAAATAGAAGCATGATTAGTTTCTGAAGATTTGTTAGAAATGTTCATGCTCATTCTTTTTAGTTTATTTGAACAAGATTTCATTGTAAAATTTTTGTCTACACACGTTCAGCTGCCATTCTTTAGGTTGAACATTTTTTCTTTAGATTGTGAACCGACTGCTTAAATTACACAGAAAAAATACACTTTTTTTCTTTTTGAAAATCGTCCAGTTCCAGAGGCTGCATGGCATCATGCTGGAATATCTGCACTCACTTAGCTCTCATTATCATTGTCCACCCACATAATGTGTTTTGCTCAGATTTAAAGGGTTGCTGTTTCCAAACTTTGCTCACAACTGATTTTCTCTCTCCTCAGCACCCACCTGCATCTTCCTGTTCTTTTACCTGCTCTTTACCCGCTTCTGGCTGATCAGCGTGCTGTACGCCATCTGGTGGGCCTATGACTATGACACCCCTGCGCGCGGCGGGCGGAGGGTGGCCTTTCTTTGTGGGCTCAAAATATGGGATTACATGCGGGATTACTTCCCCATCAAGGTGAGAGACTGCTTTGAGACTCTTTTCCTTTTCCTTTGTGGCCACTGTCTAAAGTCCATGTGGGTGTGGGACTGAAGGTCGGGGAACCTGACCCTTGAACTCTGCTGCCCCTTGCTCCTTGGAGCTCTTATCTCTGACATGCAAATGGCCCACTGAATAGTGACACTCTTTATTCACTCTACATGTTCACAACGAGAAATTTAATTTGAAAAGTACTTTAGTAAACACAGAAGAGAAGTGAAATTGCCATTTTTAATAGATGTTATTATTAAAGACATGCAAATGTTGCAGATAGATAATGAAAATTATAATGACACATGTGGAAACCTGGAGTTAGGAGAGAGGAAGGTGAGGTAGAAATCTTTAAAGGTTACCATCAGTTGGTTGGGTTGTGCTTTCTGTAGTTCAGAAGCAGCTTAGCTGTTTATGGCATACACAGCCTGAACTATCTGTAGAGAACCTGAACACAAAGTCACAGCCAGCGGTCCAACATCTGGATCATCGTGCAGAGAGGCTCCTGGTCATGAAAATGTCCATGAATGCACCACCTGTTGACAACCAGAGCTAGCGGTGCTGTCAGAGCTGCTTCTGCTGCCTTCCTGACTCCCCTGCTGTGTTCTCATGACGGGCATTAGGGGTCCAAGCTTGACCACTTTGTTTGTGTTTGCTGAGAGTTGTTGGGAAATAATTCAGGAGCTGAAAAGCATCTTTGCAAGATGACCCAGATAGAAATGTCCCAAAGAGCAGAGGCGGGTGGTGACTGGCCGTCAGGGGTTCAGATCTGAACAACAGGTGGAGGCATCTTAGACAGGAACAGTTTGACAGTCAGAAATCTCAAATGCGAGATGTGTTTACAGTCTGTCTGCGATCTGAGGCTGAAGGCTGGTAGCAGGAGGAGCTGGCACCAGTACACCAGGGCCAGACATGGGGAAAAGGGCTGTGGAAAGAACAGAGATATCCCTCACATACTCACCCCACAACACATGTTTATATAAACCTCTCTTTAGAAAATGACATGCCTAAATTGAATAGTGTATTTCCATTTTATGTTTTGACAATTTTGTGGCTGCAGAAATGTGTTGTGTGAGATTGTAATAATCCTGAGGTAAGAAAATATGTCAATTTTTAAGGAACAGAACTGGCACCACATCCTATAGAATGTGGAGCTTTACAGTTAAATGTGAAAATGAATCTATTTCTACTGAATCAGTAGCTTCCACACAGCTTAAGACGAAAGCTGTAAAGAGAAGGTAACAGCCAAAGAAAAAAAAACTTGGTTTTGTCGCTGTTTGTTCAGCCTGTGGTTGCCTGACAACCAAAGAGCCCCCAAAAGACTCCCAGAAGTCACAAAAACAGCCAAGAGAGTAATCTTTTCCTGCTTTTACTTATGCAAAGTAACACCCCTGATTCAAGCATCACATCTAAATCAAAGCGATTTAATTGAAGTGACCTCCCTCAGATGTTTATTAATATTTTATATTTATAGAATGAATAACTGTTCGGCAGGTTTTTTTTAGTCTCTGATTGGATGTTAGTCAGTTTGTTACAGTCACATGTTGGAAGTGTGATCTCACCACTACTTCTAAAACATTCACTTTATCTGTAAAAAAAAAAGGAAGAAATGCCATACTTGTGGTACAGACAACGGCTCGCTGGGTCCACCTTGTGGTCACACAGGAGTACTGTCTCTCTGTATCTCACGTCCAGTTAAAAAACAGCTTCACGTTTCCGCCTCTTGTTTTTTTCCCCCTGAGCATCTCGTTCCTGAATTCACAGAGAAGATACCCCCCGTCTATCAGCCACTTTACGTCTGTACTTTCTGACATGTGAGAGACTTTGGACTGAACTGATAAGCAAGAGAACAACAACAATAACATCCAGTTCATCACAGCTGAGAAGATCTCTGCTTAAGTGATGTTAGTTTGCCACAAAGAGTTTGATAAATGTGTCAGAAACTGAAGATTACTACTTTATGAAACATACAAGAATGGTGTTAACCAAAAGAAAGGAACTTTTTTAAAAGACGCTTTAAAAGGATAGTTTTAAGTCAAACTTTAAGAAACAATGTATTTTTTTTCTTTGTAAGTGGGTCAGTCCTGCGTGTTCATGAATTAGACCTCTCTGTTATTCAGTGTTAATCAATACTGGGTTGTATCTGAGCTAATCAGATTGGGTCATATCTTTCTGTTCCAACAACAGACAGTAAAATGGGCCCTTTAGATGGAAATAAACATTTCAAAAGATGAAAGCCAGAGCACTATATTTTTTAATTTGAAATATTATGCTCAAAACATTACGGGTACATCTTATGTAATCATTACCTCACTTGATCTATTTTAAATAATGCTGGATTTGCTGCAGGGAGAAGAGAAGAAAATATACAACACCAATAAAACAACAAATGTGTAATAATGACTCTAACTAAAGGCAAGATAAGCACCATGTAATCACAAAAGACAGGAGAAGACTGGTACCAAAGTAATAGTGTGAAATGATCAATATAAGCACTGTAAATACTGATAACTATACTTTAAAGTGAACAACAGACATATTTCAATCAGGTCTGATTTCATGCAAATCTAGTTTTTCCTTTGAACTATAAGAATAAATTAGATGAACAAAAAGCAGCCTTCTCATACATTGCTGTGAATGTTCCTCTGGTCCTGTGCTAATTTCCCATCAGCTATATCTTGTGAATGTCTATTAACTGAACTTTTGAATATTTCTAAGGAAAATCGCAGTAAAAAATTCTCAGTTTTTCTTTATAAATCCACCTCGTTCAAGGGGAATCATGTCCCACATCATCTGACTGCATGCCGCATTAGACCGTTAACAAAGAGTCCATGCAAGGGTAAGCAGAGCGAGGGGGCCTAATTGGCTTCTTTGGTGTGCCTCTTCCCACCATTTCTAATTACGCCATCATCTGCTTGGGCGAAAAAGCTCTCTTACTCACATTTAGAAGAAAAACATGAATGTAGACAAGACAGTGACGCATATTCAAACACCGTTAAAGGCTTTCAGAAAAATAACATTAAACTTACATGAAACTTTCCCTTCAGGTCCTGGAATAGCTGCATCACAGATAACCTATATTAAAAGATTTTATTCTTAAAAGATTTATTCATCAATATGAGTCCACAGATTTGGATTAAATGTCTTAAATTAAACACGGAAAAGCTGTGATTTTATAGACAAATGTCCTGTGGTAGTAAAGGTTTTAAGAGATAAAAAATGGTGACAAAATCCATCAAAAAAGAAGATGCGAGAGACAAACTGATAGCAAAAAAGCAAAGTTTAGGGAATCCCGAGAGTCCAGAAATGACTTCATCAACAACATGGACAGAAATGTCGATCATGTTGTGATGGCAACTTCATGGAAAGACTCATTAGAGGAACTGGAGCCAATGATTAACAGTGTGACCTGTGGGCCACCAGCAGCCGTTACCCACAGCATAACAACATGCACACAGCAGCTCTGTGAAGCTCCAGGAAACTCATGACTTGTTTTTACGACACAAAAAGTCTTTTCTAAATTCATTCTACAGTCTATATTTGATCAGTAAATGGAAAAAAATGGCATTAGATGCCCAGTCAGTTTCCATTCTTGCAAAATACTTAAGATGAGGAGAAGAAAATTAGAAAAATCTGGGTAGAACAAGAACATCTGGAATAATTTACACAGGAAACAAAGAGCTGGATCCAAATAGGAAAAGCAAGTATTCTACCTGCTTTTGATGGGCTGTAGTGGACAAATGTGGTCTGACATCAGACAGAAATGTTATTCAGTAGGAACACCAGAAACTCCCATTCAGCATGAAGGTTTGAATACATCACTTTATGGGTTTGCAGCAGCGGTGCAATGTCCAGTATTTCATTGATCACCTGCTGGATGAAGAAGTTCTAATAGTAGGCTGCAGCCAAAAAGACAAAGTAGTATTGACCAGAAAAAGCCTTTATGATACCGCATGTGCTAAACTGTTACAGTAAATAGTAGCAAAGGTGCTGACTAACGCATAAGTATGGTTGATAAGATACAATCTATGTAGACACTTTAGTCTACTGGTTTACTATCTTGCACAAAACCAGTGAGTTTCATGGTTTCTGTCATAAAAAGGTCTTACCACATTTTTTGTTTGTGACTGACAGACAGAGAGGGAGATAAGGATTTATTTGTGACACCTCTACAGCTTTTCCTATTAGTGAATGTTGAACTGGATATTTAAGATTAATCAGCTTCACAAAATCATTAATTAGCCAGATCTCAAGAAAAAACAAAAGGGTAACAGAAATTATGCTTTGTTCCCAAAATTCTTCAAACAAGTATTTCCTGGAGTTTTTTGGCAAATCCATATCATCTTCTGCTCTCATGGTCTCACAATTGTGTCTCAAAACAACTGACAAGAGTTTGCAGAGGCACCTCACAAAAAGCTAAAGATGTGATATTATGAAGTTAAGTTGTTCTTAATAATGCATTCTGTGTAACAAAACAACCAAAAAACACAACAAAAATACCTGAAACCAAACTAAATTTAGTTTAACTCAAGATAGACCACATCTGGGATTCATGCAGACAAATTTAAAGGTTCACAGGTTCTTCTGTGTGCTGTATATGCAGCTGCACCTTTTCTGATAAGCACTGCAAGAAGCTAAAATCCTGAAAAATGACAGTGATTTATCTGCCTGGCTCCAAACCACTGCTGGTATCAGAGCTGCCTGAGGGAAGTGTGGGCTGCTTTTAGGACAGCTCAGTCAGGGTTCAACAGGTCAAACACAGCGTTGAAATTGATACTGGGTCCACGTGTTTGGATGGCGACCATCTGGGTTAATGCACCGTCAGCTCTTTGGGAAGAATTGATGATGCAATGACCGATTTTGTTAGATTGATGTGCTTTTAGCTCTGATTAGGTTGGAACACAAAACCTCAGTACAAGTACATCTTTTTCTTGTTCATAAAGTTTTTAAATCCATCAAAAAAATCCGGTAATTACCAGGTCTTAAAAAAAAGTAAATACAACCTCAGTTGACCAGCAAACATGACTTATTACACTGTGTCATCATTAATCTAACAAAAGCTTAGCCAACATGAGATTTCTCCATGGCCAGCTGGCACCAGGGCTCCCGGCTGTGATCTCAGTCTCTCTCTGTGCACGTGTGGGGGTCCTCAACAGGCTGTCCAAATATATGCATGTTTGGTTACTGAATTATTCGTATTCTGATCATTTGGGCTGATTCTGCAGCCACCGGAACTTCAATGGACACCGGGGAGCCAAATAACAGATGACTTTCAAAAAATGAAGGTTTTGCAACAAACCAGCTAGGTTTAAACATCAGCCTGAATAAAAGGCTGTGAATGGTTTAAGTTTTCGTTTAATGGAGGAAGACACAAAGCGGCATATGACTTATTTATTTGTCTCATCAGTAAGCATAAACAATATTTTGTTCTTTTGATAAGTAAAACCTTAAAACCAGAAGGGGATGTACTTTTCTTTACAGCATGAAGTAAGCTATACATGCAGAGCATAAGATCGATTATTTGATTTACATGCTGTCCTTTATTCTCCCCTTAGTTGGTGAAGACAGCTGACTTGGACCCCAAGCATAATTACATCTTCGGCTTCCATCCCCATGGCGTGCTGGTGGCGGGGGCCTTCGCCAACTTCTGCACCTTCTCCACAGGCTTCAGACAGCAGTTCCCGGGCCTCACCAGCTACATGCTCATGCTGCCTCTGTGGTTCAGAGCCCCATTCTTCAGAGACTACATCATGTGTGCAGGTATGAAGCTGAAACTCCTGAATGGCCGTCCGGTGAGGTGCCCAGCACAGCCGTCTCTGTCAGTCCCACTAAATTGAGCATGCTGCACTTGGGGGAATCGTAAGACTTATCTGATGTTGTAACTTTTCAGGCCTGATTCCTTCAGACAAAGTCAGTGCCAGCTATCCCCTGCACCATCGCCGGGGTGGCAGCGCTGTTGTAATCGCTGTGGGCGGCGCCCCAGAGGCCCTCGATGCGCACCCTGGGAATTTCAATGTGCTTTTGGCCAGGAAGAAAGGGTTCATCAAAATGGCACTGGAATATGGGTGAGTCCTGGTGCTCTGAGGTAATTAGAGCCGCATTCTGTGACTGTGTCGATCTTTTTATTCGGAAAATGCAACCTTTTAAAACAGAAATGTATTCAAGTAGCTTGCATGGCATTTCCTGGAAAATCAAACAGTTCGTTTGTAAATCGTTTCAGAAAGAGAAAGCTCGGTAAAAAAGATTCAGGCAAAATGCAGCTTAAACTTTGGATGATCAGTCAGACTGTGTTTCATGTTTGAACTGGTTCAGAGCCCACCTGGTGCCCGTCTTCTCCTTTGGAGAGAATGAGGTGTTTGATCAAGTGGAAAACCCAAAAGGAACCTGGCTGCGGTGGCTACAGGAGCGGCTGCAAAGCATCATGGGTATTTCCCTGCCTCTCTTCCATGCACGAGGCATTTTCCAGTACTCCTTTGGTCTCATGCCTTACAGACGACCCATCAACACCGTGGGTGAGTGGGCAGCTTTGTTTAGGCGTGATGAAAAGGATGCTCTGGTTCACACACTCTCATCACACCTGCTGCATTCACTGATGAACAACAACCATCCGCTAAAAAAATCCTGATTTATTCTTGAAATAAGCAGTCAGTGATACACTGCTGCTCTCTGTTGATGGAGGCACGCAGCCCCCGTGTGTTGCAATGCGCAATAGATTACCAGGCCTTTAACAGCATTAAGCATAGAGTGCACTGCCTTACTCTTTGTCACCTGCCCACAGTCGGCCGGCCAATTAAGGTGGAGAAGAAAAAGAAGCCAACTGTTGAGGAACTGGATGCCCTTCATCAGCTGTACATGGACGAACTCAGCAATTTGTTTGAGGAGCACAAAGCAAACTACGGAGTGGACAAGGACACACACCTGAATTTTGTCTGAGCTGGACGTTAAAGAGAGATGAATGAAATGCATATTTATTTTCAGGGTTCTGGTGCTGTGGGTCCAGATTATTCTACCTTTTGATGAGCCTTGTGTCTAAAAATTCTTCCCAGTTTGCCAATTAAAAACGTAATGCATTAATATGTCTGGACATATCTGTTAAAAGAAGGATTCAACTGACAGTGAATACTTATTATCTCCTAAAATAAAAATAATAAACAAATGTTTTAATGACAAAAATGAAGCATCACCAGAGCATCTTCCACTGAATTTCTTTTGGTATAATGATACATGCGTTTTCCATCTTAATTGAAATGTGTTTGTAAATCTTTTCCCCATTAAACTCATTCAAATGTCTAAAAATAATTCACTAGTATTGGTTTCTGTCTCATTTTATTTAAAGTTCCTTCTTGCTCACGGTTGATAATCACTTTAATTCAACATCCATCTTAACGAGATGTGCAGGACAACATGTGAGGCGGCTCCCGCTGACTTACAGAAGAGGATTAGGTCTCACATGCAGTTGTAGGTCTGAAAGTTGTGTTCCGTCCTGTGAGAACACTTTAGATGGGTCGGACTTAGTTTGGACTTTAACCAGCCAGCTCCGTGTGTAAAGTCTGGAAAATCTCCCAGTGCACCCATAAGTTTAATCCAACCAGTCCTCAAAAAGAAGCTTTTGTAGTAGAAGTAGTTTGTTGATATATGTCAAAAGTTTCATAATGGGCTGCTTGCCTTCTGTGTGTGTCACCGCGTGGGATCCAAACGCAGGGCCAAAGCAAAAGACTGTTAAGAGGCTTCAGGAACTTGTTCTTAAATGTCCTGCACCCAATAGAATATCAAAATAAACCCAGAAAGAAAAATAGAAAAAAATAAAAAAGGAAAGGAACACAAAAAAAATGTTAATAACCTGACAAGGGGAATGAGAATAATGGAGACACACAGGAAGACGGTTGGCTGCAAACGTAGAAGGCGATAGATGAGACATAGACACAGGGACAAAAGACTTGTAGAGGAGGATGAAGAGCAGGAGAGAACAGGGAACAGGTGAAGGATAAGATAAAGGATACAAACCCAGAACATGAAAACTGGAAAAAACTGGAATACAAGGAATGAACAATATCTAAGAGATGATAAAATAACCAGTCTGTGTAGGAGAGGAGCCACCCCAAAGAGAATACTCGTTGCCTCGGGTCAATTTCACACACAGACTACAGTGTGTGAAAGTGTCCGTCGTTGCACACAATGCCAGACGATCTTTCATCAGGGTTTTAGACTTTGAGCAAGGCCTGACACTTTCTGAAATGGATCATAGGTTGTTGCTGAGTTGCAACATCGTGGAAGGCGAATAAAAGCAGCCAAAAAGCCAACATAGTATGTTCCAAAAGCTTTACAGTAAAGTCAACTGAGTTTTCCTACATTGGTCTCAACAGCAGAACAGATAGATTCTACTTTTCTTTGAAAGTTTGACATTCATTATGTACTCCAGTGCGTCTATTGTCTGTTTTTTCTATCTACACAAAATCATTCTTTGAATTTTTTGCCTTTTTAAACAGAAACTATACCTTTCAGGTCTAAAGTTTCTTGTTTTTATATAAATTATGTCAATATTTGCACCACAGCCAAAAAATAATAACATACCCACAAAATGGACTGTGTGGACTAATGAAGCATTAACTGAGGATGAGAAATAGTTGTGCATGTGGGGCAGGTAATAAACCTAGAGACAGTGAAGATGCTAAATGAGTTAAGGACCTGAGGTAACCCACTGATTCAGTCGTCTCCCTTAGTTTATGATGGACCCAGCCCCTCTGGATGAAAGAAATACCAGTAATCTGTCCCACAATTTCTGCTGTCAGAATGTCCCTGCAGGCTTTGGTTTAGGGATCCATGTGAATGCGTATGAGAAGACTGGAAGGCAAGCATGAGCAAACATTGTGACAACTATCTAATGTATCCTTTATTGGCTGTTGATATGATCTAATGTCCAACATTGGGACTTTGTCCGGCTTCAACGCTGCAGACCCACATTCAGATCATTCACTGTCACAGATTTTATGAAGTGAGGGGTTTTCAAATTCTGCCGTCAGCTATCCTATGGAGAAAGAAAATCATTCTTAGTTCATTTTTTTTTTTGTTGGATAACAACTGGGGCCATTATGAATCACCATTCTAATCTTTTTTTGTGCAAAGAAAATTCACTTTGTGTCTCCATAGGGCCAGTTCCACACTATTTCCACTGTATGACACATGAAAAGGGCTATTTACAGATGATTCACACTCTGATTCACACAATTGATTAACTAGTGTACGTGTGTAACCTAGGTAAAAAATTTGTTGGACGAGTGTTCATTTTCTGATTATTGATCACTCTCCAAAATGATAAGGATGTCTGTGAACTTTGGCAGAAACTTTCATATTAGATTGCAACGCTGTGATATTTCCAAATGAAATGACCGTCAGACTGGACCATGTCCAGATGCTTTCAACATTGTGTGGACAAGACTTGTGTGTGGCTGCGCACAGAGCCTCAGGAAAAGCTGACTAAGGGTAAAACATTACATCAGGAATCTGATGCAAAAATCATCTGGGAATTACTTACCTTAGACATGGAAAAAAGAGGATTAAGGGGATATTAATATTTTCATAATGACAATTTTACTAAGTTAAAATGACATTTACTGCTGGGAGTTGCTTGTTGTCCTTCTCTGCTAAAGCATAACAATGTTATTGACTTATTTTTCAAGACACTGGTCAAAGTACAAAAAAAGTTCCGGTGTTTATGGAATCCTGTAGTGTATCTTATCTTGGCTTTTCTGAAAAGACTGCAAAACTTACACTATGTGGTCCTTGGTGTCGGAAATATGTTGAATCGAGCTTCCAATTCTCGGAAGCATTTGAATGATTCACTGAGATATTCAATCAACCATCCATCCATCCATCCATCCATTATCCATACCGCTTATTCCCTATTCAATCAACCAGCCAGAATATATAGGTGCTAAAAGGTCAGAGTTAAGGATTAAGTTTTGAAAATGACGACAATGCCTTTGAACTTTGGCTTTATTTTAGAGGGGAATGCCTCGGATTTTTCCAAAGAAATAGCTTAACAGATTTAATGATTTCCAAGTGAGTAGAAAAGTGGCTCCATCATTGATAATGAGTGCTTAAAAGCATGGGCATTTTGTCATAGAGTATATATTTTTTTAAAGATTTAACACTTATGAACAGCATAATACAATACATCCTATCAATAGATAGTTGACATACTGTAAAGATACAGTGTACCCAACATGAATTATATAAGAATTTGTCATACAACCACCCTGAGCTGGTCCGTGCAGCTGCATGAGGAACTTGCCAAATTAATTAATTAATGCACCAAAACACAACCAAAAAAACACACAAAAAAGTACATAATAGCTGAGCCCAACTAATGAAAAAAAATCAATAAATGCTGAAATGAAAAATTAAAAAGAGTAAAATTAGATTAAAAAACTGCATTGCAAGGCTAAATTAATTAACTTCTGATGTGCCCAGCTGTTTCTCAATAGTAGCCTCAAGTCAAGGACTGTATGATTTAATTCCAAAGCCCTTGTGAATCTTGGCTGGGTCCCACTAGATATGTAGTATCAGTTTTAGGATGAATTGCATCAGATACAAAGTGCAAAAGATATATTTTCCAGTACAAACTGATAATGATATTTATTTTGATGAAGTGATTCAGGGTGAAAACAAATATTCAAAAATGAGTTTTCATATATATATGTGGCACAGCATGTTGCATGAGAACTTTTCTGTTTAAATTTTTAAGTGTAATTGGCTTTTGACATGAGAAAATGAGAAATATGTTTTTCATTTTAACTATCCCAATCTGAAGGGATAGTTAAGGAAACACTGGAGCTTCCTCCTAGAATTATACTGATCATTTTACTCAGTGACCGGTCAGTGGCTGCACGCTGCATGACTTCATGAGAGGTTCCTTGTCATCAGTGCTTTAAACACACACCTGAGCTACAGAGCATACCTCATAAAAAACCCTTCAGTCTTTGCAAGTTTCCCACATGAGAATTTTACTTAAGCAGGGACCTAATGTAAAGATATTTTTAGCGCATAAAATAACAGACATATGTTCTATATATCCAATATAGCCTTGCTTAAACTTTTTACATTTCTACCAAAGTGAGTAAAATCTGATCGCTCTGGGAACAAATAAGCATTTGTAAGGATAACCCCTAATCTTTGGTAGTCTTGAGTGTGAGCCTCAAGGCATAACAGCTTAAAGTCTGCTGGACTCGCTGTCTGACAGCACAGTCTGATCTGGATTTGAGAAATATCAGGGAGGTCAGACAGGCTGCGCCGTTTTCAGCCCCTTAAGAGAGCCGGGCAGAGCTATACTCCATAGTTATGTTAGTTGTGTTACACTGGTGCTCAGTGTGTGAAACAAAGCTTTAGCTGTTCATCAAATAGGCAAAAGTAACTTTGTAAACTGTAAAGTGCCCTTGAGTGTGATAAAGGGGACAATGAATCTATAAAAATCAAACTAAAAGTGGTAGAATCTTACTGCTCAATAGGTGAAATCACCCATAAAAAAGGCTGAACTGAGTTTGTATTTCTCAAATAAGAAAGAAACACAAAAACATTGACGGCAACAAAATCATTTGGTGATTTTTTAGGACCCCACGACAGAAAAAGAGACCCCAAAACGAAGCAACAAACAGATTTAAATGCCGTAAAGTGGCTCACTTCGTCTGTCGCTGCACAGATCTCCAGTAAATGTTTGCAGACCCAGACTTATTTGAGCCACCAGCTGGACCGGGAGGGGAGACAGGTCTGATCGATAAATGTTTTCAGGGACATCTGGCCCACGTGACTGGCCTCATAAAACCAGGCAGGACAGGCGCAGATCGTCCAGCTTCACCCCCCGTCGTGGTCCATCGTGGTCCTGCGCCCGTTCTGCGCCCGTCCTGGCACCTCCCGGGCTCCTTCGGCCGTCCGTCCGTCTGCCCCCCCCCCCCCCCCCCCCCCCCCCGCCCCTCTGGCTCCTCCCCGCGCTGATTAAATGCCCGCTCCGCTCCTCGGTCAGCTGCTGTGCGGCGCAGTCATGACAGACGAGCTGTAGGCTTGGAGCTCTCATAGCGAATAAACATCTGAGGTTTCAGCCTTTTTTTTTTCTCCCCCCCCCCCCCCCCTCCCTTTTTTTCCGGGCGCCGGCACCATCCACGAAGCCTCAGCTATGAAGACAATTCTGGCTGCATATTCTGGCGTCCTCAAAGGTAAGAGACGCGCACACAGGCAGGCCAGAAACAGGTCAGCGTGTCATGGAAGTGTCACTCTGTGTAATTATGCAGGGATTCAAATGTGTCAGGGTCATTCTTGTGGTTACATTATTTTTTTTTTTTTAGAGAGAGAGAATAACCAAATACATGCGGAGATACACCAAACTGGGACCGAGTTTGATTTGTATTCTGTGTGTTTAATCAGTGTATTGGAGGCTGTGAGAGAAGCGTTTTCTGGATGCTCATGCAAATATAAAGTTCTCATTTCAGTATTTCTTTATAGATAAATTGCTAAATTAGCCAATTACAGATTGAAAATGCTATTTTTAATTCTTTCTGATGACTGCTCTTGCCCCCAAGAGACTCTCTCTCAGTCCAATTTCGATGTATTATTAAGCCTTAAGTCACTAAATCACACATTTATCACTTTGTTTTTTATTCTTAAACATCACCTCATCACACTGACTTTGAATTCTTTAAATCAAATACATTTTCTCTACCATGTCATTTAGCAGGAGAAAACGCCTATCAGCTGAAACTGAAAATTAGTAACATTTGTGTTGCAAACACTTCACGTTGGAAATCAACTAAAAATTATACAGTTTAACCTTAAGACTGATGAGAAATAGCTTTCAGAGTCCAAGTAAAAAGATCACCAGTTATTTGAACCTTAACTGTCCAAAATATCTGCCTATTCATGAACTGTGTTTGCTCTGTGTAACATGTGAGCAGAAGCCTGAGTCCAGCTGTGGGATTGACCAAGAAGAGCTATTCAGTTAGACAGAAAACATTTTAAATAACAGCTTTTTGCACATTAATTAATAGAAATAATTTATATTTGATCTGACTCCTGCTGTAGGCTGTCTGAATTTAGCTTAATTATTTCAAATTCAAAACATAATTTTACACTTGTTTCACGGTTGCCAAATGTTTGAGGTCGACTACATCTGTGCACACAAAGTTTTTTTTTTGTGATCTTTATCAACATGGTTGATTATCCTTTCATCATTTGAATTATTTTGTGTCAAAAGTAGACTTCTGCACCTCCTTTTGGCTGCCTCAAGGACTTTAGTAAATCTGGCCCACATGGGGGTGGGGGGGGCGAGATTTTGGCCACATTACAGCTCTTTCTTCTCAGGCTTGATCAGGTGAGTTACATAACTAGCAGCAAAGATCCTGAGCAGTTAGGGAAGGGTTAGCTCAACGGGTTTGGTCAGCCGAGCAGTTTGGTCTCGATCCAGGCTGTGCGTTATCTGGTGTGCGGAGCCTACAGAGAGCCACAGCTGGATGGTTTTATTTTAAAAAGCTTTCTGCCGAACCCCAATTTCTGCCTGACCCAGGCAAGGTGGGCACCAACGCAAAACATGTCCCATTCCAGGCATTTAAAACCTAAAGCCCAGCGGGCATCCTGTTTGCTGTCCACCGGGCAGGGGAGCACACTCAACTGGCTCCACCAGGGGCCACAGGCAGCCTGCCAGCAGATTTAGCCTTCTTTGGCTTTATTCTCATCGTCTCTCTCTCTTTGTTGCTGTGGGAGTCTTAAGTAGTGTCACCATCATAGTTTACAAGCATTACCTGGTACTGGGTTATTTTCAGTGAGCCATGATGGGATTAGACAGCAGTCTCTGGAGGGAGGCTGTGCTCCTCATTGGCTCTCAGCCGTGCAAGCTTGACGGGCTTAAGGTGGCCGGCATTTTATGCGTCTTCCTCATGGATTCTCACATGTAGCTGCATGGCTTCGCGCGCATGGGCTGGCCGGTAGCGAGTGCTGGTGAGTGTGGTCGGTGGCGTTTAATGATGCACCGGAGGCTAGTGGAGTCACGGGGAGCAAAGCTCAGGGAAGGCATTGAGTTTTTTGTGTGATGACCTTTTTGTGCTCAATTTGACGCCACTTAGCATCTCTGTTTGGCACAATCTGCACCTTATTTTAAGATTACATTTTCTACCACATTTTTTGACCAGGCACTGGATCCAGCATCCTCTCCGCCCTGCAGAACCGGCCATCGGCGATCTGGCTCTGCAGGTCCAAGATGGAGAAGCATCTGCAGGTCATTTCAGTGCTGCAGTGGGTCCTCTCATTCTTAGCCATGGGTGAGTGCATGCCTTAGCTCACTAGGGCCAGGTTGGCATCATCATCAGCCTGCACACACACTTGTTTGTGACTCCCTCTGCAGACCCTTTCCCCTCTGAATACCAACCTTTGAATTCACTATCCCTCCCTCCAGGTGCCGCCTGCACGGTGCTGCTCATCTATTTGTTCTGGACTGATTGCTGGCTGATCGCTGCCATTTACACGGCCTGGCTCATTGTTGACTGGAATACCCCCAAACAAGGCAAGGCACACATTAAGAATGGAAACAGCCACTGTTTTTTAGCAGTTTTTCCCTTAATGGGAGGAAGAACACCCCTGCTCGGATGATGATGATGACGCAAGCTTCAGATGCTCAGAACTGATGAAATCTGCTGTGAAATTCAGCAGAACCTGCACTTGAGATTACATTTCTGAGAATCACAGCATTCAAGTTACATGAATCGGTGATTAATAAATGAAATTGCAACAAATGGGCTTGTACATGAGTACGCGCGCAGACACATCCCTCGTAGCAGCATGACTTCATATTTATGACTACAGAGTCTTTGTGTTACCACAGCATTGCATAAGCTATTTTCAGTGATTAGCATAAACAAGGATTGCATTATGTCTTAAACTGTTCCCGTCACACAGACATCAGTTAACAGATGCTGCCCACTCTGAGCAACCATTTCACTCATTAACCTTTATTAAAGGAACTAATTATTGAAATAATTGTATGTTTTTGCCTTCCTTCCATGGCAGAATGACACCTTATTCCTTTAAGCTGTTTCAAATAAATAATTTGAAATAGAAATGTGCCATATCTGCCTGAGAAACCTCCGTTTTGAATTTGAAATAATTTCATAATGGAAACACTCAACCAAAATTTTGTGAATAATCTCCCCATAAATGAAATTCAACCACTTATTTGATTGATTCTGCTTAAGAGACCCCCGAAGCTTTTCAAAAGATGAGCAAGTCAGGAGTTGGAATAAGTATTTTTTTATTTCCTTTCAGGAGGGAGAAGATCTTCATGGGTGAGAAACTGGACAGTGTGGTCGTATTTCCGGGACTACTTTCCCATCAGGGTAGGTGAAAGCGTTATTCTCCTGGTGTATCCTTCTTACCACTTAAATAAAGCTGTGGTCCATGCTTAAAAAAGGTCCCTGCTGTATGACTTGCATTGGACAGCTGATAAGGCTTATCTGGGGCGGTGCATCATCTGTCTGCTCCACGCTGTCCCTTGTCCCGTGTTAACGATGAAGGCCTGACGTTGGTTTGGAGCTTGAGACTTTGTCCTCGTTAATGGTCCCTGGGTATCTGGGAGGACTTTCCCTCCCCAGGCTGAAGCTGACTGGCAGGCACACGTCCACACATCGTGCAGAGGGTGGAGGAGTAGCTCAGCTTGATTAAATTGCTACTTATGAGGCTGAAGGTCAAGGCTTTGGCATGTTTCAAAGATGGGTCTCCTCCTGCCTATTTTAAAACATTTTTTTGGTTTGTGAGTAATGATTTGAATCATCAGCGATCACAGATTTAAACTGTGATGAGGAATTAGTTGGATTAACAGAAATAATAATGTTACAATCACATCCTAAACGAATGAACAGGCACTATTTAATGCTGGAATCATGTAAATGTTTGGACCCATTTGTTGTATATAGAAGGAATAATTGTATTGGTGGGCTTTGGGTGGATATTTATGGACTACGGATCTCGTGTAATTTCGATGCATAAACCATAAAGGAGATGGATTAAATGGTTCCAGATACCCAAAAGCTTAGACAGGAATTATACAGTTTCTTCCGTTGTATTAACACCTTGGAATTTTTCTATCTTGACTTGACTAAATTATTTTTTAAGGAACCAGTTTAAATCATAAATGTTGATTCAGTTTCTACTGAAATGGATTTTTGAATTTGAATATTTGAAATGACTCAGTCATGAGATCTTGCAAAAGCAACAGTGACTAACTTTTTTTTATCACCTGAAGTGATTGAACAATCAAATAAAACATGAATATCCTAAAATGATAGAGAAAATACCTCATTTGGTATTCCTACTTGTGTGATGTAATATCCAGGAAAAGGTCTCTGCAGTGGCCCTAAGTTTTAGAGTTAAAAAAGAGGCCTTATTGATTATTAATGTCATTCAAAGTTTCTGACGACAGACTAATCCTTAAAATGTTTTAGAAGTTAGCAAATGATGGAAGTGTTTTATAAACCCTCGGAGAGGCAGTATTCAGTATTTAATTTGTATCTTTGGCCTGTTTTTTTAAACATTATACTCAGAAGATGAAGTAAGCATTAAAAGCCACACAAGAGTTCAGAGAAACACCCACATTTTAAAAGGTGGATCAGATCTCAGGTTTTCAGCGGGTTGGGGTGGGAGCTGACCTTTGCTCATCCTATTGATCTGTGCTGTTTGACCAGCGTTACGACTTGTCTTTTTGGCTTGATGAGATCAGACCCTTGTTGCCAGCTGGCATTAGTCAAGTTTGCCGTGTTGAAAAAATGTCAACGTTGCTGTAATACTTTTATATTACTTTTTTCCCCTTCAATAATTCTTTTACACTTCTGTGAAGACAGAGCTCAAATAATACTTACAGAAGTTAAAGATATGCTAGTGGGTGGATTCTAGCTTGATACTATCTGTTGAGGGGTGATTTGTGGAGGCCTACTGTAGTATCAACATGGCTATTATTTATGAGTTGGACACTATCTGGTCAAAGTCCTAGACTTCGTCTAGCTTGAAGTTGAAAGTCTAATATGTGACCCTTATGAAACCTTTTAGATAAACATTCTTCCCGACCTATTTTGATGTAGAAACAAAGTCTTATGTTATTGCTACTTTAGGATCAGACAGTGCTTATTCTAGCTCGTTCCAGCTGCCTGAAGTGTCAAACCCTGCTCTCTCCTTCGCTTCATCTCTGCAACACCAGTGTGGTCTGATTAGCTCTGAGTCTCGTAGCACCATGGGGATCTTAAAAGCGATCTCCGTTTGCCAATGTGATTACGCAACCAGTGTTTGACCACCTGTATAGAAGCTTTGTGTACACACTGTGACGGATCTTCATCTGCGCTGCAGATCTGGATGCAGTTGGTTGCGTGATTGTGCACACTGACGGCCTCAGCCAGAGCTGAAGAGAGGAAAAGTGAAAAGTTAATTGCTGCCAGCCTGAACAGGCGGCCAATCATGCACACTGGCTGATTATTTTATGATTGTACCAAGCAGGCTGAGGAGAGTTCGGTCTGGT
This sequence comes from Menidia beryllina, assembly GCA_013363375.1. Taxonomy (NCBI): domain Eukaryota; kingdom Metazoa; phylum Chordata; class Actinopteri; order Atheriniformes; family Atherinopsidae; genus Menidia; species Menidia beryllina. The sequence continues at coordinate 3,751,425 of JABUIW010000024.1, forward strand.
TTGAACTGATAAGGATGCCCTACTTATGCTAAAAATACTGGCTCTGTCCCAAATCCATGTCACACACTATTTCTAGGAAGGCTTTACTTGGTCTGGTCTTTACAATGGGAGGTATTTGACACAGAGAGTGGTGATGCATACATGTCTTCCACTTAGACTGACTGAGCAATAAATCTTTAAGAAATGCTAAATAGTTTCACAGTTTGCATCTAGATTTGAGCAAATTGTTTTCCTACCACCAAATCTCTCCACCAAAGTTCCAAAGGAGTTGCCTTGGAAGTTTTTGTGTAATCTGCCAGCCAAACCAGTAAGAAAAACAAGAGTCGACTCTGGCCTTGGAAGGAGGAAAACAACAGCACATCAATCAATAGCGTGCTGCACAATGAAACGTTACAAAGTCGAATCAGGAAAGCAGACCTAGCCACACACCAGGATTAGAATTAAACATGAGATTCCACTCTTTGTATTGTTCCCTGAGATTTTTTGTCAGTCCTAAACCAGACGAATACCAGTTCAGCAGAGTAACTCTCACTTTGTGCTTTGTCCTCCAGCTCATTAAAACGCACGATCTGCTGCCCAGCCGGAACTACATATTTGGCTCCCACCCCCATGGCATCTTCTGTTTTGGGGCTTTCTGCAACTTTGGGACAGAAGCAACGGGCTTCTCCAAGAAATTCCCCGGCATCAAGCCCTCCTTAGCAACCCTGGCAGGGAACTTCCGCTTGCCTGTGCTTCGAGACTACCTGATGTCAGGAGGTTAGAGGACCCGGGAAGCCTTCAATCTTGTTTGAAGAAATGTTTGTTTGTCGATATCTGTATTTGTCTGAGAGCGGACCTTTGTCCTATTGCACAGCTGGAGCTGCTTCTGTTTACTTAGATCTGCTGATTTAACTGATTTATGGAGCCTGATAGGCTGTTTGTGCGGACTTAATCTTTGCCTGAAGATACATTGTGAATGCTCACCTAGTTCACTGCTGGCCTTTGTGCTGGCCTTCAGCCTTAAGGCTCCCCCTGTTTATATGATTTTTTTCCTTCACTCTACAGAGATGAATTAATGCTTTTTGTCATAGTTTCTGCATTGTGTAATTCAGCAGGCTTTGAGAAAAGAAAAATAAGTCTACATCCAAATCAATATATTGGCTGTCATGAACATAACCTTTCTAAATCTTTTCTTTCCCAACAGGCATCTGCCCAGTTAACAAGAACTCCATTGACTACCTGCTGTCATGTAACGGGACAGGAAATGCTGTGGTCATCGTAGTCGGAGGAGCAGCGGAGTCCCTGCAGTGTGCACCCGGCATGAATTCGGTCACTTTGAAGAACCGGAAAGGCTTCGTGAGGCTGGCCCTGCAGAAAGGGTGAGTTCAACATTCAAACATAAGGTCACGTGAAGTTCTTGGCGACAAAACACAACCTTGACCAAATCTGTTATGAACAGGAGAATGTCATAGCTCCCTGTGTGGCGACTCACTGGAACCAATAAATCCAAGATTATTACTATTAGAAAAGGTTAAAAATGCCTCAGTGAGCGTTACCAAATCTGTTATGAATGTGCTGTGTTGTCCGCTGAAGGTCTACGAGCCCCTCATAGCATGTAGTGCCCTGTCAGAGAGGTCAGAATGTGTGAGCTGGCCTTAGCTTTACATTAATCACCATTACTAAATGCACTCAAACTGGCCTTGGTTTGTCTTGGTAGCCCAAACAAGACCAATTCCCCCTTGAAATACAGCAGAGGATTATCATATCGCTGGGTGCACCTTGTCTAAATAAGCTTAGAGCTGGCTGGCAAAGACATGCAGTTATGTAGACCTTCATTCATAACAACTGGGTTAACATTTCAGCCGACCTAAGCCTGAAATGTGAGGTCGTGAGATTTTTCTGGATCTTTCTTGCAGCTTTGTTTCAAATCTCATGAAAAAGAATTGATGTTACACCCAGTTGAGTCAGTTAATGAGTTTAGACCAATGTTTTTTTTATCAAAAATGGGGGAAACATTTGTTTCTTGTTAAATGATACATTTGATGGTTTCTGTAGGTCATAAAAATCTTCACCATTTTAAAGGACATTTGAATGATCCCACAGTCACATGAACATGTTCCAACCCCTGATCCCAAATGTTAAAGGTTAAGCTCGGGCACCGATCATGTTGGATTTTAGGACTTAGATCCACAAAGTTTCCAGAAGGCATAATGCACTTGCATAATTGTTATGCCACACACACAAAAACGTAACTGTTCCCCCAGTAGAGTTGCTGAATATAGATTTTTTGTTTTGTTTACGTGTCCCAAACTGATTTACGGTAATTACCAAATGGAACAAAACATACTTACTTTAAAATGTTTGAAGTTTTCAGAGAAATAAAGCTGACATGCTGGCAGATTATTGAGATACGTAATAAACGCGTGGATGCCACATAGTTCCCTGAAACTTATTTTGATAGCTGTTTTATAAACACTAGGCAAATTTTTTTCTGCCAGATTAAATAAAGGTGCAGATTGAATCAGCGATACTTTATTTTGGACAGTTTCTTTGTTCTTCCTGTTATGGGCTCCGTGTTTCACTGAGTTTTGTACTCACAGTTCTGGAGTTGCTGTGTATTTTTCAGGGAATGTGGATATTTGTTGGCTCACTTCCTTTGTGCTCCTTCTTTAGCGCCGACCTGGTTCCTGTGTACTCTTTTGGAGAGAATGATGCCTACAAGCAGGTGATCTTCGAGGAGGGAACCTACTGGAGATATTTGCAGAGGAGGTTACAGAAGATCTTGGGTTTTGCCCCGTGCCTATTCCATGGATGTGGCCTCTTCTTTGGCAACTCTTGGGGCATTGTACCTTTTGGCAACCCTATCACTACCATAGGTAAGTTTATATTTTTGAGTTGCTGGTTTCTGTACAAGGTCGGATTAAACATTAATGAGCATTATTGATTTAAACTTATTGAAACTATTCAGAACAGGACAATTCCCAGCAGATGGTTTAAGAAACCAGTACCAATGTGTGACCAATGCTTCGTTTTAATCCTCTACGCTTTTTTTTATTTTTTATTTTTTAGTTGGAGAGCCAATTACGGTGCCAAAAATTGAGGACCCAACTGAAGAGATGGTGAATCTGTACCATGGGATGTACACTAAGTCCCTCCAAAGCCTTTTTGACAAGTATAAAACCCGCTTTGGACTGAAAGAAAGTGACATCCTGCACATCCAGTGAGAGGGCACTGAGCTCTGAACTGTGGCTGCAGTTTTCCCTCCTCCTATTATCTCGGCGGCTGGTTTGTCCCTGGACTGCAAACTGTACACATGCGGACATTTGATAAAGAAACTTTGGCTTACTGAAGTGTCTCAAACATACTCACACAAGCATAGTTCAGTCTCAGATGAAAGCGGGTTTTAAAGAATTGTGGCCTCTAACAGCAGCCCATAGACACACAAAATTCCATGTAAAAAGATGTGCCTTTTTGCTTCCATTGTGGGTTATCCCTGCAAAGATATCATGTTTGGACCATATCTGTGCAGAATGGGCTAAACTCCACTAGATGGAGCAGTAAGAACGCTTAGGACTTAAGACAAGGACATGTCTTATTTCATCTGTGCATTCATATCTTTAAGTGCTTTATGACCCTATTACATGCTAAACGCACAAACAATGCAAATGGAAAGAACCACTTTAATGCTGGGATAATAAACCCAAAAGGTTAATTGAACCAAAGACCTACATCACCACTAATGGCTTTTTTCCCATTTTTGTTTCTGTACTCAAAATGTAAGTATTTTGTGGGGTGGATTTACATTGTGAATGGACAATTTTCATGTGCCTGTGATTTTCCAAAGCCATAAAGTATTAATTATATTTTCTAGAGAGGAAAAAGCCTAATTCAGTGCTTGTCCCTCGGTGAATAGTTCTCTTGCACTTTGTTTTTTGTATTGCTGATTTCCATCTGAAGATTTATTCTAAAAAAGATGCCTGATCAGAGATAAATTCTGCTTAAGTCAGTGGGCTGCTTGACTGTATTTTTTCTTTTTGTTACTCTGGTAACCAGGTCTTAATCTAGAAGGATACAATTATTATTTTTCGTGCTGTGGAAACTGTTCAAGCATTTTTTGAGCAGTATTTGAGAAAGGTGGAGTCATTTTGTGGATATAAAAAAATGTCTATCTGCTGATTCCAGTATATAGTGTATCACTGTGACAATAGGGTGGCTGTGATCTTTGAAAATGAGGGATTTACACCTAGTAATTCCTTATTGGTATTAAGTTATTCAGTATTTGAAGGTGTCTCTGGTACTTTTCTGACACAATAGTATGATTAGAATCTAACTGGGAATCATCAGAATAGCGAAGCTTAAGGTATGTTGATTGGTCGAAAGATTGAAAGTAAATTATAGGATTGTCATTTGAAGAGCAATTCCCTCTGGTCTCATTGTGATGACTTCTGAAGAACAGTGTAAGCCCAGTGCAATAAAACTGAGAGCAATAAATGGCAAGAAATACCCATATGATGGAAGATAACACCTGTCTGCCAATGTTTAGATTAAACTTTTGTATGTTTTCAGGATATGTGTTTGTGTGTTTTGGAGACTTCTTTACATGTTTCTTACATTCACAGCAAATCAGGATCACAAACACTCCTGACCCATGATCAGCATGAATGAATACAGCTTTTTAAGCCCTTTCAACAAGAAAAAAAACATTAAATGATCTTAATTGTGATATAATAACAGACTATAATTGGTAAATAAACAGAGCATTTGTAAAGAATAAAAAAGACAAGAGTATTTAAAGCCAAATTAGAAGAAAAGGCTACACAGAAAAATGTCAAAGACATTTTATTCATTTTTCATCAGGACATGTGACTATCAGAGCGCCACTTGTGGGGAGAATCTGGGTAAATCCCCTTAATGATTATGTTGTAGTGAATATTTTGAAATTTCACAATTGTGGGAGCCAAGTCTGTTGTTAATTTTTTTAGGCCAAGTAATCTTTAAAATAAAACATCCCTGCTTAATTTATTTAATGGTTGCTAATTGAATATATGGTAGTATGCATTAATTTGGCCCATGGTTGCACAATGGTGCCGTTTCTGTGAAATTAATATGGGAAGCAAAAGGAGAACAGAGGGGACCATAGAAAACTGTTCAGCACTCAATTAAACCACCAGATCAGCAAGTCTGCAAAGATATTGGTCTATTGCAAATCTTGTAACTATGCAAAAATCAATGCCAACTGCAAAGTCCTTTGCTTTCTGCAGAAACTGCGGGTTGTGGTCGAGGACGCCACCTTGTGGGTATTTTTTATATTCAATATTCTCTAAATATTCTATATTTTCTGCTGTTGCATCATATGTGTCTTGATATAATGCAACAGAAGTAACAACCCAACAATTATTTCGTTATGCTACGTGATAAGTTTAATAAAAGATAATTGCTAATATTATTTAAATATCTTCCAGTAAAGTTTGTTGCTCATCATTTTACTGTAAGATCATTCTAAATAACTACTTTGAAAAAAATTCATTTCTTTAGCTTCTTGATATGTTTTCCTAATTCAATTGACAAAATATCAAATTTCTTTAAGCATAATAAAAAACTCTAATGTATCTGAACTCTTTACATTATAATGAAGCCCCTGAAGACATAATTCTGAATGGATTTATTTATGCTATAGTACTACTCTGGGCGTGTTAAGTCTGGGTTTCTACACCAGACATGCTTATTAAAGACGCTTTGGTTAATACTAGTACTGCTGAAGCCACCCCTGCAAATTGTGGTATGGCCCTACCATACTGCATACACATTAAACTGTAATGATCTTAAGTTGTTAGCCAGAACAAAGTTTATATTCAGTTTGATTAGAATAATTATTGCTTTTTTTTCAAAGAGCATGTACCCGTAGAGATATGAAGTACGTCGGCCTGTTTTATCAGCCCTTAGCTGTCACCTGCATGTCACGCTGCTCTCTGCAACTTCCTCATATTTGCAGATTTGACAGTTTTCAACGGACATTCGCCTCCTCCTGGATGACATACAGACAAGCCGACCAATAGGAGCGAAGCATTTTAGAAATAGGCCCGGCCTTTTCTTGATGGATGTTGCTATCACCCTATCATAACCCTGAGTGACGTACCTCCAGCCGGAGACGGATTTCCGAACCGAATGTAGCAAAAAAGCTCGTACTTTGTTTACGTCCCCCGGTTAGCTGACAGCTGTTGTATTGCCTTACACACATCAACAGCCCTGACTGCATGCCTCTCATGGTTGACCGGGGCTTCGTAAACTTCTAGCCGAGCGCCACTTTCGCTGAGGATGGATCGTTTCGTTGAATGAAGGGGACCCGTTAGATGCCGACAGGAGGATGAACTCCATCACCGGTCGGGTTCTTGCTATACCCGCCGCCTCTGTCACCAACTCTGGAGCTTCATCCACTCGAGCCTTGCATGTAGAGCTCACTTCCCAACAGGTAAATGCAAAATCCCCAAAGTTCATGCTGATATCAGCTAAAATGTGGCCAGTCTAGGAAAACTTTGACTGAGTGCCGTGTTGTGGTGCTTATTAGTTTTCAACGTCAGTTACAACTGCTGCCTAAAGATTTAAAACAGGCCTGTCCGGGCAGCTAGCTGCTGAGCTAGCATCAGCTAGCTTGTGGTAGTTAGCTTACAGGAAATAAACAGACCTGCTCTCACACTGTGTGTTCCCTTGAACCAGTTTGTCTGGCATTCATATTCCAAAGCCAGGCATTGTACGCATACATAATCAGTAGATATATCTCACAATAGTTTTTATGAGTTTAAAGCCACTGTGCTGCGGCTAATGTTTAAACAACTTGGCGTTATGACAACTTGCAAGTGACAGCTAAAATCCAGGTGAGGCGGCAGCGTGGTACGACGTCACAAAAAGGTGCCGAACAGTTGTTTTATTGGGATTCAAAACTTGTGTTTACTTTAAGCATGTTTTTTAAAATTCTTTCTTATGATACACAGGGATTCTTGATTACTCTTTATTGCTCATTTTGTGTCCGTTCTTCCTGTGATTCATTGAGTGTTTCATTCATTCATATGAGTTGACAGCTTTCTCATTAAGGCTAAAAGCCAACGGAACCAAAGTCTATTCTAGTGTCTCACACACACTGGACATCCGTACATCACTTTACTGAAGCGATATATTTGCAGTAGTAGCTAACAGTAGCTATCAGTATTTTTTAAGGTCCTAGTTAGGCTGAGCTATTTAATTACTGGACAGCTCCTAACTTTAATTTTCTTCATTCAGTGTCCGGTCACATAGGTCAGCATCAGGAATCAGAAGGTCTGCAATGTTTTAATAAGTAAAACTGAGAGAATGGAATTTTCTGACATTAAAATGTCTTGATCATGGAGCAACAAGATTCATGGCAGGATTGATTGACCAAAGTTTCATATTTCACCATCTTTTTTGTCATTTGAATTGCATTTAAAGTGCAGGTGTATGCTTTTGAGTTGTTGCTCAGACCATCATTGAGATTTATCACTTCTAACAACTGAGCAGCAGAAATAAAAGAGGCAGATGTCGAGAGTGGATCAACATTTTTGCAGGACTTCATACTGTTACAGCTGGCTTCACACATGGTTGTCCTCTCACATGATTAATCTATGATATTATTATAAAAGCCAAAGGCTGTGACAATCCCGTGTCTTATTACGGGCTTAATGTGTAGTCATGTGACGAACAAAGCACAGCCAATGGAAATAGCTTTCTTTAAAACCTTGGAACAAGAAGACGTTTGATCCGCTCACCTATAGGGTTTTATGATAAAACATACCAGTAAAAAGGTGAAGTTTTTCCCAACTTGCAAAATGTTGGCGTTTAAAAAGTCCTTATTCCTAAATATTTAATCCAAAAATGTCCATTGGTAGCATGCAGTCTCAGAGTGTAATTCTGCAGGAACCATGACTGGCAAATGGCCATTTTTAGGGATTGAGTGGCTCACCTTTACTCCTTTCACTATGCCTCTGCAGTTAAAATTAAAGTAAATACAAAGCTACTTGTCTGTTCATTTAACCTCAAAATAAATGTATGACCATGTTGATTGTTTACAGTCTGATATGAACTGACTGTTGGATCATAATGTGAATAATATCATTACTTTTTACTAATCCCTTCAAGGTATTAACACCAGTAATCGTGTAGAACAACTCTGTGCTTAAATGAGAGGTCTCAGTTTGTTGAATCTTGCTTTATATTTTCCAAAGGTTTACACAAAGTACATTTAAATGACACTGAATGTTTAAAAAAAGTATAACTATGTTTGTTACATACTAAATCAAGCTCCTGAAAGTGAATACATGTGGGGAAAATGTGTTAGAGATTGAATCACTGACTTACCGGCATGTTTTTGTTAAAGTAGCAAAGAGTAAATGCATAATAAAACAACCCTCAGACAGTTTTGCACGTTGGAGCAAAAAACAGGAAAACGTTTTGAATCAGAGTCCAACTGTCACTCTGTTTAAAAATACTGATTTTATAACTGCAGCATCATCCAACAGAATCGCAGATTAAGCAACTAAAAGATGACATCTACACTGCAAATTCATCTGATCTGACGTGTCCGGTGATCTAACACAAAGGCTTTGAAGCAACAGTGTCTTGAACAGCATTGCATCGTCATATCGAATCATATAAGATTGGCGGTCCATTTAAATGCCACAGCTCTTCTGTGCTTATTGATCGTAGGGCTGCAAAACCAATATAACATATCCTTCAGTATAGGCCAATCACAGCTTTTTGATTTATATCAGCATTTTTTCTAAAAGGATAAAACATCTGATAGCACTGTGTTTTTTTATTGATGTGGCACACTGACTTAAATAAACCATGCCAGTGTGAGTGGCAGAAAGGGGGATTTATTTTCTTTGCTCACAATGTAACGCATATTTCTGCTTACTTCTTCAATGAAATAGGCAAGTGTCACAACCTGTTCCCCACTTTAGTTTTAAGAGCGCTCGTTTCACTTTTGATCTCCACTTTCAGCTGCGTGCGGACAGCAGGTTTACTTTTTTTCTCTTTTTCCATACAATAAAGCAGAAAAAAACATTAACACAATCACCAAAAGTCAGAATGTGATTATATGTTTCAAAACTCTAAAAGAGGGATGTAATGCTGTGTTTAATATATGTGCACATTCTGCTAGAAAGAAAAGGGTACCTCAATACAAATTAATATACATAGAAAACAAAGAGATTAACATTTTTCATAATAATCTATGGAAACTATCATATTAGTTTTGTTGTCATATTTAGAGGGAATCTGGTTTCAATGCAGCTGTGTTTCAGAGACTTTGTTTCAGCTGTTCTCGTCCAGTTTGTTAGAAAAATTAAATATCACATACCTCACATATTCTGCAAGGCATGTGAGCATTTAATCACTTTGCCACTCTTGCCACATACCGCAATGACCGTTTTTTATTTATTTATAACAGATATATAAAGCTTTTTATGATAAATGGATTTGAGATTGATTTCTTCTTTTATAAGTGAGCGGATGCCTTATTGATAGGCTCATCCTCCACTTTAGGCCCATCTTACGTGTCTTTGGCACACTGGCCCTTTCAGAAATGTGAAGTTACATTCTTTTAAGACGGGTAGTTTCCGTCCTCTGTGAAACAATCCGTTTTTTTGTTCTTGAGATGTGTAATCTTACAGGGAATCCCATGACTTAGATTTGGAGCCGGTATGGCCACAGGAGAGAGGCATGGCCTGCGTGGCTTTGCATGTAGTGGGGGGGTTACCTCTTCACCTCCTTCCTCCACACACACAAAACATGCTAAATTGATTCCACATTGAGATGTTACACTTTTAATTCTTATTGAGTTGCTAGCCTGGTGTGCACACATGCTAACTGTAAATGTTTTTCTCTCTGAAAGGCTTTTCTTCTCATGTTTATGCTTGTGTGAAGTCTGAAAAACATATTTGTCTCAGAGGCTCATTGTGCTTTGTAAAGTTTCCTCATGTGATTGTCATGACTGACAGTTTTTCTCGTTAACAGGCAGCTTATCTCAGACATGGAGAAGTCATGTCTCTGTTACTTGAACATAAGGCTTCTGGTGTTGTCACTGTGTGTGAAAAAGATTGAAAAGTATACTTTTCTGCTCTCCACAGGCGTCTCTTTTCAGTTACTGGGCCAGTGTTTGGTGTTATCGGCACTTAGATTAGCAAAAGGAAAACTGAATACAGCGACTCTTGTGCTTTTACTTTTTTGTTAATTGGCTTTCGCTTTCTCTCCGTCTCCCTGTTTTTTTTCCCCCCTCACAAACAGAGACGGTTGCGTCATCTCCGCAGCATCGCTGCCAGGAACATTGTCAACAAGAATGGTTCTCCGCTGCTGGACACTTACTTCACCCTGCACCTCTGTGTAGGAGACCGCATTTCTAGAGGTCAGTCTGGACAGTATCACCTCCAAATCTTTACACAATTGCACAAAAGTCGACTTTTCCTGCCTCTGTATTTGGCTTCCAGGGAGCTAGATTTAATATGATGTGCTTTTGTCTGGCTTTTTGAAAGGCTCTCAAAACTTTCATTACAGACTTTCTAGCTGGTCATTTCCATTTATGCTTTTATCCAAAGCATTTTTGCCTTAATCTGAGGAAACATTGTGAGTGAAGGACATTATCTGAGTGTGAAATCCTTAAAAAAAGAGGGGGGGGGGGGGGTAAAAAAAAAGACACATGACCTGAAAGATGCATCTGGCAGAATTAGTCTCCATGGAAGGGGGACCATTCATAAGGAAGGGAAACGGGGAGGAAAGACTGAAGTGCGCCAAATGACACAAAAACTGGACAGAAATTCTCTGATGAGCCCTCCCCAAAGCCCAGAGCTCAATGTTTTTCAAGCAGTGTGGGATCATCAGCCAACACCCAAAGACGAGCTTTGGGACGTCCTTTAAGGAGCCTGAAGGAGTGAGAACTGGTTTCATGATGTGTTGAAGAATATAAAGGCCTGCTAGAATTGTGCAGACTATTTTTTAACACACTTTATATAATTCTGTCATTTTTTTCAATTGGCCATCATAGAAATGAGGTGTGGTGTAATTTTTTTTCATAAAGTTTTTAAATAAACATGGAGATAAAAACTTTATGCAACCCAAAAAAGAATTGGCATACAATTTAAGCATGGTTTTAGGTTTAAGTGATCATTATAAGCACAAATCTTTATTCTTTAACTGTGAATACATAACGTATGTCACTCTCGCTGAGGAATTTCTGAAGAAAAGGCTCTGAAGTGCTTGTTGGGAAGCATCCCTGATTGGATTAATCATGCCGATCCCACTCTGTGTGAGCCGCACACAGCTTTCAACAGTATTTTTTATCACCAGAGAATTGTGTATTTGCTGTTCTGCAGAACCTGGTTTCTATTTCCACAGTAAAGCCAAAGTCTCCGTGAACTGCTTCTCAGAGCAGAGTTACTCCTATAGGTTGTGATTGCATGTTCTTTACTTTTGTTTTATTCAACATTCTTTTATGTCTTTGTAGATTTTTACAAGAGCGAAGTCATTCGGGACTCATTGGTGAGTACCATAACGCAAACCTAAAACCTTTTTTGCTCTTCTTTCTGTGATAAGTTCAAGATGTCCATGCCTGCAGACGGTTTTGTTTCGTGTGATGCCCCAACAAATGTCCTGATGCGAGAAGGGATTTTTGTTACCCGCTGGTTTCCAAAAAGTTGATTTTGCAACGATGTCCTGTAAAACATTCCGGGTGGAGTTAGACCTCAGACTTGACATGAATTCACTGTGATGCGTGCTCCCCCTTCACAGCTTTGCCTCTTGGCCTGTAGTAGCTGCGTAATTGACCCAGCTGTATGTTAGGACGGGGTTTTGGGCCCTTCATCTGCATGACAGAGGCAGCTCGCACGAAGCGCTGAGGCAGCCAAGAGGAGCAGGCTTTTACCGTGGGGCTTGCTACAGAGTCGTGAGCCGCCCTAAATGGGTCTCCAGGCTGTTCAGCACCCTGGGCCGGCCTCATGCACTCCAGGAGTCAGGATTCCTGTCGGCTCCCGGCTCAGCTTCCTCCTGCTGAACGCAGTGTGCCTGCTAACATACAATCTGTACTCTATCTTTGTCTTTAGTCATTGTTCTTCGAGGGAGCACTTTCCTGTTCATCTTCCTGTTTTCAATCTTAACTTAGTTTTATTTTGTGTTCCCAGGGATTTTGCACTCTTAGTTTTAACATGATTTCTGTGGCTGTCCTTGAAAGTAGTGGATTTTTCTTTCTGATAAAGTTAACTTGTGCTTAATTCAATGTAAGGAGTGACCTCGGTGATCTGCTGTTTAGTAATCATGGTGGCATTTTTGTAAGGTCAAGGACAGAGTACAAACAGGAGTCGGGTTCAGAGTTTGAGCTTAATGTGTAACAGAGCGATCCACTTTTACTTCATCGTTTCCAGGATCACAGTGTGCTTTTCACTTGTTTTTTTTTTTCTCGGCTTTACCATCCTCCCAGATGTGAGTTTAGCCTTAATTTATATTAAAAAAAAGAGCTGCTTCATCCCTCGAATGATCATTTCGCTCCTGAATGTTAGATCAGCACAAAAATCTGATAAACCAGGTTTGTGCCGATCAGTTCAGATTCGGCTCAGATCGATGTGCTCGATATCCTCACGACAAGTCCTGTTTTTGTGTGTGTTTGTGTGTGTTAGAATCCTACGTGGCGGAGCCTGGACTTTGGCATGCTCCCAGACCTTCTGGACACTTCATTGTCTTGCTTTGTGGTCAGGATCTGGGGGGGTCAGGAGGAACACTACCAGCTCCTCATTGAGTGGAAGGTCAACCTCGATGGCCTCAGATACACAGGACAGCAGGTCAGCATCCGCTGCTGGGGAAAGGTCTGGTTTTTCAGAAATGTAATAGAATTTAATTAGGATTATTGTTAAGGATCTCTATAATTCATATATTTAGTAAACTTTAACAAATGACTAAAATGTCATTAAACATTCAAAGGAAAAACACTGAAAAACCCCACAGAATTGATTCTTATACATTCGAGTTATAAATTAAAATGATAAAGAATGAACACAAGCAATAATTAGTAATGTTAAAGTGTAAATGTGGTTGGTCAGCCATTTTTGGCTACCGGCCAGAGAAAACTCTGTTCACTATGTTGTCTGAGCTGTTTATTAACAGAGAACCCAAAAAAGAAGCAGATGAAGAAAAATACTGTTCAAAATAAAAATCCAACATTAAAGAGGCCTTTTGAAAATTTTACATAGAGTTGTTGCTCTCATCACACTCACACCTGCCCATAGTGTGACCGAAAGTTACTACCGTAACTACGGTTCTATGAATCTCGGATGACCGCCAGAGGCGGTGCTTCAAGCACTGGACCAAGCACTCTGGCGGTCAGTAGGGATGAAATAGAATCCGACCTGAGCTATAATCCAGAGATGCACAACTGTCTGTGTTCTCTGTAAGAAAAAAAAAGCCAGAGCAGGACGTCACACCTATCAGCTGAGCCGGCGCTCATCCAAACGCACTGGACTCTGTTTGGTAGAATAACAGCAAGAAAAGTCAATTCGGTCATTTAAAAAAAGGATAACAATAATCAGAATTTAGGTTGCATTGTTTTGAAGAAAAAGCAGAAGAGAGATTGGCCTAAAAGGGAAACCACCCCATATTTTGTGACTGTTTCAATGAGTTTCAAGTGGAGGCATGGCTGGTTGGTGCCAGTCTGCGTGGCTGCTTCCAGGTGAGTTTGGAGGTACTGAAACTCCATCTCCAGGACAGTTAATCAGGCAGTGTCTGTTTTCAGTGCAGACCGGCTCTATACAATTTTCAGAATATATTGGAGGTTTATGAACCTAAAGGGCAAGAATCAAACATGGTAGTTTCAGTGATTTACAAATCTCCTCAGTCTGTTTTTATTTTCATTTTACGGTGTCCGGCGTTTTTTAATTTCATTTTTGGAAATGGGGCTGTAAATCCCACACTTTCCACTACAGTAAATACCACATTCCTCTCGGATCCTGCGCAGTAGTAAATCCTACATTCCCACATTCTGTTATTATTTAACCTTGCTGTAAATCCTGCCTTCCTATACGGGAAACCGATGGATGCTCACTGGACTAGTTTACCGGACCTGTCCGTGAGGTTTTCATTCGGGACAAAGTCTTTGTCATTTCTGTCATGTTGGCTGTCAACGGATTTATTTTACTGATATTGTTTACTCAGAACTTTATTAATGTATAACACAATCATCCATTTCCTTCATACATTTGAAGTGAGTCGTGGTAAAATGGGTACTGTTCACCACACCAGTGATGTTTCCAATTAATAATTTCAATTAAACTTTGTTATTTTTCCAATTTAGTGTTTAAAAATCTGAATATAGCTTTTGCGGGGCACATTTAAATCAGCCTTAAATCATGACGAGAAACTCAATACTTTTGCCATTTCTCACAGCTAGATTGGATTCAAAGCTCATAAACAGATACAACTCCTCATGCACATCCAGATGTCTGCGGCTCTTTGTTCTCCTCATCTTTACATTCATCCTCTACCCCCCTCGTTTCGTCCACAGATTCGATCCAGAAATCCAAATGAGATCATATTTGGATTGAACGATGGCTACTATGCAGCTGACTTCGATCAAAAGGTAGAGATTCTTGTCTGTTTTCCAAAGCTTCCTCATCATGATGGACTACGAAACCATAATCTCATTAGATGTTTGGACACCACTTGGCTTCCGCACTGAAGCAATGACATGTGGCTGTTTCAGGATCAGTCGGAGCGGAAGAATTACAGCCTGCTTCAGGTTGACCAGAGTTCAGTCAGGAACTCCTACAGTGTTTTTTCTTTGCTCAGGTAAGATTCATACCACCCTGCATTCCTGCTTAATATCTTGTCATTAACTCTGAGTTCTCAGATTTATCGCATCATCAAAATGCTGAAGATTTAAGAAGATTTCAAATAATTTTACCCTTTATTTGTTCACAAAACAACAACTTGATTGTTTTCGAGGACGTTCTGTATTTAATTTATAGATAATTGCTGAAATCTGACTTCCCTCTCTGAAATCTGCATGTGATGTGTTTATCTGGGGCACACTTCTTCCAGCAGATGGTGCCAAATGAAAGCCCAATTTATGGGGCCTTTTTCACAGAAACCAGGCCGGCCTTCCAACTCCGCATGAGCTCACAAAACATCCAGCCAGTGTTGTGTTTCTTGGACAAAACTGAATGCATTTTCCAAACACTGCAGCCACTTTATCAATACACCAGTGTCAAACTTTGAGTTGAGAGCAGAAGTGAAGCACGTGTTGAAGTAAACAGAGGGGAGAAGTGTACCGCTGTACGCCACGAGAGGGCGAGACAGAGGAGGATGCCGGCATTTGTTGACAAACATAAGTTTGCCATTTTGAATCTAAACTTAGATGTGGCACAACGTAAACGCCACTTTCAGAGCCACCAGGGCTTCCCCCAAGGGAAACCCTCGTTAACCCAAAGCCCGAATGCATAATTACAGCCACTTTTGCCTAAATCTGTATACATCAGGAAGGATCAGTTTAGATATTTCCAAGAAGGGATGAGAATCTGTTCATTAGGGAAGTTTCCACCAACATTTTGACCCCCCTCTTAAGGTGGGTCAGCTTTGCGTCACAGGACTTTACAGTATCAAGGAAAAGGAGTTGTGCCAAAGCCAGCTGAACTTTAACAGCACACCCCCATTCAAGACCTGGTCATGGTTTATGTTTGTATGAGAGGAGACCGTTGCCTCCCCAGCAGCTCGGAGGAGAAAAAGCAAAGTTTGAGCCATAACTTTTATGACCTCTGCTCCTACTTTTTGTATTATTGCAGCTTTCCTTCACATCCTCTTCTCTCTCTGTGGAGTTGAACACACTCACACTGCTGCCTGCAGGTCCTCACCCCTGTCAGAGTTTTTGCCTGGCTTAGTGCACTAACGTGTGCATGGTTTATGATTATGCGCTTCACCATGATTAATTAGATATCGTACACTCCAGCAGGGGTTGGACTCTACCCGACTCCCAGTGGTTCATAACCGCATGCACTTAGGTTTTGACCCTCAGAGCTTGTCATTCTTCAAGGTGCACTAGCTTTATGAAGCATTTGGTGGAGCACTGCACATGTGTATGTGTATATTTCTTACAGTACGCTGCATTACTGATGTTGCACCATTTGTTAAAGTGGGGTGAAGAATAGTGTTCTCTTTCAGGATCATCGTTTTCATGGTGCAATGTCTTTTTTCCCCTCCAACAACAGTGATGTATGCCTGTAGGGGACACCCACAGTGTCAGACTCTCACCCGTCTCCCTCCCACTCTTCCTTGTCTAAGTGCAAAACATCTTGCTTAGCACAGAACTTTAATGGAAAAAGATGAGAGCTGCTAAGGACACACCAATCTTGATAAATCACGGTAATTTGTCAGTGGATTCGGTCTGCTTTTCAGCGCCGATCCACTTGATGACACCCTCAGCTCGTGAAACATCATGATGTGGGCTCGCAAATACGACACGTCTCAGATGGTGAGATGAAGAGGGAGCGTACAGCTCATCAATCTCAGAGGCTGGGGCGGAGGGCAGCCACATCCGCCACAGAGATGGGCCCCTGTGCGGGTAGTATGAAAAGCCAAAGCAGACAGTGACGAAGATGATCCAGCTGCTCAGCAAAAGCTGTTTTTTTGCATTTTCTTTAACACTTTGCAGGGTACGGCTTGATGTGTGAACAATAAGACAGCAAGGACGAGCTGGTGGAAGCTAGTAGCTCACATTGAGCCTCAGAACAGGCTTGTTGGGTATTAACAGAAAGTGGAGGCAGATGGAGAGACAGAGCGGGGTTGCAGTCTCCGTTTATAACTGTCCACAGTAATCTCTCATGGCATGTTGTTTGCTTAAATGGCAGACTGAAGTGGAACTTGAGTGGTGCTCACAACTCTGTGAAGGTTGAAGACACTGACTGGCCTTTTTAATGGGAACAAACCCAACGTGTGTGGTGAATATGAAAACAGTGGACCCAGTGACACATGGGAAACATCATTCTTGGGGCAGAGCTTTCACGGTTCAGTGTCTCGAACTCATGGAGCCTTTAGGTGAAACTTTTCTTTTTCTTTTCTTGTGATCAGAGCCATATGCTGTCTGTGTTTTCCTGTTTTGCTTGTGTATGCTCCTATGTGAGGTATTTCTATAAGTACAGCATCAACAGGAGCTGAGTGTAGTGGCGGCGTGGCTCTATGGGAGGTCTCCTGGCTCCTGAGACTGCTTCCCTGAGGTTCACCCGCCTGCTGGTTGGATGCACTGAGCCACAAAATGGTCTGGATTTGAGCGTGTGGATGACCCTGGGGTCTCCACTGACACACAAACATGGCTGCATGATCTGCTGTGGAGGTGTAGGTTTTCCTGCTCTCATTTCACACCGCTGGAGAAGACCAAAGCTTCTTTCAAGCACATATAAACATGACTTTTAAGATGAGTTGAGTTGATTTTGGGGAGTTCTATCATCACCCTGGTATTTCATATCTCAAAATGAAAAACTGAAAATTGTTCCACTTTATCCAGAAATGTATTTTTCCAGGTCCGCTGGCATGCGTTGGTCAAACATTTTCTCTGTGTTTTATTTTACTTCAGTGGTGAAGCTGCTCCACCAGCTCCAAGGGGCTTGCTGCTATCCCCTCTTCTAAAAGTAAACTCAGTACAAAGCCAAAGTTCACACATCTACTTTTGTTTTCTGGCATTTTACAAAAAAATGTACCGTACATTTTAAAATGTTGGTCTGATTGCACATGGTGCCTTAATAACACAGTATCGGACAGTTTGACAGTGCTGTGTGAGGCACCGTTATCATGAGGATCCAAAAATCTATAATTATCTGTCATTAGCTAAGTGCATGACCCATCTCTGACCCTTTCAAGACTCAACATATCTCACCTGAGATCTCCTTGCCGTGCCTGTATCTTTGCTGTAGTTTTCCTGCAAACATGGCTTATAGCAAGTTAGCCCATCACTACAAAAACACCAGCCTGGAGGAGTAGAGGAGCACATGCAGGCTTGCCAAAGAAACTTCACTGCAGTAATCTTATCTTCCATTCCCTGTGGACGGAGACAATGGTGAGGTGATGTGAATAGCAAGTAGTAAGATGTGTTGACATTCTTTTGCAGTGAGACATAGACTGAATTTAGAAGCGCTGTTTGTTGTGATTATCTGCTGTTGTGTTGTCTGTTGTGTTCCCGGAAGAAGTGTTAAGGGAAGTATTATCCCTCCGTTGTTTTGAATTGGTCAATTGGCTGCCCTGTTCTCCCAATGCTGTGTGAATAACAGCTGCTTGAAAGAGGTTGGTGCAGCCATTAGTCTTTTAACCCTTCTCCTTAGAAACCGGATTGTTTGGGAAACACATTGGGCTTGGCTTATATCAGACAAACAAGTGGACTCACGCCATGAGTGACACTCTGAAAAGAGAAACTTGTGAATTTAAGCAAACAAAATAGAGCTGAAAAAACACCCCCGCTGATAATAAAATGCACCTATGCATAGTCCAGCTGACAAAATAAGAATCACGAACAGTTAAAAAGTTGAAAATCACATAAAGCTGCAGAGAGGGAAGGCATGTGATGTGATAAGACACATGGGTGTGCTCATGATGCGCCCACTTTTAGCCAAAAAAGACACCTGTCGTAATGAATGCAGAAAGTTTTAATCGCAGGAAATTACAAAGAAAGCCTAAAAACATTGCCATCAAAAGATTTAGAAAAAAGCTTTTCTTAAAAGATGAAGAAGGGTAAAAGGTACTTGCAGAAGACTCTGTCAGCGATGGGTGGACATCTTAATCATACATTAAGCTGGCAAACGGAAGATGATTGAAGTATTCAGGATCTCCTATTTATATCCTGTGTGAATGAGGCTTAACAGACCGTGGATGAGGGTTTGTGCAACTTTCTAACCTTAAAAAAATTTAAACAGAAAGTGCAAGAGTGTTTTCTCTATATATTTTTGCATTGAAATACTATTGATATTTTCATGGATGCCTAAATCACACTAATAATGTGCTGTTGTAACCCTGATTCCTTTAACTCTAAATTAAGGAACGATTGCAGGAAAAAGCTTATTGGAGACCAGAATGAAGAGGGAAACTCTTATGGCTTCTGTATTAAATTAAAGCCAGGCATTCAGCCTATGATAAAAGCTTAGAGTTAGTTACTTTCATTTCTCGCTGAGTCCTGTCCAGATTCTCATGTCCGCGTCCACATCTGCATGGTTTCAAGTATCCCAGCTGAGACGAGCATCCTCTAAGATGATCTTTATTTGCTCACAGCTTTGGTAGTTCAGTGTTTTGAGGGTGACAGTTCAAGCGCTGTCTGCGTGTCCAGACAGATCCCTGACATGCTGCGTGCCCTCTGCAGTCCTCATGAGGTGTAAGTTGTTATTTTGCCTTGTCAAGCCACCTTTTGTCCTCACTAATGAAGCGTCACTTTCCAGTCATGAGCTGGTTGAACACCTACTTCAGCGTTGATAGGATAGTTATTGAAATGAGGAGTGGCAGGTATCTATGTTTTGACTCTCAGAAAGGACCTGCTGGTTTGGCATGTTTCTTTCTCCGACATTTGATCACAAAGATAACTAACAGATTTTGCTTTCAACGATTTAAATGTGGTTAAAATGTTACAAATAGAGCAGTATGAAACTCATTATGTTTTTGTCTGTATGTTATTGATGATATATAATGTACTTATGACATTAAAGATGTGTTTGCTCACATTGTTGATGGACATAATCAAACCATTAGTGTCCATCTCAGGCTATAAATTCTTCTTGTTTTTTTAGTCATATTATTTTTTTACTTCTCCAGGTCGTACCAGCCTCTTACATAGGGAAGCCGGGTTGGGCTCCAACCCACCTTCACCCTGCTATGCTGGGAGTTAACGCTATAGAAAGTAAATGGATAATTTCTTTTAAAGAACAGGAATTGTATTGTTTGGGTGAAGATAATTAAAACTTTCAAGTATTGCAGAGAGGTTCTATTGTTCGGAAATGTGAACTATCTCATAAGCTGTGGTATATATATATATATATCAATATAAACTGTTGGGCGATGTCTTGAAGTAAAATGTGAACTTCACTTTTGAGTTTTTCTTTAAAATATTATGAGGAAGTATAAGATAAGCAAAGCACACATGCCATAATTCCTCAGACAAGCTGTATAATAATGTGAGATCCTATCATTCAGTTTTCCAGCCAGACGAACTGCAGCCTTACGATGTGCCAGACTCTCTTTTTCTCTTAGAAGACAAAATGTGCACTCTCTCATCTTCTGATTCTTCTCTGGAGGCCAAATATCACATCTGTATTTACTGATTCTTTCTCTGTCGTGATATCAGAAACTGCAGATGCTGGACCAGGCAAACAAACCACTGCAAATATTTAGATCTTGGTAATCAGTTAAGGTAAATTGACATATAAAAAAAAGTCTTCTGCTCCTTTTCTGTTCAGTCTCTTAGTTAAATTGGTATTTTTTCCTGATCTGACCAATGGAGGTTTAACTGTGTCCGTGAAAAGACCTCAACAAGATGTTTTCTGTTTATAAAAAGCATAACTCGATCCGACACCCCTGCAGAAAGCAGTTCTAAGGCCGAAGGACCAAATGTTATTGTTTGCGTGATGCTTATCAGGAACAAGGGTTGAGTGCGCGGCCTCAGCCATAACTTCCTGAAAATCTGTGACATGAGAGGCACATCACCCATCTGGAGAAAGTTGGTGCTTTTTGGTTGGTTGTCCCGCTCTGCCTCCATGGGATCCCCCCCGGCCCGGGCTGCTCCTCAGCTTGTTGCAATGGGCCGGCATTAGGCCAAAGCTCAGCGGCTGATAAGGGAGCAGACATGCGTGAAAAAGCAGAGAGTAGATAACTACTTCACCCCGGGGAAAAAGCTGTATCAGAATCTCCCATCTCAATCATTCGAACAGATGAAGCTGTCACAACAGATTTGCCCCGATGTTCCAGAAGACTATCTCTGAATGCTATCGCTGTCACCTCAGACAGATTATCAAATGTGGGTCCAAAACACAAAATGATGGGCTTGTCTACTCCAGCTTGGTCTATATCGTCTTAGAAACTTCTTTTCTGAGGATTGGCTGTCTGAAAGAGGTGGCAATAATCAAAGAGTTTCATAAGGAAAAGCCCTTTAGGATTTGTAAAATGAGCCAACCAAGCTGCTAGCCCGTTAAGACGAGCCTTGAACACTAAACCCACTCAAGAAGCAATTTCTTGAAGACTAAAAGCAAGCAAATACCTAAAAGCAAACCCTATTCACATTGCCCTTATGACCCAAACCACAATCCCCACTTCCTGCCTGCAGTAATCGCAGTGTCCAATTTCTCCTTTTTCTTATGGACTTTACCAGAAGTGAGCCTGCATAATCGGCCATCAACAGATAAAACAGCAGTTTATTTTCAGAAGCTGTACTTTTCTCCATGTCTTCTGTGTGAAAGTGTGTCTGTTTGAGTAGGATAAAATCTCATCAAACTAAACTTTTTGGTTGGCTTCCTCTGGAAAGGTGAACATTTGTCAGCTTAGTAAGAGAAGCAGGCAACGTTTTCAGGTGTTTTAAAAAAGATAAAAATTAAAAAAAAGTTTTTGGGACTTTCAGATCAATACCTCTACGTTAAGTTGGTGCTGCCTGTTAGTGCAGCACAAAAGAAGCAAACGATGTGAGAGCAGGTCATTCAGGGAGAACTCTCAATGGAGATAATCCATCTGGGCCCGACAGTTCTGTAGACGATAGGAAATCAGTGGGTGATTTCTTTTTTTTTCTTTTTTTTTTTTTTACTGTGTCCGGTAACTCATTCCCACCATCTGGGACTGGTCCTCGTGGATGAGCTTAGCTCCGGGTGTTGTGCTGAGAAGGTTTTGTCTATCTTTCGATGTGCTCTGCACTTGAAGCAAACATTCAGGAAAGTTAACCGCTGCTGTGATTTATTGTCTGAATGATGTGTTTGGTTGTCATTTGTGTACTGAAGTTGCTGGTTCCTATTTTAGTGATGACAGTGACATGGAATTTGGAAAGAGGCCTCCGTATTCGTGGCTTTGCTTAATCACTGGGCTTTTTGAGGGGCTTTGCTTTCTGGAACTGATGGGTTCAGGTCTGTTGGACAACAATTGATCCCATGCAAAACTGCAATTAGATCATTAGACAAACAGTAGTGATTCCGCTCTTGTTTTCATTCGTGCTATTTCGAGGCTTCATCCGTCTGTTCTCAACTGCAGAGTTTCGATATTGGAAACATTCTCATTGTTGTTTTTGCCCATTATTTAATGTCAAAACTCCTGATTAACGTCGGCAGAAAAAGAAGCAAAGAGGGATAACAAACACACAGTGCACACACATGGAAACAATCATAATTCATATCGTCTCGTATAAATGCTCGGAATAAACATCCAAACTGAGTACAATGAAGTGCTCGTGAACCCCTAACCGACTCGGTTTTCATTCAGCTAATCAGTTTAATGATCTCTTGGAAATCCAGTTTGGGTTGTGAGTGTTTTTTGTGGTCAAGTGTGTGGATTTGAAATGGTGAAGATTGTTACTTTGTTTAGTTTTTTTTCTCCCCTCTGTCGCCCTGCAGGCTTCACACGGCACAGAGAGTCATCAAACAGACACAGGTGACAGTGCAGAGGATTGGGAAGGAGATCGAGGAGAAACTGAGGACGACGGCGGCCTGCACAGAGCGGGTGAGCACGGCCGCCCTCAGCAGCAAATTCCAGCTCATCAGCAACTTTTAATCACCAGCACTGCTGGAAAGCTGTCGGCATTATTCAGTCAGCTTACGGCGAATATGAAAAGTAAAAATGGATTTTGTGTTTGGAGAAAACATGCAGATTTATATGATTTTACATTAGTGTTTTCTTAGAACTTTAGATCTAAGGAGCAGTAATCGCTACAAACAGCAATAGCAGGCCTGCAAGTTTCCCCTCTAATAATAAGCATCAGCACACTGTGTTACTCCTTTTAATACTTACTAAGGCTGAAAGATTTTATCACCCAGAGCCATGTCTGTAATTGTACCATTAAGCTGTGATATATCATTACAGCCTTTGAACGGCATTTGAATCTTGTTTGCTTTCATGTCCCGGCTGAGGGCTGGAGAGAGCCATTTCCCCGCTGCCTCAGTGGTAAACCTTTGCAAGGCTTGATTGCTTATTTTCAGTAGCTGTCTGCATTGTTATTTCATCAACTTCTGCTATGCAGAAAAAGTGAAAAGCTTAAATGAAAAGCGTGGCTTCATGCTTTTTAAGATTGAATGGGTTTTAAGAGCACAATTAACACCACGAAGCAGTGATTGCCTCCTGCTTTCTCCTCCAATAATAAGCATCTCAGATTAGTTCTTGATACCTACCCGGATTTATAAGCTTCTACCGCTCAGAGTTGAAGATGTAATTGTATAATAAAGCAAAGTGAGATATGATTTTAGCCTTTAGGCAGCTACTGAATGTTTTCCAGGCTCAGCTGAAGACGGAAGCCAGAGCAATATCCCACTGCCTGAGTGATAACGCTTGGACCAGAATCCCATGTTTATGTGTCCACCGCCTGTCATATCCTCAACTAGGATCCACGGCGAAATCCCGAAAGCATATTTAACATTTTTGGAATGGGCAGCCACACAGCTGTGAAAGCGGGGCAGTGATCCCAGGTTCCACTTGATGTTTATTGTAAATATTCACTTCAAAAGCTTCCCGTATTTTCTGCTGTTATAAAAGTCCTAAAATCCCTGAGGCATTGTTGCTGAGCTGCTCCTCCCCTACAGTTAAAAAAATCTAGAGAATTACATGCCTTACAGGATGGGGGGGGGGGGGGGGGGTTCACAGCTTCGATTTCTGTGTCCACTGAAAATGTCAAATCTTTAAAAGTTTCTATGTGCTAATGCAAACTCCCTCTAAGGTGAGCCTCTTAAAGCAGCTGTTCCAGCTGTTGCTTTCCCTCCATCAGCTTTTGATATGCCTCTTTTTTTTTGTTCCCTTTTCCAGACTTTCACCCTACCCATTAAAGCTGCCCCACTGGCCGGAGCTTTCCCACTAAAACATGGAGGCTCCTTTCTTTAAGCTACAAAGGACACCTTTCAAAAACCTGTCTCTGATATTTCTCCCTCAGCGAAACCTTCCCTAAAACCCTTTTCAGGGCTCAAATCAGCTAATAAATCACATAATCCTCGTCTTCTACCTTTCTCTGAGAGCCCAGCGAGTTGGAGTGAGTGAAGCATTGTTAGGCTCTTCTAAGGGTTCCCGCCTTCTCAAAGCTCTGTAGTATCCTTATGTGCACATCATAGTGAGCCTGGATCAAAGGGAGGCAAAGTGGAACCCACCAACCCCACCACACGGCCCTTTCACCCTCTCACCCACTCTCTACCATTAATCTGCTGGGTTATAACGTGCCCCCGCCCTCACCCCCTCACGCCTGCTGCTTATTTACTCAGCTGACCCACTGCTGTTTGATGTTGGGTAGGAGTCTGACAGACACTGGTGGTGGCTTTCAGTCTCTCTCACACTCACATGCCTGTGACCCACTTGTCAACTTTGCCGCTCAGTGAAAGTGTAGGAGGTTCGTGGTTCGTGCCAAAGCCAGCGGTGGTTAACATGCAAGTATCAGGGTGCGACACGCTGGAGATGGAGGCTCTATCAGTCGTCTCTCTGTTAGGGATTCCACCCTCTGTTCTTTCCTCAAAGCCCTCAGAAAACTTCAAGGAGAGGCATATCAGTTTAGTCAGATTCACGCTACGATCGCTATCAAAGTGCGCGGCCTGTGTGTGTGTGTGTGTGTGCACGAGACGTCACAGTCCCCGCTTGCCAGGTCCTCACACGACAAATAACAACCTCTGTGCTTGATAGTCCTCATCATTTATCACTGAATAACGTTTATATCTTCAAACTTACATTACAGAAGCATTTATTTGCCATTGCTGTGATTATTATTCTTATTATTTCTATCTTTGTGTCTTTAAAGGTACCCAATTTCTCTGTCTCCCCTTCATGTGGCTTTTTTCACACCAATCTGCCTGTAAAGCTTTGCAGAGTTCCTTATTAGATACTTGGTCTTCTCAAGGAGGTCCCCTCCCTAAAAGATAAAGATAAAGCCACGAAGCCCAATGGAGCTTCACGCCATAGACGGCACAAGATATAGGCAGACTCAGAGTTAGTGTTTTTCTTTTTCTTGTAGTCTCTCAATGTTTGAGCTCATTAATATGTGCCATGGCCTTAAGACAGAAATGTTTGTCTTAAACACATAACCAGCGTCATGCCGTTATGCAAGTCCTGTTCTCTCAGCTGATCCACAAAATCAAACCACAAGCTACCAACTCCAATTTTTCCATTGCACGTATTTCCTACTTCCTCTGCTGCCACTCAGAGAACATTCTTTCCTGTGATAAGGTGCTGATAAAGTCTCTGTCTGCATCAGTTTAAAAAGGCCATGTGTTTACACCTGCCTGTTTTGGCAGGTTGAAGGTAAGGGTGTCGGATTCCCCTCTTTCCAGATTGTGCTAAGACAAAAGTCTCTCCATCAAATGTCCAAATAATAAAACAGCATGGTAGAAGAAAGGCACAGTTCAGTAACACGTTAAATTCATTAATCATAAAAGAAAATAAGTTTGTTTGAACTGGTTACGATCTGATTCTGCAGCGCCACCGGCTTAAGAAACATAACTGTATCGTAAGGATTGTTTTTCATTTATCTTGATTTTTTTTATTAACAAACCTATCAGAAATGGGAGGAAACTATAAAAAATTTAAAAAAAGGAAAAGAAGAAGAAGAAAAAAGCAGCAGAAAATAGCCGGAATAGACACAAACATTCAGATGGAAATCAGTGTTATCTACCAAAAGCATCAACAGCCAGATTGTGTGAGTCGCCTCAAGTCTTCTGTCAAGCAGTGGGGCTTTTGATTGAGTAAGTAGTGGATTTTTAACCGAATTCAGAGAGAATTACAGGCGGAAATCTAAGTTACCTACATGGTGGGATACTTTAACTAAGAAAACCTCTTGACGGAAACTAATTTACTCAAGAACCAAGAGAATTTTCTGGACCGGTGCTCATCCTGTCACATTGAAAGGGGTTAAATGGAAATGGCATTGTTCATAAAGACATTGGAAGATGCGAAATCCAGCTTTGACCCTGAGTCTTGGTCTCACGTCTTATCGGATCACCTGTTTAAATGTCAAAAGCCGGAACTCACAGCACTTAACGGGCAGCCAGCCGTTCCCATGGCTGCAACTCATTTATTGGAGTCTCACCAGTAACGCTGATCTCAGGACTCGTTGACCTGTTTTCAATAGTCAACTCATTTTCCCTCTCTCGTCATTAGTTGTTGACAGTACGTTTAGGATTATTTACATCCCTCAGTGGATGTGCATTAAATCAATGAGACGTGGGATCAGTTTGTGAAAACAAAGCTCGTCTCTGAAATGGCTAGGAGGAATTTAGGGGTCTACACAAAAAGTAATAAACTCTGAATCTTGCTGTGACCACATGCTGAATATTTTCTCTCATCCTCTATCTCTGTTTCCTCTATTGTTTTCTTTCTTTCTTTCTTTGAGCAGAAGAAGGAGCGGGAGTGCATGTATCTGCGGATAGCGGTGCTCCGCAGTGAGCTGCAGCGGCAGAGGAAGGCGCTCGGCAGGGAAATAGACATCAGACAGAAGGAAAGGGCACAGCTGCAAAAGAAAGGTAAACCGGGCAGCAGCAGATTGAAACCACACAGCCTCGCACAAATCAGCTTTCTCTGCCCCCTAAACGGAAATGGAGGTCTGCCACATCGGTGCCGACCTCTTCTCTGCACGCACAATAACACAATGCATTTACAATAGCTGAGAAACATCATGTGCATAAAAACAACCGCAAACAACCGGCGGACCTAAGTGTTCTGATACGCTCATTTAACCTCCAATGCTACTGCTAGAGCTAACAGGAACAGAAGAGAAGAAAGTGGCAAAAGTAATGAAACTTCTGTAAGTCATTTAGCTGTCTCCCATGGTGTTGTGTTAGAAGACTCAACATCATGGCTAAAACATGTGCAACTAATTCCATCAAATCCACCAACCCTTTTCATTATTTTCCACAAGTGATTTCACTGCAGCTACTGATTGTAAGTAAAGGGGATGGAAATGTGGTTGTGACAGTCCAGCTGCTCTGTTTATGCTGCGTAAAGCACAGAGTGCTTTTATACTGTCAGTTATTATCAGCATCTCCTCATGGGCACATCTGAATATAGTTGTAATATAGTTGAAATGTCACAAATTCTGGAATAGGTAAGTTAAAAACCTGTTCATGAATTAAATAAACCAGTTTTCACATGTTGTAGATGTTGGACAATGCTGACGGATTTGAGTTTTTTAAGCATAGGCTTCACATTTTGTCGCTTTCTGAGCTTTGTTCCGGACGCTTGGAAGAGGCTGTGTGCCCTGTTTTTAATGCTCATTAGAGAGTGCAAAAGAGTGTCCTTGCTGGCAAAAACATGAATCAAAGTCCTGGTCATAGGACTTGGAGTCCCACAACACAAACACAATGTGCAAACTATAAAACCTCGGGCTGTGGTCTGCGCCGTTTGTTCCAGGCCAGTTAAACAAGAATGTTTGCGCTCTGCAGTAACTTAGTTAACCCTGTGAAGTCTGCAGGTCGGGCCTTTGATGTCTGACGTGATGAGGATTTTTCTTCTCTGCCACGGTTACTTTTTAGAACAAGATAAAAAGGTGGTGTTAATGTAGCTTGACAAATACAGCAATGGCACATGTTCTGTTGCGAAAGAGTTGCTTTTCCTTCAGTTCTAGGATCCTTAATATTGAGAGAACGTGAATCTGGCCCTTAACAGATCTTAAAATGACACTTCAGATGAAAAACTTACTTACATGATACTCTATGTCATGATATGCTCTTAAAAGAAGTAAACCAAGCTTTTTAACCAGGAGGAGGTCTGGACTTTGGACCAATTACTTCACAGGTCATGATACTGCAGAACCAGCCCAAATCATCATTCCTCCCCCACCGTGCTGACAGCTTCTGTGCGCTGTGTGTATTTGGTTTCTGTGAATACTGACCAAACATCTCCATTTCGGTCTTGTGCTTTGTCCAGATGTAACTTTGCAGACTAAATCCTTGTGGCCATTGGCCATCTTTTTTGTTTTTGTAAGGAAGACCTTAATGTGGTGAGTAGAGTTGAGTCATGAGGTATTAAAGGAAAACTCTCATAGCTGTTTCATCACTATGTTCTATTCTAAATTTGACATTTTCCTCTCTTCTTTTGTGCTTCTCTTCTTATTCTTTCTCTGCTGCAGCATCTTTGTGGCTAACTTAATGCAGGGTGACATCACCACCTCAGGAACGCTTTACTGCTTGTGAATGAATTGAAATTCCTTAATAGTGACCACATAAAAATACGGGCTTCATTTTTAAAAGTTAAAAAATTATTCCTGACAGTTTTAATGCGGCGAATTAAACTCGTTCTAACCAAGATTTTCAAATACAAGTAACAACAATCCTGTTATGTCAGAACTTTTTTTTTTCTTTGTGTTTCTTCATCTGTGAGCTCAGCTCTCTGTTTGGCCAGAGGGGAGAGCACCTCACCGAGCAACTTAATGTTAATGATTAGCACGAAGTATGCTCATAGAAACACACTCACACGTAATAAGAGAGCACTAATATGGACTCTGGGAGAGGTTTCTTTTGTGCTACGAGTTTAAAAAATGCCTGTTAATCCTCTGCCTTTTTAGCTGTCACCACTCAGTCTGCAGCTAAAAGAACTCAATGCTTTATACTTCTTCCCAGCTCTTTCATGGCCTTTTTCCTGACTGGACAGGTGCTTATTAACACTAGAAATAATACCTTTAGCAGGTTTTAAAAAAGATATTTTCACCGAAATTGGCTGTGCTTCAGTCTTGTTGTTTTTTCCCATACTTGTAACTCAAAAGCCAAAAGCCATATGTTGTTTTACTCTGCTTTGCTTCTAGCTGGCGGTTAGACTCTTCAAATCTTCCCAAATCCATTTGTCTATTTCATCAGTGGAAAAACTGACTGCAAGTTACAGACAGAAAATGAAGATGTTGTTTCAGATCACTTTTGGATTGGGACCATAAATTGTTGTTTCATTTGATTTCATTTTTTACTTTAGAAAATTAAGTGATTGTATTGAAAAGAAGTTAAATTAATTCTTAACTTTTTTTTTTTAAATCAGATTTTTGTTTGTACATTTTTCGCTGTCCTGTAAAAAACCCAAAAACCCAAATGATGGAAGTAGCAGGATGTTTAGATTCATCAGCCAGAACATAAGAACACTTTCCAGGCTCTGTAAGTGGCACTGATTACGTCACTGCAGCGACACCTTTCAGGGAGTTAAATCCGACTTTCAGTAAATAGAAAAAAACCTGCAACATTAACAACTAATTATATTGGCTACAATGAGGTAGAACCACAAACCTCCGAAATGGCAACTGTTATAATGAGATGCTCAGTAACACCCAAAAATGTTGGACGACCAATGGACTGGTGATGGATAATTGATGCTCACTGGATAGCATAGAGATGGAAGGTTGGCCTGTTTGGTTCATTCCCTTAAGAACACTTCTGTGACTCTTACTTATGAAAGCTATACATATTAGTTTGCTTCATCTGGCGCCGAGTTATCCTCTCTGAGAAACTCTCTTCCAGCAAATCTTGTACATTGACGCTCATGTTGACGTAACCATGACCCGAGCTGGTTAGCCATATATTGCTGAGCGCCACAGACGCCCCATCATGGCAAAGGCATTCTCTAATGGTGGACTCGTTCACCCTTTCACTCTTCAGGAATGCTTTGAGGAACATGACAAAGTGTTAAAGGTGTTGACTTGGCCTCCAAATTCCCCAGACCTCAATCCTATCGTCCGTCTGTGGGATGTGCTGGATAAACAAGCCCAATCCACGGAGGCCTCAGCTCACAATTTACAGGACTTAATGGATCTGGTAGAAATGTATCGGTGCCTGATACCACAGGACACCTTCAGAGGTCTTGTGAAGTCCATACCGCAGAAGATCAGAGCTGCTTTGGTGACATGAGGGGGTCCTCCACAGGATGACCAGGTGTTTTCAATGCTGTGACTGATTGGTGTATGTATGTTGATTAGATCAGAAGCACGTGTTTAATTTATTGAATTTTTCACACATTCCTGTGTTTATTGGATCCAGGTATCTTCCTAAGCGTTATTGGCAGTTTAACGGTGTGTGTAGATATATCACCTTGCTTTAGATCCCCTGAGGGCAAACCGTATCGACTGTTAATCTCCATTCTTCGTCACGCTCTTTAAGATCTCATCTGTACCTGGCCGTGTGGTCTTCCTGCCTCTCACACATTCATCAGGCCCATTAGCAAATGTCTCTTATCTATCTTTTATTCCCTGCGAGCCAGCTTCTCTGAAAACAAGTGGCCCAGAAAACCCAAACATAGTGGGAGGCTCTGCAGGTGTGTGCGTAAGCTAGCAGGAAAAGATGAGATGAAAGCAGCCACAATTTTTGAGGTTCCTATTAGAAAGTTTCTGCAGACCTGTTGATGCCTGTTCTGTGTGTATCTTTGTCATGTCTATGCTCTTCCTCTTGGCCATCCTGGACAGTGGGAGTGCACTAAGCACGTGCATACATCAGGTGTCTGAATCATCCTGATGACAGGTTAACGACCAGCTATTCAGTGCCTGCTCATTTGCAGCAAATCATAGCAGATCTTAAGACAAACTACTCACAACAATCCGTTCACTGTATGCATTCACCTGATATAGAACAGGACACATGTGAGCATTACCTTAGTCTTTTCTTAGCTTTTTTACAGATGTGAGTTTACAATGGAAGCACTTCTTTCCTCTCCGTGAAATGAATCGGTTTGGTTTCGGTGGGGTCATGCTCCTGTCACAATTTCCTCCTGTCTAATTTCCCTCCTTCCACCTCGAGCAGACGACATAAATCACGCCGTGAGCTGCATTTATTGCACGTCGCAACGGTAGTTATTCTCACGATCTGCTGCACAGCCAGGGCTCCTGACCAATAAATGTCAGCAGCAGAGTCTCTCAAGTGTGAGGAACTCAGTTTTGTGAAGGTGTGGTGTGTGGAGGCACTTGTCACCTCAGAGAAAAGGTCTCATATTGAAGCTATCACCATTAGGGCTCCTTTTTGCAGAATCTTGGCTTTATATGCCTGCTTTTCCCCAGCTGGCAGCCACAGAAGCTTTGACAGGTACTCCTCCTAATGGCTCAATAGCCCACCGTTGTAAAGGTTTTCTCCCTCTCCTTTTTTTTTGTAATTATTATTTCCCCTGACACCCCAATCCGTGTCTGTCATGGTCAAACCTTTTAACACATAGCATAGAGGAATTTGGATTAAAACGAGGCGATACTGGTGAAACGGTTTTAAATTAAAATAAAGACATGGAACACTTTATGACCCCCCCTCCTTTTTTTTCTTTTTAGAACTATTAAACTTTCATAGTGTATTCTCCCCTCTTAGACACTTGTGTAATATATTCCTTGGAAAGTATTTAGGAGGTGATCCTTGGTGCATTTCAAGGGTAATTTCATTTGATTCAATGAAATGCACAATACCCTCATTCCCGTTCTTTTAATTTTCACATTTTTCAATGCTGAATGAAGGCTGCATGATGTAAATATCACTCTGTAATGATGTGATGTAACAAAAGGGAATATGTCAGCATGCTGTGACTAAATCATTCCATGATGATCAGATTAAAATTTGATTGCATTTAAAAAAACGTTTTTTGAAAATAATTATTTATTTTTAAAATATTCTTAAAGGAGACTTCTGACAGCTTGTCCAGAAAGTTCTTCTTGTGAGTTTTATGTTGGGTCTACACATGTTCAAGTCATAAAACCATTTGTTTCACAGCCCATAATTTATGTTCATGCAACATTTTCTCAGTAGATTTACCCAGTAGCTAATTACTGTTTGTTACATCCACTGAGAGCTCTTGTGTGTAACTGACACTTATTGAAACTGTTTATATGAGAGCATTGATGTTAGAAAGCATGTTCAGGTGACTTTGCAAAATAAGTTTTGGTGTAATTCAAACCAAAACTGAACTTAGAAAAAGCATGAAGCGTGATTGAATCTCCTACGGTGGATTATGACTGGATGGAATGAGGGCTGCATGTAAACCCTCAGCTTGACTCAAAAGAACCAAGGCAATTACAGGCTCCATAGTTTCACCTTTTTTCAAATAAAGTCAGGTATGACGAAATACGGCTGATATCCTGATGAAGCTGCTCTCGTTTCCACATTTTTTCATTT
Organism: Menidia beryllina; assembly: GCA_013363375.1. Taxonomy (NCBI): domain Eukaryota; kingdom Metazoa; phylum Chordata; class Actinopteri; order Atheriniformes; family Atherinopsidae; genus Menidia; species Menidia beryllina. The sequence goes on from JABUIW010000024.1 coordinate 3,783,683, forward strand.
CTTTGGTCAACTGGCTGAAATTCTGCCCTAAAATAAAAACAACCTGTTAAGACCTTTTTCATCTCGCGGTAGCTTAAAGCATTTGTGGACTGTTGCCTTGCAACTTTATCTGCCAAAATCAGCTAGAAACTTAAGTTAAAGATGTCTGTGAAGTGGATTCAGCTGTGCTGAGATGCATGTTGAAACCACCTCGGTCGGCAACCTGATTCCCCTCCTGTGCGTGCATACAGAGACCAGAGTGTACATCTTAATCGATCAGGCCAAACTCTAAAAGTCGCTCAACTCATCGAAATCAAACATTACCGTCTGCAGGAAGAGAGCAGTTCTCACACATAGAATGAAAGTAGATCCGACTCAGGCGAACCCCCAAAGCAGCAGGTACTGCATTTTGCTGCTGAATTTCGTTCTGACACCCAACATCTGCTGCCAGAGCGATGTCTCTGTGCACTGGATCATGTCCACAATTAGAAAAGCTCTGACGGATTTATAGATGGAGCGTGATTTCCTCAACGTCACATTCATTATAAAGCCGCTTGGCAATTTATGGCATGTATCTTAATATTTTTATGTGTGAGTGTGGTGAGAAACAAACAGAGCGGGGGCTTCATCGGCTGGGCCATGGTCTCTGCAGCGGACTTTGATTACATACCGTCCCTCTGTACACACTGGAACAGGTTAGCGGGATGAAAGGATACAGAGATTGATGCACAGAGCAGATAGGGCTGAGCTGGGCATTACATGAAAGCGGTAATGGACATGCCGTCCATGTTAAAATATGTTTTCGTGTCATCACTCACTGCAGAGGGATGGGCTGTCTGATCTCTGGCTGATCTGCTATCTGTCTTCCCAGCTATTCTGATAGAGATGTTTCAGAGTACCTCTGTTTTTTAAATCACTCTCTCACCATACACCCATACGATATGGGAAGCGTGCATGTAAGTGGAAATATGTGATAACAACAAGCAGCTCCTCTGATTCCTCTCATCTTTTACGGTGTGATAATCTAAACTGCTTCAAACTGCCTTTGAGCCATCTGCTGTTAGCCTGTCTGAGAGTGGACAGCATGCCTAATTAAACGTAACATTTTCAAAAGCAACCAACACCTTAGTATCCATTTGTGTTACATTAGATTTTTCTCTCTCATTAAAAACACTTATTTTTCTTGTGACATATTGTTTTTTTTTTTCTTCAATCCCTCTAGCGTGTCATGGTGGTCGTGCATAAACATGTGTATCATTTGCACAGCCGGTGCTGCAAAGTGTTACATAAGTTTTGCAGAACACTGCGTAGCCTCATGGCTTTGGTATCGAGGCAGCAGTATAAGCAAACTCTCCTTCATTTGCTATTAAAGTGCGTAGTCTTTTCCTTTAATTATTACCTATACAATTCTGTGCTGGAACTAAAAAAATAAAAATGCATTTATTCTTCTATTCTTCCATACATAACCCAACAGTGAATTGTTCTGAACAAATTAAATGACCTGAATCATAAAATTTCATCCTTAAGATATCTTATTAAAAAAAGATGAGGTTCGCCCCCCCCCCCCCCCCAACTGATTCTTGTATCTTCATTCAGGAAGAAATACTGTTTTATAGTCCAGAATGGGTGTTATTAACACACATTGTTGTGGTTTTTTGTGTTTATTTCATTTACTGCATTTCCCTTTGAGAGGCTGTGTCATTGCTGCATCTAACTGCTTCTTTCTAGTTTTATTTATGTGCCCACTTCTGCATTTACAGTCTGACAAATCCTGTAATTAGTATACATATGTTGTTTGGTTTTATGTGGTGTCGAAAGGAAACGGTTTGGTCCTGATCAAAAAGTCCTGCTTGATCTTGTTTAATAGAGGAAGGCAGCCAGCCAAAGTCGTTCCCACCTGGATGTTCAGATGTAGCAAATGAGAGAAGGGGAGCATGATAATTTACACTTTTCTTTTTGTCTGTGTCAGAGGAAGCGTTTTCTGCTCAGCACCAGAGTCTGAAGGATGAGAAAGAGTCCCTAACCAAGCTGCAGAAGGAATGCACAGCCAAGAGGTATGTGTGTGTGTGAAGCTGTAATTAGCCATTGCTTTCTTTCTGCCCGCCAAACAGGTTAAAGGCATTAATCCCTGTCAGGTCCAGGCTGTGGAAACTACACGGGTCCGTGTCTGTCCAGATCTAGCTTAACACAGATTGTGTCCCGCTCCCAGCATCACACCACGCTTCCTCCAAAGCAAACACAAAGTTGGTTGTGTTGTTGGTGCCTCCCTAACTCCCCCTGCCCCCCCGAATCTTTTTTTTAGCCCAAAGAGAAGGTTTTTGCACAAAAACCCCCTTGGCCTGTTTTTATCTCAGTATGTGGGCAGATGTTTGAGTGAGTGCAAACCCTGGATGCAGCTTTGTTTATCTGAAAAAAGTGCCTGACAATTCCAGTTGGTGTACCCAGGCGATTTGAAAGCCAGAAGGGGCCAACAGGAGACCCAGCAAACAGGAAATTAATGCAGACACTTCTACATCTGCCTAGCATCAGTACCTTGAAAATATGTGTTGTTTATGGGTTTAATGGAAGCTCTACTCTCATTTAATTCCTCTTAAGCATTTAGCCAAACTGGCTGGAATTTTCTAAGCTTTTCCCCAATTCCTGCAAGTACTTTGCTGAGGTTCACAAAGCACTAATCTCACAAAACACATCTCAGGGTCTCTGGTTGTGGATCTTTAGCTTCCATACATGTGCTTTTAAAACATTAATCGACTTCACTTTGCCCCTTGCAGATACCTGAATGTTGAATCAGTTTGCTTATGTCACAAGCAGGAGAAAGTACACATGTACATTTACCTAATACTTTACTTTCTTTTAACTGTTTTGTGATTATTTGGAGTTCTTTGCAATCACCAGGTAGCCCCATTTCTTTAGCTGCACGTATCAATAAGCCAAAGATTACAGTCTGATAGTCAGAACCTAGTTTTTTTGCAGCACCAAGGTGATTCCCAAAGAGCTATTAATGCAAAACTTGTCACATCTCAGCATGGTGACAGGGTGAACTCGACAAGGGGGAAAATTCTTGTTTCAGATGTAGCAGCGATAAAAAGATGGATGTCACTTCCTTGTGTCTGTTAAAAACACCGTAAGGATAAAGCAGCAAGTCAGCTCATGAAAGACTGGGGGGGGGGGCTATGAAGGCTTTCTCTATGTCTAAAGGAGGGCTGTGGGAAGGGTTTGCACATTTAACAGAAAGAAAAGGGCTTAAACGGCAGATGTGTGGGTCAAATCTGGCTGTACACGAGCCATTCCAGATCAAACGGCCGCGACACACCAGTCTATCTGCTCCCTCACCCGCAGAAAGCCGCTTCACACCGAGAGAGATCTGAAATGATACGGGATAGGAAATTCAAGTGAATGAGGGAGGAACGTTAATGCGAGGATGGATCACATTCAATTATTGTTTTACCCCCACAATGCCTTTTCATGTGCATGAGATCCTGGGCTGTTACCCCCCCTCCTCCAAGGCTGTGGTGGAAATATTAGAAAACACACAGAAAAACCCACACTTTTCAGACCTTTTTAAATTGATACTTTTTTTTTTTAGTTTTTACAGTTTCATCCAGTCTTATATTTGTTGGTTCTTCACTTTACTGCTCCCAGTTTTCCACATTTTTTCTCCTCCTGCTCGTCTTTTGCTCATCGTGTCATCTCTGTGTGTGTTTTCATCTCCTCAGAGAACAGTTTCTCAAGTCCAATGCCCAGCTCACCTTCCGCTGTCGTCAGCTGCTGTCTGAGCTCTCCTACATCTACCCCATTGATGTGGTAAGTGGAGCCTGATTGTACTCTGCTCCATGATGCACTCTTCACACAGCGACCGCGAAGCATCAGCTGGCTGCTGAACTTTGAAATAGTAGAAATTGCAAGGACAATTTAATTTATATTCCAAAATCATTTTAAATTCCTGATATCAGTTTCACCCCAGTGCTTTCAGAGGAGCCCTCCCATTTTCTGTTAGACACCTCGTAGACGCATCAAGATCACCCAGTTTCACAAGATATTTGGCGGACAATCTAAATGCTGAAATGCTGACATAACTACACGAAAAGTCATTGATTTAGAGCAAATCTCTGCCAAAGCTGTTTTCCCATTAGATTTCATCCTGTGTGAGTTTTTTTTTGGGTGTTTTATATGAAATTTCTCATTTAAATCCACAGGCCAGTCAGTCGGCTTATGTCATATGTGGAGTGAAGCTGCCAAACTCGGAGGACTTTCAAGGTAATTTATTATGTGCCTGTTAGTGTGCTTGCTGCAAAAGGAAAGGCAGCTTAAAAACATCCAGAGTAAATGCTTTGCCTCTGCTATAAAGTTAGTGGTGATACGTGGGTATCACTCCTCAGATTTGACTGAATTTTGTCTGTTATTTGATGCTTATTGTATTAAATACGCAGGTTGGCTGACATGTCAGAAGAAGAGCAGTTTATTGGAACTGACAGCAGGGAAGAATTTAAAAATCATTGCAACAAAAAGAAGCAATGAGAACATTTTCACAAAACGGTGGAAAGAATTAAATGAACAGATGCTATTAAATCAAATTTGAAAATGAAAATGGCAACATTTGCTGTTTAAATGTGTCACTTCTGATAGATGTTGAGAGGAAACTTTTTTTTTCTTATTTACTGTCACTTTTCCCTACCTGACACTACATATCAATAAATAAAAATGAAGACTGAAAAGATTTCCATGTGGGAATCTTTAACCTTGGAATAGGTTTGGAATTCCGCCCTGTGTGATGGCTGGACGGGGAAGCGACTCGGATAGGTTTCAGATTGGGATTTTTCACAGGGCCGATCTTTCTTTTTGTTGGAAGACCTATTCAGTGGTACAGCATTCACAGGGTTTTCACTGTTTAGTGTCAAAGACAAAGTGTGAGGCAACAGAGCATTAAAATCCCTAACTGAATAGTCTACAGGCACTTCTGAGCCTCAGATTCCCGGTTACCATCTTGGAGGAGAAGGTTAGAGAAGCGGTCACACGTAAAGTGTGGTGATAAATAGGATTTGCTGTTACAGCAGCAAACACTTGATGACCTCTCTGTACCGCAGATAAACCAAGTGAGAGGTTGCACTTAATGGTTTATAAATGGTTAGCTTTATCACGAGGCACTTGTAGAACACTATGAACACACCATTCAGTGTCCACTCAACATTCTCCAGCTACTTTCCTCCCAGCTGGTGAGCCCCTGCAGGCCCCATAATTCAGGAATACCACTCCCGATCTCCTCCGCTCCCTGCTGTCACACTCCACCTGTTAACATTTTTTAACCGTAGACCGTAGTGACAGCCTTCCTATAAGGCAGAGGCCCGGGTCTGCTTTTGCCTTTAGTCCTGTATAGGTAGACGTTTATAAGCGAGCAAACGGCCGAGCATGTGATGCTGCTTTGGGTGAGAGTGCTGCCGGAGAACATCCTGATGCACTTACCGCCTACTGACAGTTTCCATATGCGACTTCTGCCGTTGCAAACTTTCATCATTAAGCTCCAACATCACCCCCGCAGCCTTCTGATATGTCAGTGTAGAGAAAGGGTGGATAGCTTTATTAACTTCCAATATTTTATTTTTCTTTGCACAGTTCACTTGCTGTTTATGCTCTATATTTATAGTATATGACTCACTGGGGTTTCATATAACCTGATGACCCAATGAGATGTTGACCAACACTGCTCTCTGGTCTATTTAGGGATCAGAGTTGAATTGTTGAATTCACTGAATCTGGTCCATTTCTTTGTAGGACAATGTTTAAGTGATTACTTTGAATATTATATGGACATAGTGTGTTTATTCCTTCCTGAACATAAAAGTCTTCAGAATAAGGAAGCTGCTTCCACTGGGAACTTTAGGTGTAAGGCAAGAAGAATAAAACCAACAATGATCTGATTCAGGCGTTGTTTGTTAAGTTGAAAATCATACAACACAGCATGAGCCAAGTTATCTGCCCCTTTGTTGCCCAAGTGTATCATTTCAAAGCATTAAGAGAGAAACCACAGGGATCTTTAGCTTCGCCTCCAGTCGTGTCCTGCTGGTCTTTACCAATGTGAGACCACTCAGCATCTCATCTTCAGAGTGTTGCTCATGCATAAAGCAACTGGGTTTGTTGATTCTTTTCCTGTCTGAAAATGTCCACAAAGGCATCCAGTAATCCCAAGTCATTTGAGCCTATGGGGGATTGCTGCAGTACATGGAAAGCTTTTGCTTCGCCAGCGCACATCTGACAGACTTTGGGAATCCCAGTGCGGCCGGCGGGTTTTGTTGCCATTCCCTAACGCTGTCAAAACACGTCCCCACATGAATGCAACTGCTCTTCTTCCTGTGGATGCTCGGTTTCAAAGCTATCTTATGTTGCGTGGCGATCCATTTTTGCTTGGATTCGCATGAGGTAGAATCCCAATGTGCATCTTGTAAACACCGTTTATCTCTCATAGAGAACAATACCAATGAAAACAAGAAATCGGTGAGCAGTGCTTTTTGAGGTTTTCGTAAAGAAGGAAACTCTAATCCACTTTTGAAAAAAGTGTAGCAGTTTAAGGTTTGATTTGATTTGAATGATGGGCTGAGGGGCTTTGATATGTTAATGTTGATTCCTTAAAAGCTTCTTGATTTGAAGAGTCGAAACCATTGCTTATGAATCCGCATCCGTCCAACAGCAAAGGATGATGGGAGCGTGGCGGTCGCCTTGGGTTACACGGCACACCTGGTCCTGATGATCTCCTGCTTCCTTCAGATTCCTCTGCGCTACCCCGTGATCCACAAAGGTTCACGCTCCTCCATCAAGGACACCATCACTGACAGACTCACAGAGAAGGAGAGGGAGTAAGTACATCCGACGGCATGTTGTGAAGACTCACATGGATACAAACACAAAGTACTGTTTCTGGCTAAAATGTCCCAATCTAGTAAAAATGTTAGCAATTCAAAGGCAAATATTCTCAAAAACTACAGACCGTCACAGCTGTCAAGCAAAAGTACTCAATAATAAGAAATAGACTGTCAGAGCACTGGTTGGTGGTCTAGTAGATGTAGGACAGGGCTCTCAGCGGAACATATATTTTGCCTGGACAGAATATTCTTTCAACAGTCATTTGGTACGGTTTGCGTCATTATCTTGCTGAATGATCCAACCATATTGCTTTAGTTATTTTTTGGAGGATTTCTTTGAGTTTGCTTCCAAAATGTTTCCACTGCGCCATACTGAATTCATGATTCCATCCATAAATATTCACACGGAATTAAAAATGAATAAATCCTCATTTTGGGTTGCACATTTTTATACCTGCGACCCCCCCCTTTTCCATTATTTAAGGTGAAATAAAAGTCTAAAGAAATCTTTGGTCAAATCATTGAGGTTATTGTCCCCAGCTGAGCATTTTTCACTTTCCAAGATGTGTGATCCAAGGTTTTAAAAAGGTGTGCAAACCATGCTTTGACTGGTCCCGGGGTCACCTGAGCAGTGGCCTGGTGACTAAAGCAGCAGGTCAAATCAATTGATTACATTTAAAAGTAGACTAAGTAGGGAGAGTGTTTCTTTTCCTTTTCCCATTGCTCATCTTTTACTGGAACCTTAATGCAGCCTGGATATTCTTTTCATCTGACTAATATCTGCTGTATCTCCCCTTCTCTGCCAACCGTCCTGAAACTTTCTGATTAGTCTGTGAGTTGCCGCTTCTCTCCAATTTTTCTTGATTTTATTCCCTCTCTGAACCTCATTTGTGCCTTCTGTTTTTAGTCAAGGTTCCTTAGTTTTTTAACTATAAGACAACTTATTCCACTGTGTAACACAGCGATTGTGAAAAAGCTTGAAAACACTTCTGTGGAAAATATTCTCTTTCTCTGCGCTGGCTTCAGTTGTCTTTTTCAGTTTGAAAAGGAAAAATGTTTGAACTTTTCCTTTCCTGGCTGATTTATATAAAAGATTATGTAAAAAGTGAGTTCATACAGATGTAATCCAAGCAAAAAACTACAAACATAGTATTCGAGTGTTTGTTTTTCTTTCTTTTTAAATTAGCTGCAATTTTACTCATTTGCGGGAAACTTTGTTTTTTCCTTCCTGGTTTCATTGCTGTCCTGCTCAAACAAAGTTAAAAATTTCCTTCTGACAAAATCTAATAAGTTCTCTGATGCATTGAAGAGCCTTTTAGTGTTATTTTGTGACTGAATGGCGCAACCTCAGAGGTGTCGGTTTTAGAACCGAACCAGTCCCACACAGACCTCTATGTCAAAAGACTGGGGAGATTTGCACATTAACAGCCTTGTACACAAAGCACTCTTAGTGTCTCCAGCTTTTTTTGCCCTTTTATGTACAACTCACTGTGTTTAATTATGTAACAACATAACTTTTTGTTTGGTTTGCTATGCTTTTATGGAAAAAAACACAACCTAAACAAGTATTAGGGCATAGAAAAAATCAAGATGGACAAATACCAGTTTAGTGAGTGAAAAGCACACAGATATTATGAATACATCTTTTTTCTATCTTTCTTTTTTTGCATACAATTTTTCCCGAAGTATAATCATGATTGTAACTGTTTAGATTTGTTGATGGTGACTCAGGCAGATAATTATCTGTTTGACAAGAAGCGCACCAAAAAATACTTTTCTGCAGTGCTGCCATGTAAACAGGAGTATTATGGATGATTCTGGGTGTTTACGCCAGCACGTAAAGACCTGAACAGCTTGGCCTCACTAATTCTGGCAGCAGCTGCGCAAAGGTCAGATAAGGAAATGTTCACTTTGTCACCGAAAGTGTGAAACTAAATTTCTAAAAAACTTTTAAAAAGTCAACTCAAATGCCAGAAATGAAATCATTTCTGGATTTTGTTCTTGGAGTTTAACGCTGTCCAAGCAACACACTTTGCTCATTGGTTTTTGAGGTTTTCTCTCTTTGCAGCTCTGCACGCTGTCCCTGTCCATTATCTGAGTTGAGGCATCTTGGCATTTGATTTTGTCCTGAATGTTTTTGCATCTCTGCGTGCGGATTACGGACGGTCAAAGTCAGCCTCCTGCTCCATGATTTAATGTGTATTACAGTTTTCCTTCTCTCATCTTTGTTCCATTTTCTTTCTTTTTTAAGCCTTTTTTTGATCTTTGAGTTTTTATTTAATAGTGGAAATAGGAAAACGGGGATGATGACAAACAGGGAAAATTCCAAGCTTGAAATAAATGTGAGATAAATGTGTTTTGTGCCCCCTCGACCAGCTCAACTACAGAGGCTTCCAGCAGCTTGGCGTTAATGTCAGGAATCCGTCAAACTTGATGTGGACACCTCAAATAACTGAGTGCCAGCAGGTTTCATTGATCTGATGTATTGCAGTACCCGCTTTGTTGTAGGTTTTTTTCTCTTTGAGGCGCTGGAGTTAAAGTTTAAACAGCCATTCTGAAGCAGAGTTTTGTGTGTGTCTATATGTGCTGCATAGTTATAAATTATTATAAATGATTACCTCTGAGCATCATAAGTAAATATTTGAAGTAAAATGCATGCAAGTAACTATGGTAATTTTCAAGTTTCAGGTTGATGTGGGAAATGCTGTCCTGAGCAAACAGAAGGCTGAATATAATGCTGATCCTAATGTGTGAAATCAGACAATTTTTTCCACTTCTTTCCTATAAGGAAGGGGCAAGCCGGTCCATGCTGGGTGCTTCAGAAGGTGCTAAAGTCTCTATTCTTGTGTCATAAGTCGGCTACACCCAGATTTATGAAAGTAGGATTCACAAAGGGCCAGGATACACGCAGGCATCCGTGAAAATTCCCAAAATGAAGGACAGTTTCTCAATATTTGAAGGACCCCAGACGTCTGGGGGATTCAGGGACCTGGCCATGAAGAAACCCCTTTGACCGTGAGCGTCACGGGGACGAGTGTAACATTTGTTTTCTTCCCTGTCAGTAAGAACAAAACATATTATTCTGCCCTGAGCTGTATCTCAAAACAATATCCTGTCTTCCTTTAGCTGGAGGTAGCTGTAGTTTTCAGTTAAAACAGAGGCACTATCCTGGTCTCCACAGGGCTAAACAGCTCAAATATGCCATTTTTCTCAGTTTTGATTTAATATAGAAGAACCAAATAGTCTTATTTTCTTCTTATTAAGTCTTATTGAACATCAGTTCATTCCTTTTTTAGTGTTTTTTTTTTCAAGCTTTTTCATGTCTCATCTTTGCTCCTGCATAGTTTCATCTCAGGCACAGGAAGACCCACCTTAGTTATCATCTCAAGTTGTTTTGTGTTGCCATGGTAACAGTTTGCCCAGGTGTTTAAACTGAGGCTGTAAATCACGCTGCCCGTTTTGTGATGCTGCCTGTCGCGCCCCAGGCCTGTACCCGCCGTGCTTCCTATGTTTTCAGCCTTATATCATTTTTATTGATTCACGTCCTGCTGCTGGTGATTAGAGAAAACTATGTTGACATAGAGGGTAGTAAATAATAGAAAGATAATTCAGCCTCACCTGGGGCTTTGTCGGGGTCGCTTGTGTGCGTTCTCAATTGCAGAGGAGCTGTAATTACAGCAAAGGCCAAAGTATTGAAATTGTTATTTGTGTGTGTTGTGATGTTGTAACCATGCATCAAGAAGGAATGTTTTTTAAAAGGAAAAAAAAGTGCTGTGTGATGATAATTGCAAGCTCTAGGATGGACATGCTGTGGTATGCATTTGACATTCCACACATGCACCCATTTCAGCAAGTGAGAAAGTTTGAGTGATGAGGAACGTTTGATGCAATCAAGATGTGTTGCTAAGGGCCATAGGAGGAGAGAGGAGGAGAGGCCGGCCTGCTCTCATCAGTTCTTTGCAGAATGTTCATACAGACTGTAACGATGCTAAAAATGGCCCAAGAGTCAGATATAATTTAAATTCGCTATTTTTTTCAGATATAGTAAGTTTTCTTTTTTAAAATGAAGTTATTTAAATTTGAAAGAAAATGGATTCAAATGGCAGAGTCATGTTGAATTAGGTCACTTTACATCCACTGGTCCAGTAAGCGTCTCCATGTTGGTGTTTCTTCTCGGCTTATAACGCAACCCTTTGGCACTCTCGGGTCATCAGAGTATGGACTGGCTTGGCAGTCAAAAACAACAACTCCCACGTTTATCCATTTCTGCCGCCTTCTTTGCCAACTCGGAGGATTTTCTGTCTTCAGTGAAGCGACACTGAAGGAACTGATGTTTAAATAAGCACTGACACTTTCACATCCACATGTGACTTCCATATGAAGACGAACAGCTGGAGGGAAGTGTGTGTAACGAAGAGAGAGCTTATCAGACAGCCCAGTGATTGAGCAGCAGCCTCTTTGTGTGAGCGATTATGTCAACAGATGGAGAGCCTCACCGGGAGTCACTTAACACATTTCCAGCCCTTCCAAGCAGGATATTTACATCAACGTCAGGCAAGGAAAAATTAACCCGGAGCTCTCTGAACAGACATGACAGTCCAACATTTCTCATATGTGTCCCTGAATGGGGGCTTTAGCTGACTTTCACCCTCCCTATTTGTGTTTCTGACCCCTTGGGGGCCTAGTGGGCAGAAGATATGAAGCTAAATGATGTGCAGGGAGATGGAAAGCAACTAGATGGGATGTGAAAGTGTACAAAAAAGGGGTAATTAAAGTGTCGGAAGGAGGTAACCAGTGGTGATGAGTGAGGTGACTCTGGACCGGCTCCTCAAATCGTGGTTGGATTAGGAAGCTTGGGAGGAATATGCGGTTTTATTTGCGTGTCCCTTTGCACGCCCCAGTTTGGGAGTAATTGTTTTAACTCGACTTTTTACCTTATGCCTGCTTTTTCAGCTTGATGAATCTCCGCCGCTGCGTCGCTCAGTTATTGCGAGCTGCCCGGTGCTTCATGTTTAGATATAAGGTCTCTGGCTGCAGCTGAGCGAGAGGCGTTCCAACGAGTCACTGTTAATTGGAGTGTTACGAGCATCAGACCCTTAGAGCGGTGAGAGAAATGTGAATATGACCCGCCCTTTGAGTTTGGCTAATATCACTGCAGCCCTTCCCACCTGTGGGCCAGAACAGAGCGACTGCCTTTTTTTCTTTTTTTTTTTTTGGCTAAACCAGCCACCGCCAGTGTTGGTCTGGACTTTGAAACAATTCTAAACATGGGCCAGAGTTTGGAGCTGTAGCAGTGTTTGAAAGGAAGGTGTGGAGGATGACTAAGGCCTTTGGCACTCTGCGTGATTTGGCCCTTTTAGGATCACAGAGCCGACATCCTCCTGGTCGGGGATGTTGCCTGCAATCACAGGTCTCCACCAGCATGTTGCGTCCACATTCGCTCATGTGCACAGCTCGCTTCCAATGTTTCTGATTGCATGGGGGAGAAAATGCAGAGATGCAATCCAGATGTCCAGTGTGTGATTGAGACCAGAAACCAGCCATTACAAATCAAGAGCTGCCTCTTACACTTGGTCGAAAATATTGAAGAAAATCTTCTTTTTGAAAAAAAAAGTCTATATAACTGGCTGAAGGAAAATCGATATATGGGAGCGTTTTATGGATTTCTGTTTGGTTTAAACACAAAAGAAACTGTCAGCGGAGGTGGTGAGTAGTATATGAAGGCCTGGGGTGGGAGGCAAGTTTAAGATGGGAGAAACCTGCTAGTCCAAAGAGGAGAACTCATTGTTCCGGGCTTGAGTTGTGTCATGAGGAGGCAGCAGTGCCAGTTTAAAACACCATGCCTTATGTAAAGGCACGCACACATTAAAATAGAGACAGATTTTCGCAACATTTTTGTTGTTTCAGTATCAGTACACAAAGGGAGAGCTCAGCCAGATTGAGTGCTGTGTTGTGTTATTTCCATGTGGTATCAGTCTGTGTTGTGTCCTCAGGTTTCTCCTCTCAGATCTCACTATCGTTTATCATTAGAACTGCATTTTTCCCTCTTGTTTAGTCGACGTGCAGCTTCAGCTTTAGCCTCACTTTGAAATGTATATACCTTTGTGTGCATTTTCTAGAAGGATTTATTCCTTAAATGTCTTGTAACACAAATAAGTCAAGATAATCCTTTTTCTATCTGTTTTAGTGTCAGATCCAGTTGAAACAACAAGACTGATTCAAGTAAAACCCATAAAATCTTTAGAGGCTTATCCAACAACTATTGTAAAACTGATTTATTCCACCTGGTTTTATTGAGACCTGACATTAGTCGGTACATTTATCAAACCCTGATAAATTATCGTAACGAGCAGATTTCCTTAATGCTAAATAGAAAGCCATGGTTTAACTGCCTATTAAAGAAATGAATATCCCAAGTATTTGTTTAGTTACAACCAACGAGAATTAATCATCTAACAAAACCTCAGATCAATTATTTTATTTTACAAGCATTTTTTTCAGAATGTGTCTGATTTTTTCATGAGATATTAGAAAGTCCAGTTATTTGTTGTTTCAGAGTGATATGCGATTGTTCAATAGTGGTTCAGTTATTGTACTCTTCACAAAAGAGATGAATTGCTTGATGAGCTTAAGACCCAGTGGATTTAAATCAACTTTTCTGTTATCTTTGTGTCAACTACAAAGACTCTCCGGGGCTGGACAGACTGTTTGCTTTTTTTTTTGAGGTTTTCAGCCAAATTGCTCAAGGACAATGGCAGCAATGGTATGTTTTTAATAGCTGAGAAGAAGTGAGGGCGTCTCCTTTCGGTTGACAGGTTTGTTCTATAAGCAGCCCTTCATCTTGGGTCCTTCTGTTGTGTGGTAAAGTCGAGCACTCTTGGCATTCTTCATTTAAAATATAACTAAAAGCATCTGTGCTGAAGCTTCCTGAAAGATGATGCAGAGTGAAAGCTGTGGCCCATGCAATAGTTTTACATATATATTTTCTTTGGTAGGGTGCGAATCCCTTTTTTGTCAACTCGCTGTCAAATAGAGGCATCTGGAGCCAAAAACACCTCTAAAGAACTTGGAAAAAATATTGGGGAGTTGTAACTTATTTCACCCCTTGTTACAATATCACAGCATATTTATAGAGCTGCCAGTGTGTCAGTGGTCAGTCACGTTTGACGGTAGACTAGCGTCTCCATATTTATAGGATTCTGGTCAGTCACGCTGGGTTCACTTGAGAAGAGATACGGCCACTGACGGTAACGATTTTGTTCTTTTAGAAATAGATATAAAATAATAAATCCTGACTGCAAAAAAAAAAGATTTCGCAAATACTAATTATAAAAATCATCGATGGTTCTCACGAATATATGTGTGTTCTTGTTCAGAAAAATGTATTGTGCCAAAATTATAATACTGTGACCATCATATTCCGTTTGTCTGAGTCCTGGAGGACCACAGGAGAAGTAAATATTTACAGAACACATTCATCCATGAGGAACATTTAGATGGACGTATCCATGAAGGTTGCAGAGCAGTTATGTCTTATTTTGTTTGTGTATTTATTTATTTAGGCTCCTGTGCACTGTTACGGACACAAATCAAGCGTCCTGCTCAACATGGAAACAAAAGGAGCAAAACAAACATAAGAAGTAAAAGAATCTGCAGGGTTTGGGAGCTGAGGTCCGCAGACCTCTGGATATTCTTAAGAGCTTGATGAAAACCCAGCTTGACAGATGGAGCAGCCGCCACATCACTCAGGAGACACTTTTACTGCAAAGACCAAAAATGGAGAAATGATTACGCTGGGGTCTTAAGTGCAGGAGCAGCCATTAAAATAGCTTTCAGTGACAGATGCTCAGTGTAATCATTTCTCAGATATTGGAAATTACAGCTAGCTGTGATTTACATTTGGACCTTAGCCATTAGTGACTTGACAATTTCACAATTTCAAAGCAGGTGTTTTTTTGTTTTTGTTTTGTAGATTTTTTTTGTTTTGTAGATTGTTGTTTTGTAGATTTTTCTTAATCTAAAGCGCCTCAGATCATTTAAAGCTCCGTACCTTTTGAAAGCGCTCATTGAAAGGCGTAAAAATTCCGGGAACGAGCCTAGGCTTCGACTTATGAGCCATTGCTGTTGCTTTGCTCATCTGGATTATTGATTAGCGTGTCTAAACAGGCCGTCCTACACATGTGGCGCTCTCAGCCTGTGTGTACGTTACAGCAGGTTAGTCAGTCGCTAGACGCCTTCCCACCATGTTGTCGTTACCACAGCAAGGCCAAGCTCGACCACCCACTTTCAGAGTTGTGTCCTCTTTTAAACCCTTCCATTTTAAACAATGGACACAAGAGGAAAGACAGAGGAAACCAGTATAGAAGATGCCTAAATATACACGCCCTCTATAGTTTGCACTTTCTGACCTCGTAGCTTTGACTCTCTCAAAGGGAGCTTTTAACAGCAAAGGCCTGCTGAGACAATGTTTCGTTTAAGAGGAAGAAAAAAACAGCCAAGACGGACTCAGCACCCAGTGCTTTGGCTCTCTGATAGCTTCACTTTTTTCTCTTTGCACAGATAGCTCACAAACGTGGCCGTTTAACTGGAAGCCATAAAAGACATCATGTGCTGCTGACACCTGTTAGAAGGCCCCTGGGTGCAGTCAGTGGACACGGTGTGGACAGTGGTGGTCGATTAACCAAAGATGAAAGAATTATAACCCAGCCTGCCATTAAAAGATCCCGCAACAGAAATTATAGACAGGGCCAAGGAGAGATTTTAAAAGGACCTGGACAGGAAGACTCAGCAGGGAATGTCCTGTTGCTTCATTTCATCCTTGGAGCTGCTTATTTATTGGTTGTTCCCATTTTAACAAGAGTCCCTGCTTTATATTTTAAGGTTGTCTGTGTGGATAACTGATGCCTGGGCCCTGCTGTTAAAAAGCTGGCAGGCTGGTGGCGTTGATAATTTCACTCGTAAAAACGGGGGACTTTCCCTTGAGGCGCTGCTTTTGTCTATTTTTACAATGTGATGGCTCCACACATATTAATTATGTATTTTCTGACTTCACATCGAGCCAGGTCTCGCACATGAACCGTTCTGTGGTGGATACTCCGACAGGAGATGAGAAGGACAAAAAGGAGGGCGGTCTTTGTCAGAGGGAGGAAGAAAAGTGACAGATTTTCCTCTGCTCTCAAATCACTGTCATTTTCTTTTCATCGTTTTGTCTGGTGCGTGCCGACTCAAATATTAGCTAAACGAAAACAGATTGTGTGTGTCAGTAATCAGTCTTTTGAGTGGAGCTTAAAGTGAGTGGGTGTGCTGATTATTGTGCCTGTCATTTAGCGTTTGCTGTGTTAGTGTCGCGGCCTCGGCCCTTCATCAGAGGGGCGTGCTGACGGAGGAAATGGCTTGTTTAAGGAAAGTGTAGAAATGCACGGAGGACTGCTAAGATAGAGCTGATTAGATCTGATTTATATTTACAAGAAAGTTAAACAAAAGAACCAAGTGCATTGTGCAAAAGGTGCAAGAGGCAAAATGGCACGGCTAAAATTCTGACCAGCACGAGAAGAAAAGGCCACAAACCGTGCTCCTCCGGGTTTGTGGGTGAATCTCCCCATGTTTGTTTATTCTGGACCATTCATCTTGACCCACAGACAGGGTACTTATTTTGTCCTGAGAAGTCCACCAGGACTGTAATTTATTTCATCCTGTTCAGTGAGCAGGACCGTTTCAGTTTTTGCTCCTGGCTAAGTGATTAAAAATGGTCTTTGCCTCCTCCTCCTCTGCTCTCTTATGTCTCTCCCAGCACGCCAATAAGATTTTTACTGTTGTACCAGAAATGACAGCAGTGGCCGTCTGTCCCTGACGACTAAGCTGTTGTAGGGTGAAAATAAAACGTTTAATCATTGGCTTCACCTTAAATTTCTTTTTACATAGTTGTCCACTCATTCTGCAGTGGGAGTATCTCCATCATATTTAATTATATGTTAAATAATAGAGTTGTCCTCTAAGTGAATCATTGACTCCTTTGGTGCCTCTCTCCTCCTCCCCGACCTGAGATTTCCTCCCTCGATCCTCCCGTTGCTCTGTAATAATATATTTGACTTTACTGGACGTCCCCGTAAGGAATTCCTGGTGTTTGGTGAACCGGAGTCTCTCATTTCAGAAACAGCGGACAGCAGTCATTAATCACCTCCCGGTGACTTAGCCTGTGTGTTCATGTGTTTGCATGCGTGTTTTTGCGGTATCTTTTTCTTTTCTAAAGTTCTTTTTGCTAAACAAATCCTATATTGATAGGGAAGTGATATTGGGTATGCCGGCCGAGCAGAGGGGGTGCGGCTTGTGTTGGTCTTCCTCTCTCTGGTGGTAGTTATTTCCTTGTGCTGAGATATGACCTCTGGCATGTCGCTTTCTCTTTAGAGCCCTGGCTGCATGTCACGGATATGGAGGATGAACAAGTAGATGGCTGTGTGGCCCCCTGGCTACAGTCTCAATTCTGACTCGCCAGACTTTACAGCAACTTCCTGTTAGGTTTCAATGATCTCCATCTGTTCAGGGTTTACCTCTTAAACTTTCCAGAGCTGCAGTGTGCTGCATGAGTGAGGATCACTGCTGCATAATGCTGCCAAAGATGCTGCAAAACAAACCTCCAGTGGATTTTAGAAGCTGCAAAACAAACCTTCAGAGCATGGGTAAAAGCCAAATGAAAGAATCGGGAACATTATGAGTATTTTCATGTTTTAAATGTGAAGTTCTGATCTTAATTAAATTGTTGAGCGCTTTGAGGCATATTATATGCTGGTATCCATGCTTCCATTCCTATTATCACGACTTTAGCCAACAGTCCTATCCGTTACTGAGGCGCAGTATTCTCCCTCAGCCACCAGTCGAAGTAATTGGTCGAAGTAATCTGCTTCCACATGGCTTTAACAGAAGATCACGACCTGTCCGTGGGGAAAGAAAGCAGTATGCCAGATGCACACCAGCTCACTGACATGTACACACACGTAAATAAATCAACGAGCGCTCTGCACATACAGTGTACCACACAAACACACACACACACACACACTGTGGAGCCACTTGTTTTTAAATTATTTTAGAGGAACTCATCCTCTGCTATAAAAAACTTCATTCCACAAATCTCACTTCCAGGATATGCAATTTGCAGTGAAATCTATTTTCAGTGTGTTTACTAACCTGTTTAATTTGGAAACAAATACTTAATGTAAAATTGATGGCAGTGACACACCTCTATGTTTTTTTTTGCTGCTCTGAGAATCCGTTTCTGTTCGTGCTGAATGCCACATTTCAGCTGCTCAACGATCTACTGTCACTGTCGTCAGATTCCCCTTTTGATCACGCTTCATACATTTTTAAAAGGAGCCTCTGTTTTCTAAGTGGTGCAGAACGAGGTCTGGCATTGTCCTTCTGAAGTAACCACAGACCCTCCAGGAAAAGACGTCCTCGAGCACATGGTCAATATCTGCCTCTGCATCAATGGTATCAAATGAGGTCATCTGCTGATTTGCAGATTTACATGAAAACAGTGACCTAAGCCCTGTAACTTCTTGGAAGTTACAGGAAGTTAATTGGAAATGGTCAACATAGATCTCTGCTCTGGTTTTTGCTTTTCAAAATTTTCAAAGCTTCCTTGGTGGAATATGAGCAGGTATGGGTGTAAAACGACAGGAAGGCCCTATAGTTCCTGTCACTACCCCTCTTCAGTGCAGCCCAAACCTGGACATTTGTCTGGCTCTTATAGTACTTTCCCATCACGCTGAAAGGAAAGCTGTCTTATTTCTTCCTCGGAGGCGGATGCGCACGCTGTCTGGATGCCTCTGCTCCTGTTTGATGGTAAAGTCAAATAAGGGGGGTCTGTGGTATGAGATCATAGAGCCAGAGTCCTCCTTATGAGTGTCATTGACTGTGGTGGGGACCACAGACAGTGATGCTTTCATGAAGGGAATCATTTTACTCACATGTTTCTCTGTTGAGAAGTCAACAAGTAATGAACACACTTTTTCTCCCTCTGTGGCGTTCAAGTTCACTCTCTCTTTAAAGCTAAATTAACATGCATTTGTTTGGGACACACCTTTCCTCATTCCTCCTATATCTCCATCGAGATCAAAATGCACATCTACAATAAATAAGGAAACAACATGAAGTCAAAGTTTAAATGGATGAGCATTGATGATTTTAATGGAACAGGCGAGTTTTTGGACACCCAAAGATAACAAATCAACAGCAGTGATTTTGTCTTTGTCTGTGGACTTTTGGAGAGGAGGGAAACACAGTGATCCAAATTATATGTGCTCATTTATTTAATCTTTTAAAGAAGAAGAATTTTACCAAATCTCCCAGGGATACTCAGGTTTGGGGCCTGTGGGTAAATCACCTGTTCCCATGTAACGCTGCCTTTTTCTGTTTTCCAGATTCCCGTTGTACCCCAGAGGAGAGCGGTTTCATTTTGAGTATGGTGTCTACTTACTAAACAAGAACATTGCTCAGGTAATCAAACATTACAAACATAATGTTTCTAACAGGAAAAAAGATTGGAATCAGCAGCTGAATTCATATTTATTCCTTTTGGTTCACATAAATGATGTTTAACGTGCACAAACAGATGTGCATTCAGTGTCTTTGGCATAGAAACATGGACGTGATGGCAGTGGTCTGCATGTAGCTCTTCAGTTGACATTTGATTTACTTACCTGCAGAAGCTTTCTCAGTTGAGTTGAGACATCAACTCAACTTCAAACTGCATTTTTTTCCCTTTCTCTGTTTTTCTCTTTGCGAACATGGACAGTTATTTTGACCATTGTAGGATCTCTGTGATCTTTAAACCCTTCATTTTAATCCCTGAAATCTGCCATCATTGATCCAAAATATGTTCGATTTCCCCATGAAAAGAAGTGTCAAATTATTTGATATCGATCTGGAGATGACTGCATCACACAGTGGTTTTTGACGTTTGGGGAATAAGCTTCATCAGGTCAATTCTGGTTTGCAAGATCAATTCAGTTTGCCTTTTGATGTGATTTAGTGAACTCCTGACCTCGACGTGCTCGGTAAAGTGCATCTAACATCCTGACCTGAATCACTCTCTCCATTTATCCCTGAGACGTTTAGCACTGACTTTAAACTATTTGCATTCCTTTGCCTGTTTTGCTCCCTGTCCAGGCAAAAGAAGGGCCCCTGCACTGGATGGGGCTGGGCAATTAGCCCCAGCAGGTGGTGGATTTTAAGCCACTGCACAGAAAACAAGCTGCTGCCATCTTCACAACTCTATTTTGTACTAAAAAATTAAACCTACTCTGTTAATCAATATTGTAAAAGTTTCTGCACAAAGTATAAAGACATTTGTGGGCTTCTCAAAGAAAGAAGAATAGTTGGTTCTGCTGTATGGTATGTTTGAAGCGGAGGAAAAGTGAGACAGAAGTAAATCTGCTCAGTGTTAAATACGATGATTGGTCCACATCGCCTTCAACAGTCATCCTCACAGCAGAGGCGTTCTATGACCTCGATGCTGTCAATGGAGATCCAACTTTTGATAAGAAAAAAACATCACTGGTGAAACTATACTCAATTTCATCCCAAAGCACATTGGAAAAAAAACGAGTAAACGGATGGACAGATGATCACTGCACATTTTTATGACTTGAATTGTAGAAATTCCTTTAAAGTTAAGTGTTTGGTGATGTGTTTAATTGGGAATGTCTTTAATCTATATATTTTCTAAAAGAAAAGGAGGTGGGATATCTGTCCAGATCGTAATCCAGGATTTTTTGTTTGAAGTTGGCCTTCTCTAAGTTAAGACTTCTTTTCTTCTTCAAATTCAGAATATCAGGCCTGTCCTGTGAAATGTATTCTAGATCAAAGCCACACATCATGATCTTAGCCTTCTGATATTTCAATTTAACAAATCACATCCATGTGTAGCATGCTTACTCTTGCTGAAAGTTTAATTTGCCCACTGATAGAAGGCACATGTAAGCACCTAGAGGAGACGTATCCTTGACTGAAATCAGCATATCTCTTGTTACATCTGAAATCAATTTACAGAATTTGTTGGGTCAAAATGGTGTCGTGATCCATCGACTGAGGTCCTTTTCTGTTATAATCTTAAATCCTTAGCTCACAGTTATTCCTCATAATGCACAAAATCGACTGCCTGAAAGATT
Organism: Menidia beryllina; assembly: GCA_013363375.1. Lineage (NCBI taxonomy): Eukaryota > Metazoa > Chordata > Actinopteri > Atheriniformes > Atherinopsidae > Menidia > Menidia beryllina. Next base: position 3,804,684 of record JABUIW010000024.1, read on the forward strand.
ACTTAATATATATCTGGAGCTCTGCTGGAGATGAAAAATTCGATTCAGGCAACACGGCGTGTTGGTGGAACCACTGACTCAAACTTCAATGTGGAGGCCAGGTGCAAACAATCAGCATCACAGGTGGGCACATGTGAGGAGTGCATGATAACTTTGTTAGAGGAATTTGGAATTGAATGAATTCGGAGAAAAGCAGCATACTGTGGTCATTTAACCCTCATTGTCATGTGGAGAACAGGCATCTGCTCGTTGACCTTTAAGGTATCAGGACATAAGGAATAATCATCCTGTCTGAAAATATAGATAGATAAAAAACATGTTGAGCAATGTCCTGATATATTTAACAAAGCTAAGGTAAAACTGACTATTTTTGTGAGAATAAAGAGCAGAGGAGACATCCAGGTGCTGCTAATGATTTAACCCTTCATCAGTGTCTGGGACCAGCTCTGTTACAGCACAAGTTTTCACAGTCTGCTGGTCACGACCACCTGTGAGTGAGCTTACACTGGCCTAAAGCAGAAATGCCAACAGGAGGTACTTTTTCATCCTATAGTTCAAACCTCTTTACCAGCAGATTGTTTTTCCTGCATCTACAGACCTGTTTCACTTGCTGTAACAGGCTTTAATGACTCTGTGAGCACATTATCAAACAGTGAATAACCTTAAAACCAAAGCTACACATCATACTTCCATTTTCTCTTCTGCCCACTGACACCTGTCACTGATCCCCAGTGTTGAACAGATCTAAGTTTGTTTATTTTTGTGCCAGCTGTTGCTGGTTGTTAAGTAATGATGCGTTCAGGGTAGAATTCTAATACCTGTTTTTTACCTGTTGATGTGGTAAAAAAATCAAGAGGATGCCATTAAGAAATCAGATGTTCTCTTTACCGATGCAATTCATTTCTTGTGTTACTTGAGTTAAAAATCACAAAACAAACACAAAAGAGTTTAAACGTTGACCTCTTGGCGAATGCAGCGTCGTCTGAGGCCGCTATACAGCGGGGATGCAGAGTGGAGGCTGGATAAGGACCTGACGTGTTTCAAATCTGAACAGCTCTCTGAATGTCACATTTACAAACACATGGGGCCCAAAACAAAATGCCAGACTTGTCTTTGTGTCTGTGACCTCAGACACACAAATATATGTTCTGAAGTACTCAAAAAGGTTATTTTCCCATATGTCCTCTTTTATGTTCTGAAACATAAAACCTTTGAGTTAAAAGCTGTACTTCTTTCACTGTCCGGTGTGCACAGCACATAGCTAAATGTAACCCTGGCCGATCCAGAAAAAATAACGCCTACATGTTGTGTTTTGACTAAGGAAAACATTTTGAACTTTTAACAGCTCAGGAGTGCATCAGTATTTTTATAGGCTGAAATTTCAGCTTACATTAAAGCCCTCTGATGTATATTCAATGTGCAGCTCCCTCCCTCCTTCTCAGAGATGAGCTATCAGTTTGTCTCCAAAACAATAAGATTTTGCCACATGAGTAGCTCGGCTTCATATGATAATGATAATAGGCCATTATTTTGAAAACTGAAGACGCGGTTAACATGTCACAGTTGATAAAAGGGAAGCCATTGCAGACAGTGCTTCTCCATGCCTCTCTGGATGATCCCTGCGGAGATTTAAACATTTCAGTCTGATATCCCTGTACTTCGGATTTCACATCACAAATGTTCAGGTTTAGAAGTTAAGCCTGGGTAATTCATGGAGCAGCACACATTTTTCAGGCTCCATGCAATTTCTGCTTTTCAGGAGAAATTCCTAAACCTTGTTGTTTCACAACAGCTTTATCAGGGAAGCTGGTCTAAACCCCTGCTCTGCCATGGGTTCGCTGCCAACGTTTTTAGGGCGATGAGGTAACGGCTGACTTAGTGATCCTGGCGTTTTGCTGCTGGGTCTTATTCTGACAGCATTTTAACCACAGAGAGTATTCAGATTGACATTTGTATCTACATGTCTTCATTCAGCCTTGCAGAGCTTGTTTAACCTGGTTTTGCCAAGTAGAGTCCAGGTCTGCTTTCCCAGCTGATGGGCTGATTGACTGGACTCTGAGTCAGACGTTGGAAGGCAAAGTCTTATCAAACTGCCTTTTGTTGTTGTGTTTAAACGTGATACAGGGAGGCTGGCACAGGATCAGCACCACAGCTCTAATGTAGCAGAGGGAAAGGCTTACTCTGAGTAGGGCTCGGGCTGTGAGGGCTAAAGGATGGGGAAGTGTCACAGACCACAGTGGAGATCAAGTGGCAGCAAACTCCCATAGTCCCACTGGAGGCTACTCTGTTTGGCTATGGAGGGGTGAGGGCCGACCATGAGGAATGCTTGAGCTGAAGTTATAAATTCTTTCGTACACTTTTTACTGTGAACCTATAGAGACAATATGGTTTTTCTCTAAGCTGTTATGCAAACAAGTTTGGGCAGAAGTAGACTTTGATTCAAAAGACGAATGAGCCGGCTACATGCATCTGACTCCAAAAGGAAGAAGAGCTGCTTTCTGCCTGGACCAGGGCCACGAGCTGTGCTCGTAGTCCCAGAGTTACCCACCTGGCTTTGCTGTTGTGAAACAGGCATGTGGGGCTGATTAAGTGACAATGGATGCTACGCAAAAACAAGGTTCTCAATAGCCATCTTATTAGGTCTAATATATTTGTGTCCTGGAGCAAAGGAATCCGCATCTTAGATCTTTTGTGGTCCAGCCAGGTCACTTCAAGGTTCACCAGTGTTTCCGTCTCCAGAGGGAAATCGTCTGTCTCTTTCCTCTCTGAGTCTTTGGCCGTTTCATACAGTCATCCACCGGCAAAGGGCCATACTGGTGGTCTGCTGCATACGTCAAAGTGCCTGCTGCCATAAAGAGTGGCAACTGTGGCTCCATAAAACACAGCTCTGACTCACTGGGCAGCCTGCTGTAGTTAGTGGTTAGAGGAGGTGGCAGCAAGCGGAACAGGAGCTGGTTAAATGGAGTTATTCTTGGTGAGGCTGGTTGGAAAGGTTGTAGATGAGCAAGAATAACTTCTCCTTTAAGTTGCAGTTATAATAAACCAAGGTTTGTTTCCCCCTGAGTGACCATGGGCCCTGCAAATGGGACGGATGAAAACATGATGCATGCGCTTTTCAATGCCACAGATTTTAAATGAGTGGCTTCCACTGTGGAAAATGTCCTCATTAAAATCTGTAGTAAATACAAAAAGGGTGAATTTGGTGTTGAATTTGTTGATTGTGCCTAAAATGAACTAAAAGACTTGAAAGAAGAAGAAGATGTGAAAGAATTGGACTTGAAAGTGTTGTAGTTATGCAGTCTGACATGCAAGCATCTGATCTTAAACAGTAAAAATAGAGCTTATAATCTGAAAATATAGGTATAATAAAAGGAAATGAATAAGATCAAGTTCAAACAGAGACTAGACTCTACCAATAAAAAAAACTATTAGCCGTAACTTTTTGTGGAGGGCATGAGCAATCCCACCCCCTCCTCCCTTTCTCTTTTCCTCAGTTTTATATGTAAAACTGGGAGCTGCAGGCTCTTCTTTTCACCTCTGCGGCAGAGCTGGTGACCTCAGACCAAAGGGATGCAACAGAGTCTTGGCATAAAACCCCGCTGCCATTATCTCATGTGATTGTGCTCGGATAAAAACCACATGACCCACAGACATGCAAAAAGCGAACACCACACAGTTGCCCTAAGTGGCCAATATAGTTAAGATTTCATGCTTTATTTCTCTCTCAGGGCTGCAAATCTGAAATATCTCCCCATGATTGTTTGTTACATAATAAGACAAATGCAAACTATCCACATAAGAACCTTTTGTTGCTTAGAGTGATAAACTGCCGTCTAATGTTCAGGAATTTCAGTTTCTGATGTCACATCTTGCAGTCATTCCTTATGCGATTTGACCAGACAGCTCTTTGAAGTAGCAGGGAAAGCTGTGACATGTAACCCAATACCCTAAGCCTCCTTAAGAGTGTTTTATGCGAGCAAAAGGAAAGATCATAGCTAACAAGTATTCATCATTTGACTTCAAGGTGTCGCTCTCCTTTTAGAAGTTCTTCTGGCCACATAGCCATTGTTTTTTCCCCTCTCTGTTGCTCGGATCTTCTTGAATGAGCGCGGAAAAAGGATCCTAAGGCTGTTTCTCAGCAGTTTGTTTTCCTGTGAGAAATGGAGCTCTTTAAGAGGTTTTCCCTCAGATGTCTGCTGGTCGTTCTCCCCTTGTTGAGCGGAGGCTTGTGGGTTGTGACTCACTTCCCTGTGTGCTCGCACAAAGGATAAATGGATAACAAAAGGAGGAATGAGCAGTTGGATATCCGCTGCTCCCCTGAGCAATGGATGTCACTCAAATGTCCAGCTGCCTCTCCACAAGAAAGCCTCAGAAAAATGATCAGAAAAGCCAAACGCAGCCCGGTGTGCTCTGTTTGTTTAGCTCAACCATGACCATGTTTTTTTTTGTTTTTTTAGGCTCCTTATCCGTTTTAGCTCAAGAACAGACAGAACCTGGAAGTCATCAGGCCACTTCAGCTGTCTGCTGTCTTCATCTCTGCATAAGAGCCACATCCTTTTTCCATTTTCCAGAGATTTGCATGATAAAAGGCACAGTGGGCAGGACGAGTACGAGAAAACGCAGCTCTCAATCTAAATCTTACCTTCAAACCTGAACTCTTTTTTTTCACCCAAAGCCATAACTGCCTCTTTTCTTTTTGTTGTAGAGCTCTTATGCTCCTTGCAGCACTTCCCATGAGGCCTCATGCTGCTGTTGGACAGTCATCCCCTGCCATCTCAGGCCGGATAGGTTACACTGCATGTTTTGCATTTAAACACCATCAAGGTGTCCCTTTTATCAAGACACCTTTGATCTGCTGACAGTAGGAAAAAAAGCTCTTCATTAGTGTACTTTCGTTATCATATTTCAAGCAAAAAATGGTGTCCGGCAGGTTGTAAGTGGCTGGGCGCGGAGCGGCGCGGGTTATGTTTTGAGATCGTTAGCAGACTGACATGAACTGAGAATGTGGGCTGATGCCTGTCTGAAACCACTGATGGTTAATGCAAAACAGGAGAGAAGAGCAGGAAACCAAACTTGCATCCTGTTTGGAATTTGAGAGTAGATCTGCCCAAAGATTTTTAAACCTGTTGTTATCTAATTTGAGTCCCAACTCATGAGAGTCATCATAATAATTATAATCTAGGTGTTTGCCCAGATGTTATATTGGGATTATCTCCCCTTTATTGGGGTGTAATATCCTTTGTTTATACATTAAATGAGGGGTAGTTTAGTTTATTACTCCAACGCTTTAGTAGAAAGCTGAATGTTTTAGGAGCTAGTTGTGTCCTGTGTGCTTTGGCTGAGGCAGGAGGATTGTGATGAGAAATCTGATCTCGGAGCACTCTGCAATCGTGCAGAAAAAGCTACCGAGGAATCATATTGGTGTGAATTCGCCGTTCTCTCATCAAGTGAAACCTTGTTGGGAGAAGAAAAGTGTGTTTCCCCAGGAGTCTGTAAACCAAACTGGAGCTTTAATGCACACCTCACTGGGCCGATGGGTTTCACAGCCTCACTGTGTGGTCCCTGTTTTCCATCACAAACTTTTGTTGTTAGCTACAGCTTAAATCCAGTGGAACTTGTTGGTCGGAGGAAACATGTTGGTGGGACCCTTTTTTTCACTTTAACAACCAGAGGTGGAACACCCTATTCCATAAACAGATATTTACCATGTAGAGCGGCGTTAGGGAGACGTCTGCGGTGGCTTGCCGGCTCCGCCTTAACCACTCCAGCTCAGGTAGTTTTTATGAGCAGCCGGCCGGGTGGAATGGGTAGATGCTCCTGGGCGGACGGGCACGCGGAAGAGAGGAGCCTTTGTCTGCTACTTTCCGTCGGCCAGAGCCTGTGATTTACAAGCCGGTCCGAGACCGCATTTCTAAGTGCATGTCACTGCTCTGTGGTTTCCACGTCTCGGCGTGTGTACGCAGCGAGGCTGTCAGCGTGCCGGGATCATACATGGAGCTCCAGGGTTTTATGAGAATTCCTCTGGACAGCCACCTATGACTTTATGAAACACTTAAGTTGGTCTAATTGAATTTCCACATTTTGTGGCTGGTAGTTCCAGGTTTGTCCACCACCGCAAAGAGGTACCAGAGGAGCTGCCTCCACTAAATACGAGAGCAATGGTGCATTTCAAGCCTGCGTCCACGTAATAGTCAGACTTTGGGGAAGGGGATTAATGTGAGTGAAAGTGTAAAGTTTTTTTGGTTAGTAAAGCCAATTTACAGGTAGTCAAATAAGCCAAATATTGTTACCATAGATAAGGTCAAACACTATTTTCTCTGTTGAAGGAACTGGCTGAATTGGTGGAGATCCACATGTTTCTGGGAGAAAGGTTTGATTTGCTTGTGTGAATCATCCTTTATAATCAGAGCAGTCGTGTTATGATTATCTCAGTGTCGTTTTCCCACAGGTCAAGCTGTGGATTTTTCTGGCCAAACGTTCCAAAAACTAAGGTTTTTCTGTGATTCGGGGTGTTTATAGAGTGTTGGCCGCTCTGCTCCATCATTTACTTAATAATGCGTGTGCAGTTTCCAGCTGTTTGGAATTTGTAGTTGAGGTCTGTTTGTTTGGCGTCACCGCTCGGCTTCAGCATCGAGGCCTCGCCGAAGTTCCTCGTCTGTCAGAGTTTTGCTTAATGTTAGTGGCTGCGAATGTTTGCGTTTTGTGAAGAGGCACAGTGGCTCCTCAGTGATTAAAAGGTAAGAAAATCCAGTGGGACAGCGCTCTGCGTGCTTGATCCATATTTTTCCTTCCTCCCCCCGCGGAGGGGTTTTATCACTTTCTTTGATCAGGCGAATGTCATTGTGTGTTACAGTATCTGTATCTTTTGGATCCCGGCTGTTTCTCCTGCAGTAGAAGCCACAGCAAAAATGGACCAAAGCACACAAGCAGAAGAATTTTCTCTGCTTGTGGACTTTTCTGGTTGGCCAAGTGTAGCTCCTGGGGCCCCCGCTAACTTGTCATAAGAATGCAGAGGGCAGAGACCAAGTATATTTTATGTCAGCAAGTTTAGAAAAACTTGTTTGTGTTGTTAATTCATCAAACCCTGGTGTGCTGCCATTTGGGTGTTTGGGAGGTATTCAGTCATGACTGCAGGCTATATTGTGGCTGAATGAAATTAAACAGCTCTTAGAATAAAACAATGCTGGCCCCAGCTGGTCAGTGTTTGAAAAAATATCATCACGGCTCAGTTTTAGTTCTTCCATCCAGTGCGGTTCCTCCCTCCATGTGGATTTTATTAGGACCCCTTTGACTCTGGCCAATCGGCAGCTTTTCATGTGAATTAATGAAAAGGCTGTGCACGGCAGAGTCTTTTCAGGGGCTCTGCAAAACAAGCTGAGAAAGCTGATGTCTTTTTTCCTTTTAAATATGAAACTTAGTTAGTTTCCCTTAACGTCAGTCATGCAAATGCTCATCTGTGATATGGAGACATTTGGGTAGTGTTTCTTTACCCTTCTTTACCTCTTCCTGTCCTGTTCTGTCTGACTGTAGCGTTCCCCTTATTAAAAGCGTCTGTGATAAACTCAGGCCTGCTGTCCCAGAGGTCACATAACACTTTTACAGTTATTGGGGAAAAGGAGCTAAGTGGCTCATGAAAGCAGCTGTTAAATAAACACCTGCTTGATGAGTTTATAAAGAAGGCTGGGATTTTTTTTTTTTTCTAATTTAGAAATAAATAGATTAAATTGTTCTCTGAATACATTTTTATCGACATTGGACATTTTCTGTGTGTAATCACAGGAATAGTTTGGTACTATTTTTGATTCATGCGTCAAAAAACCCAAACCTGGTGGTTCCTGTTGCCATGTCAATGGTTCTTTAAAGAGGTTTGCGGCTTTGATTCGCTTCTTCTGCCCATAACGATTTCCCCTTTTGTCAGAGTGCTGAGGTTTTAAGGCCAGCTGCAGTGGTCAGAGACAGCGGCATGAGGGTGGGATGTGTCAGAACAAGTCTGATCCACGGCGGCTCCAACTCCAAACTTACAGGACTTAAGGGATCTAGTGCTGAGGTCCTGGTGCCAGAGCCCCCAGGGCACCTTCAAAGCTTTGGGTTGAAGCTGCGTTGGTGGCACGCAAAGCACCGAGAGCAGACTGGGTAGTCTGTGTAGATTTGAGCATTTTTGTTTAGACAAAAGGAAAGGAATGCCTTTACATTTGTAAAGGCATTCCTTCTGTCTCACATTTTCAGTAAAATTGCTTAGGATTGTTTTGTTGTCGCTCCTTTGTGACTCCATGCCGGCATCCCTAACGTTTTAGTGGACAACTTGCAGCCAGTGGAAAGTATCCATTTAAAAAAAAAAAAAAGCTAAAACATAGAGGCTCCTGCAGAATAATTAAGATGACTTTCACAGTCACTCCACCCTACCGCTGTTGAATATACAGCCATCAGCAAACCTAAACAGAAATACTCATGCTGTAATTATATTATGTCCGGGTGCATGTTCGGATTTTTGGGGGTTTGGACCGTTTGCCTACAGCCGCCAGACTTTGTAAAAGAAAGTTATCCATCAGATTGTGAATGCATTGTCCCCCCTGACACCGAAAGGTTCGGCTGTCGGTGGCGGTTTCATCCTTTATTTCTTAAAGTCTTTGCTGATTGGGTCACTCGGCTTCCTGGACCTCACAGCATCAGTGCAGTCAAATAAAAAGAGTTTCTTCTTTTGTGTGTCAGATTTTATTCAGAATTTAAGTTTTTAGTGCAACTGTGACTGTCAGGGGTTTCTGTCTCCAAAGTTTTGTCTCTCTGAACAGAGAAACTCCACCAATTGTAGGCCAAACTCCAGCAGAGACAAAGTGATCTGCTCAGAATAAGTGTTTTTTAAGGAATTTTACAGTGATATCATAATAGGAAATTTTTTGTATTTTAAAGCATGAAGAAAAATATGTTGCACCATCTTTAAGCTCTCAAACGGTCTAGCCACAGGGGTTCCTGAATACCACTGAGCACAGCCCGATGTGAGGCTGTACAATCTGAGGATAAAGCCCTTCTCTGGACACAAGCTTATCTCAGAGGTCCAAAAGATTAGACACATTTTCCATACATTTTATTGGATTGTCAGTGTAAGCTCTGTGGCCAGATGAGTTCAATTTCCAGCTGTTTTGGGGGAAAATGGTGTAAAACCCAGCATCTGTACTGGCATGGGTTGCTAAGGTTTTAGGTTTGTTGTATTGTCGAAAAACTTCCCCTCTTACTTTTGCTTTGTGTCCGTTTATTTGCAAGTGGTCAGTTTTTATGAATTGGTGGTTTTTAAAAGACCTGACTTGACCTGCGTTTGACAGTAACATTCAGTGCAGCTCAGCAGTGGCCTTCATCCAGCTCATTAGAGAGTTAGAAACCACACATTCAGCCTCACACTTTTTCCCCTGCGTTGAATTAATGGAAAAAATCTACATTGTTGGCCTCCTGAAGGGTGGGGGTTAACCACACAATAGCGATTTGTTTCTTGTTCTCTGCCTCTCTCTTTAAACGTTAATCAGATATGGTTCATTTATGAATTAGGTCACATTTAAACATCTTTACTTTTTTATGCATTATGAAAACTTTTGTTTCTGTATGTGCTGGGAGGCGTAATTATCAATGTATCAGTGCTAAAGTGGGAGAGAGCAGATGGCGTGCTGTCATTTCATTGAACACAGACTCTGCAAATGTAAAAGGAAGGGAGTTTAACTGATTATGTATATTTTTGTCTTCCTGTTACACTTGGAGGCTGGCAACAGCTGGAAAGGAAGTGGAACAAATTAATCTAATCGTTGTATAGGCAAACAACTGGAGAGGTGTTATTATTAAGCATGCATTTGAGATGCTTGAACTCTTGATGGAGGACAGAATTAGCCTGAGTCATTGGTGACTGATCACCAATTCTCCCTCACTTTCTTTAAAAAGAAAAAAAATAAAGACTTTGATTTTGACTGCAACTGTAAGATTTTGTAGTTGAATCCAAATATTACAGAGGGGATCACGTGTGCCGTGCCCTCATCAGCCATTCATCATTGAATAACAGTCTGTGTGCGTGTGTGTGTGTGTGTGTGTGTGTGTGTGTGTGTGTGTGCGTGTGCGTGTGCGTGTGCGTGTGCGTGTGTGTGTGTGTGTGTGTGTGTGTGTGTGTGTGTGTGTGTGTGTGTGTTTCGGACTATGCCTCACTCCCAAACACTGCAACCCTTTGGCAGCACAAAAAAATATTTTAACATCCTTAACACTGTGCAGGGTCACAGTTGAACAAACCCAGATGACCAGAGAATGCTTCAGGCGCTCCAAAGTAAACCGGACACAGCCTATACTCTTCCCGCACCGTGGCATGTTTTAATTTGAGACACTGAGCCAACCAGAGGGAGAGCCAGAGGTTTATGTTTTTGTTTATTGTACCACCATGGAGCTTAAAAAAATTGCATCCCCTTCGCAGAAAACTATTTTCATTCTCGGCTGTATTTGCTGAACATGGCATCATACAGCATAATTTGTTTACAGTCCAATTTGTCGCTTGGCGTCCACAAGTAGAGACTGTTTCTTTTCACCCCGGCTGCCTCATTACTGTTATTTCCTTTTTCGTAGCAGAGTGGATCTCAATAGTTCCTCTGGGAAACGTCACATTTTTTCACCACTGAATTGGAAGTTTGAGGGTAACACAGCTTGGTGTTTAACTACTCCCAAGTGTTTTTTTAAATAAACATGAAACGCTACATTTGTGCCATATTTCATGTCAGTTGGAATGCTTCTTTTCAATATTCCCAAAACCTTAGCAGAATTCTTCTTTGCAAGTGGATCTCCATCATCCTCTGTGGGAACCCGGGTGTAGTTGATCTGTTGAGCTTATGATTAAGAATCCATCTAATGCTTAATATGAGCAGCCTTATCCTGGGAGTGTTATCTGCTCCACGGACAAAAACATATTAACACAGATGAAAACAAAAGAAAATCTTCATTTGGAGAGTATTCAATGCTAATTCTTATTCCATTTAGAAATATAAGGGGCTGTTTTGTACTTTTATCCTTTCCAGCTCACATTCCTCCACAGAGTGGTTAGATCTGATGCATTTGATCCTGCTGAAATACCAGGAAGTTCTCGAAAAAAGAACAGAATAATGAATTCCCTGAATTCCTTAATATCTTGAATATTAAAAGTCTGAGCTTCAAACTCTGGCTCCCCTGTCTCTTGCCGGTACAATATATGGAAACGTGAGCAAAACTCAAGCTTGGGTCCGCTATTATTCATTCAACATTTTTTGCTTTTCAGTCATTCTTAGACTTTAAATAAACAGTTAAAACAAGCAGGCATTCGAAAAACTACCATAGCTCTCTGAAAGCAAAGGCATTTCTAAAGGTGCCAACCAGCCGCTCTTATTCAGTTATGATTCTAATATAAACACTTTATTCATGTCTATCAAATAAAGAGGAAACAAAGAAAATAAAGTGCCCATTCAGGAGAAGTGAAGCTAAGCTGGAGAAGTTGTGGGCAGCGGAAGCCAGAATAGGCACCTGCCCACAAGCCGTATATTCCTACTCTCGGGCCAGCTTTTTTTTTTCCAGGGGTCCATGTGGAAACACAACTGTTATAATTTTTTTTAAAAACCCTCCTAAAACACCACTTCACTTTGAGTGGAAATGATCAAATTGACCGGGCTCAGGCTAAAACGAGAGTACAAAATCTCCATTGCTGCTTTTGTCTGGTTTATTTAGGATGTGTACTCTAGCTGGGGAAAACTTGGGGCTCCCCCCACCCCATTAATGCATCTTTACTGAAACTCAGTGCTTTCGGGCTGATCTCAAGCTATCCTCCATCTCCCTCTAATAACCCACCCCCGTTTGGCACTGCACAGGCCTCATGCCACAGGACTCTGTGGCTTCACAGAGGAACTCGCTGTCTGTGTTTTTTATTTTAAGTCGCGATTAGCATTAGCAAAGGGGAGGTGTGTGAGGGTTGCCACGGAGGATTGATGATGGGACGACATGCCAATAGTTCTAACAGGAAGTTGACCTCGAAGCTGCGACTGCACCAAAAGGGTCCAAAGGGTCAGCTTGTGCTGGTGTTGGGTTGCTCAGCTTGACTTTGGTCTTACAGTGACATGGGTCATTAGCCTGGAGGCTCAGATCAGCCTTCAAGGTGAAGGTGGCATTTCCAATAGGGGTCACTGTAGCACACCAAAGCTCAGGAACCACCTCGTTATGACGGTGGGCATGGCCACAGATACGACAGCCCCTCCCTTCTGTGTTTGGGGTCACAGGAGACTAGCATGGGTCTCTTGTCACTGGTGGTCTAACTAACTGAATTTCCTATTCATCTCACACAGCCTTTCCCGTAATTATGTAAATCTGTTGCCTGTATTTGGCAGCAATGTGATACTCAGCAAAGCCCGACAACAAGTAATGCGACACAAGAATCTGGTTTGAGTTAAAGCTGCATTTGAAGCGGACCAGGGCTCAGCGAGCCCAGCACACCGACGTTACATTATCTCACTGTGGAGGGGAGAGAAAGGAGGGAGAAAAGAAAGCAAGAGAAGAAATCCAGCAGAGTTAAGGGATGTTTGATAAAGTGGAGGAACATCCGTTGTGCAACACTGAAATGTTTTATTGCATGGTGGGCTGAAATGGGAAAAGAGTAGAAAATATATCCCAATTCAGGTGCTCAGAAAGGTCTGAATAATGAGGCTGAATAAATAAATACACTCAAAATACTAAATCTAAACGCTAAATTTGTCAAAGTGCAGGTTTATATGTTTGTTTTACAAATCAGGATAAAATCTAAAAAAAAGTTGTGGTCTAACACAGGTTTTTAAAAAGATGTGAAATTAGCTTCAGATTGTACTTAGTAGTATATTTATGTAGTGAAAACTGAGCCATGATGATTTGATGCCAAGTTCAACCGTCTCTGGCTGCATTAGCTGACAGTAGTCCAGCTTTACACTGACATTTTAGTACTTCGGTGTCCAAATTCAGCTGTAGGGCTGTGATGAGAGCTCGTGATACGAGACCTGGTGAGGACGAAACAGGATTTCTCGATTGGATCTGATTGGAAACCTTTCCAGCTAATTTATCATTCTGGGTTCATTTTGGTTTGGGTTGAAACAAAGTGACAGATAGAAAAATGTAAAAAAAGAAAAGAAAGCAATGCAGTAAATTAGTAATGAAAAGTAGAATCTCAGATGTAGCGTCTCTGGCCACTGATGGGTGGATAGATGACTTTATTTTAGACGGCTGTGGATTGACTTTAAGCCTGATTCTGGAAACATTTGTTCAGCTAACCCAGTGAGAGCAGCGTTCAAATCTGCTCCAAAATCCGAATCGGTTAATGGACATGCTAATATAGGAAAAAGGAAGATGTATTAAGTTATTACACTTTGTCCATATTTATCAAACAGATGTCAAAAATTAGAAGAAAAGTCTAAAATATTATATTGGAAGACCGGTGACTTTAGTGTCAAACACCCTTTTCTCTTAAATCCTCCTGTTTTTGTCCAGTCTTGTAACTTAGCTCCACTCTAATATTTGCCCTCAGATTTCTGGATTTGGGCTATTAGACATGATGTGCTGTAGAAAAGTTACACAGCGCAGTAAAATGAGCTGTGGAGCTTTAGATGTGTGGGGGTGATAAAGTCATAAATGATTAACCCGTGACTCTCACACAGCATAGAAAGGGTCCCGTTACACCCGTCCAGATGGTTGTTAACACTTTGGTACATTTTGGTGCATTAAAACGTTCTTACTGTAGCTCAAGCCGTACACTTCCCTGTCTACATCGATCAGCAGAACCATGGGCTCGGATTGCTAAATACCGACATGTTTTTCATGTGTTTCCCATCAGCAGCTAACGGCACATGTCTAAAAATATATAAAGCATGTGTTGTTTCATTATACAGATGATTGATTTGATTAGTGTGACTGAAACATTAATTCAGCGTTTTAAACGTTTAACATCTGACTGCTCAGTATATCCTTTTTACAGAATATTGTTGTTGACATATTTCTGGAAATCATAGAAGCATTTTAACTGTAACTTTCCAACCGTAAATATTGACATAAACTCTCATAATTACTTTAAAGACTTCTGGTTAGTCAGTACAGAAGACATATTACATGAGGTGGAAATCTTTTCTGTGTCCCTTCTGGACGCCTTCAGCTCCCTTTTTCTCTATCATGTTTCGGTTGAAATGATTTCGATACACCTGGTTTGTGTGAGCTACTTTTAGAACTTTTTTTTCCACAGATAAAATCCATATGCACAGACGGGTGATAAATTAAAAGAAACCAGCATAGTGTGCAGAAAGGTGCGTCATCACTGTGTGCAGAACAGCTTGAGAGTTCCTTGGCATCAGTTGTATAAAATGTCTGGAGCTGCATCAATCAGCTATTCCCGATCAGGCTTTTATTTGCAGTTGTCACACATGTGAGGGAATTTATAACGGGACACTTTGTAAGACTTTTTTTCTTCCTGTTTGTGTTTATGTTTTGTTTTTGGACTTTTGAAAAAAAATATTTTTTTACATATGTACTTATTTTATTATTATTTATATTAATATTTCGCCCATTGACCACTGGGATAGGCTCTAGTTCCCCCCGCGACCCCATCAGGGAATAAGCGGTATTGATAATGGATGGATGGATATTATTATTTAGAATTTTATTATTATTTTTATTCTCTTTTTTTACTTCTCTGGTCAATATGACGAATTAATACAGCCAGTGGTATTTAATGTGACCAATAAATAATAAATTAATTGAAATGAGAATTGGAATCTTATCTTATTTACAAAATGATTTTTTTTTTAAACTTTTGTTTAAGACAGCAGCGATTCTTCACACTCCAAATATGTGGGAAGATATTTCTGCGGTAAGCACTCGCCTGTGGTGTTTATGAATCCTGATTCTCAGTTTGGCTTCGAGACTGGATGATGATGACCGTGGCACGAATTCAAGGCCAAGTGAGTTCCTGTTGTGAATGAGTTATATGACCCCAGCCAGACTCAAACAACTTTTCAGCTCTATTCTGTATATTTATGGAGACACATGAAAGGCTGCAGTGATTAATCAAGTTGTATTTCATATTCCGGGCTGCACCACATAATTGTTGAGGTTTTGAGCCTCTGTTGCGCCATGTGAGGTTTTGCCATCAGCCAGAGCAGTCATAAATGTATCAAAAAACATCAGGTCAGGAAATAACAACCTTGCATAGCTACAACTGCACGTCAAGTAAAAACGGATGGGGACGCTAAAAATTAACACAATTTTCAACATTTCCTTTACGCTCCCTGCTCTCCAGTAAATCTGCTAATTTGCCATCTGTAGCCATTTTGTCTCGGCCATTTTGTGTGCATCCTGGTCAGAGTTTCGGGGTAATGCATTGAGTGGATGAGCGAGGGCTCGCTGGGCTGAGTTTCATTATGTGGCCCGGATAGGCCAGATGAGCGGAACCATTGAAGTGCTTCACCACAGCAAACATAATCAACCATCTCGAATCCACCGCTGAGCTAGAAAGAGCTTCTCGGAGGGCACGTTCTGTGCTGTGCAGATCAGATGGAGCTGTTGGGGGCAAACGGCTGAAAGTTCTGAAGGAAAGGAAACTGATGAGAGCAGAAAGTGTGATCTTATGTCACATTCTGGTTAATCCCTGTCACATACAACAACAAGCAAATTTTCCAGTGTGTCTGTAAGTTTTCAACTTTTATGTTAGATTTATTCTGTTTGTGGTTGTAATAGTTTTTGGAGTGAAGTAAATACACTGTATAACTGGAGAATTTATGAGGTTTTGCTTTGCTGCTTGGCCTCAAAAGACAACGCCAGAATCATAACTACTCTGGACCAATCAAACTGCATTTGAACATCAAAACAAAAGATCAGATGGAAGTCTGCAAATCTTCCCGTATGTAATTACAGCGTCCTGACGTTTGCACCATGTCAGCTCAGTCATGTCGACGAGCTGTTTATTTCATCAAAGCTAGAAGCCTCCTTTGAAAAGCTGGCTGCAAGCACACTGCTAGCGGACAGATTGAACCCACCAAAAAAAGAAGTCCAGATCAAAAGCTTTTGAGCTGTATATGTGGCTTTCAGAGCTGTAAACAAAAACTAACTGCATTTGGAGCAATGTGCCACTGTGTGAGCCTTCTCTGCAAAAACAAAGAAATATTAAGAGGATTAAAACGATATCATACGTGTGAATATACTGTAGTGACGGCTGTAATGAGAAGAGCAAGGCATCACCTGCTGCCATCATGGAAGCTGGCGCCCGTAATGGGGAAATCATCCGTGGGCCGGCTTGGCTGTGCAGAACACGGGCCGCTTGTGGACCGTGTGGTTTTCATGCACCAGCCAAATGGCTTCAGAAGGACACTAAATGCCCAAAGGCTGCTCTAATGAGCCAAGAAGCTTGCTTATTGACCATTTTATTGCATGTCTCACTTGAAGTGGGATGTATAAAAAAATTTTGAGGGCTGGCACATATGCCGTCCCACCCATAAATGGAGGCAAATGCTGTATTAACTTCAACTGCGGCGCATTGGGTTCCAACTCAGTTTGTACCGTTTCATGGGAGTCATTACAATAATTCGACAGAATTTCATACCAGTCCCAGAGCGAGCAAGGCTGTCTGACTGGTTGTGTGTGTGCACGCTGGTCAACGACACACTCTTAGCTTTGGCTTGATATTCGGCAGCAGTGTGCATGCATTGTTGTATTATCTGGCAGGAGACGCACAAATGATGAAAGAAGTGACATGAACTGTTACATTACACAGTTAGAAATTCTTTCACACTGACGATTCAAATTTATTGCGGAGGGTTGTGTCATTCATTTAATTTCTTTTCATCAATCACCTGCGTTCTAGCTGCTGCTGATTCAGTCCTCCAGCCAGAGACAGCTGGAGGACCCTGAAGGGTTAGCAGTGGCAGGTTGTCTCCCAAAGCTCCTCGTCTTTACATGTGAGACCTGTGAGGGAAAAGTAACGTCTGCGTCAACCTCACAAAGGACTCGTGTTGAAGTATGTGGTCCACGGTCGGACCAGAGGGGTGCTGAAGGGAGGAACACCTGGTTAGCCCCTTTTATAACAAGCTGTCATAGCAACTAATGAGCTCCCTGATTACCCTCCCCAGGGAGCATGAAAAACACTATTTCTATTTTTACCCCAGTGGACAACAGAGTTCTGATTATAAATCACGGGGTAATGTCCGCTGCAGGTCAGATATGCACAGGATACTCCAGGGTTTGATTTGAAGTCTCTTAGCCCCATGATGAAAATATCATGAGTCCTGCATTTTAACCGTTAGCGATCTCTTTTCACAATTAAAGACTGCTGCAAGCATTTCCTATTGTATATGGCTGCCTTTTAGCATAAAAGGCAGGGAAGGGGGGGTGTGCTTTGTTACCTGGTCCACCCCTCCCCACCACATCATCAGCAATCAACTTCATAATTCCCAGCAGCCCGCCCACATTAGAGCTCTAATCTGAAGGTGATTAGTACTGACAAACTCAGGGAAATTGTAATATGCTGCATAAGCGAGGCTGTGTTTGTTTAGCCTCTGAACAGAGCTCAGGGCAAACAAGAAGGTTTTGCCAAATAACGGGTGGCATGTACTGTAAACTGACTGATTCCCTCCGGCTGCAGCCAGCCCCGCTGTGTTTGTGTGTGGTCACGTCTCCAGCGGATTGGCAGGCTGGGCTTGTATACATCGCTGCATTCTTTTGGCTCTTGCGTTATCTTGGCGGTGACTGAGGATGCGTTCCCAAATGCTCAGATGCGATTGGTCAACTTGACTCATCTCTAAACTCTCACACACGCTGGTGCCAAAGCGTGTTCTCATCCTGATTAATAACCAAACCCAGCAGCACCAGCAGCACGAGCAGCCTCAGCTTCAAACCGCTCAGGAGTAAAGGGGAGTGTCCAGACCCAAAGGTGTGAGCGACTGCACAGAGAGCTGCTGTGGCCTGTCCCACTACGTCATCCTGTGTGAAGGCCAATGCCAAGGAGCTGCTCTGGCCTCTCAGCTGCCGTCAATGGGCCCTGGGACCTGCTCAGGCCTCTAGAAAATAGGGTTGTACCCAGCTTTGACTCCCGGGCACAAATACATCTCCTGCTTTCATCAGAAGGATGTAAGAGAGGGAAGCTGGATATGACAGCCCGTCTTTCAGTGGGGCTGATTCTGAGCGGTGTACATCATGGGGCTGCTGACACAGGAACAATGATTGTTTCTGTGTGTGCTGCAGACTCAAACTGTTGTTTTTTATTCAGTGTCAGTTAAAACACATTGCCTCATATAACTTACAACATACTCCCAAGGAACAGTT
The DNA here is from genome assembly GCA_013363375.1 of Menidia beryllina. Taxonomy (NCBI): domain Eukaryota; kingdom Metazoa; phylum Chordata; class Actinopteri; order Atheriniformes; family Atherinopsidae; genus Menidia; species Menidia beryllina. Next base: position 3,822,990 of record JABUIW010000024.1, read on the forward strand.
TGGGTTTACAGACCAGAATCTAAACCATCCCACTCATCTGTTTGTTTCCATCCTGAAGTCCAAGCTTTCAGGGCGCCGACAGTTGCAAATGACACCCAGCTTTTTGTCATTAAGCCGCCCTGCACATTTCTTCCTCTTCCCCAGCACTCTCTTCTCTTCCAGATGTTTTAGCCGGGTCACCAATGTTTTTCTGTTTGTCTCAAGTGAGAAGAAAAGACGGGCGAAGGCTGATGTTTGCATATTTGACAGTTGGAATCCAGCAATAATGGCTCTGCAAGATAAAGACCATGGACAACACACACACACACAGATATAAGTTTATATTCATGCTCTGACAAGAAAATCTATGCAGCTTCCTGCAGGGCCAGAAGAGTGTATGAATATTGATGGTGGCTGGCTGGCTGAGCCCTGGGCTGTGTGTTCTGTCCTCTAAATGTGTTTAACACACCTCATTACAGCGACAGTGTGAAAAGCAGTAGCACAGATGTCTCCCATCCATTAACCCGGCACCACGACTCAGGCACTATCCGTGCCCACTGGCAGAGATTTGGTTAGAAAAGATTTATTAGAAATGAGGAATCCTGGATCAGTCACGTTCTTCTTATCTAATCCGCCGCAGCGACCTCTTGGCGAGCTTAGAAGACGGCGCTCATGTCCGTGTTTTTTAATTTTTAGTTGGGATCTGGGATCTTGGTGCATACAGATGCACAGTCATGCACTTCCTCGCCCACACACACGCCGGCCATACAGGCGTGTAATTTGACATGGGGCTCCTGGACGTGGACACAGGGAGCGTGGTTATTACACACACCTCAGAACTCTGGTCAGCTTCGGGGATTTAAACATAGCATTTTGTTATTTGTTCCCACTGAGAAAGAAAGCACACATTTTACCTTCTCTGAGGTTTATTCTTTGCCTTGTATCTGATTTATGACCTAATTTATGCTTTCCCGACCAGTACCCTGGGATTTGCATCCAGTTTGGAGTTTCCTTTTTTTAGCATCTGCTAACAGAAAAAGCTTCCCCTGCTGCTCTGTGCTGCCATGTTTTTTTGGTGGTGTTATTGATCTTGGCCCCCTGCTTCAAACCCAGCTCCGTCATCAGCTGGTCAGACCCAGAGGTTTACTTTAAGCCATGAAAGGATCTCTGTGTCGTTCTGGTGGGTTTTGGACCGTTCCCCCAACAGCAGGGTTTTGAGGTGACACCCGGGTGCAGCTCCCGCAGTCTGAGCTGCCCCCCCCGAGCAGATACGGGCCGCTTAAAGTCAGCACGCACGCACACCGGAAACAGACTGGTCTGCTGAGCCCTTTACACGGCTTTCTCTTTCACCTCACGCGTTTTTAATTTCCAGCTCGTTTTCTTTGTACCCACCGATTAACATATCGGGGGAACTGTAAGGTTTGACCGTGCTATTTCGAACCTTGACCTCATGGTTAGAAAAGACCGCTCTGCCAGCTGTGCCCTGACCGCCTTGCTGTGATCTTAATTTTATGCCTCTCTGCTGACCATTTAACAACAGGGCCTCTAAAGCAGGTGACCAAATACCCTTTGTAAAACTAGTGTTTCCAGGTGTTACACCAGAACAGCCACCCAGTGTCTCTGAGTCCCCGGGCATCATGGGCTCCAGCCGAGTTGGCCAGTTAGAAAAGGAATTTCTGGGACAAATTAGTTTGTGGGAAAATATATCTTATCTTATGTCTGATGTGAGCTGCGTTACATCAGCTGTAGTTCTGAAAATACTACAAATTTCTCGTTTTAGCTGTTGGTTCATGCGATGAAATCCTGGAAAAAGTTCCTGCCGCGGGAGTGCAGTTTTCGCAAAGTGTGGTCCATCCACTTGCGATTTCCATGTTTTCAGATGACTAAAGATGTTTTCAAACAGATTAAGTGAACATGCTTTTCCTTCAGCAGAATAATCTTCTGCTAAAGCTGATCATGAAAACCATTAGTCTTCTTAACTGGAAAAGAAAACCCTCTTAACAAGAACCTTTGACCTCTGAGCTCAGAGGCCCAAAACTCTATTTTTATTTCATTCCTTATCACTAAGTCAGTCATCCGTTTTGCGTTCAGGCATGAACACAAAATCCTTGCCGAGTCGGATGGCGGACTCATGTGCGTCTCATCTCTTCCCCACCAGTGTGTGAGGGGAGAGAAACGAGCAGAGTGGTCGCCGTGGTACCCAATTGGAAACAAAACAGATGTCAGCCGGTGCGGGCGGTGTGTGTGACAGAGGGGCCTCTGAGATATACGCTGGACGTGCGGCGTGATGCTCCTCGGCTGCTCAGTCATATAGGTTAAATAAACTCTCTGGGACCAAACTTGGCCTCACTGTGACACCCCTCATCTGTCAGGGCCGATATTTCTGGCGCTGGAACTGAGGCTTCAAGGTGGCCTTGGCTCTTTTTAAAAAGATTTAATGTGATTCTGTGATAGAATAAAGAGCTGCGTTACAAGGAGACTGTTCAAGGCCAATTACAGAGACTAGACTACTGAAAGGAGAAGGAGAGTCCATGTGATGAGGACTCTCTCATGTGCTCTTTGCCCCATTTTTTTATCGGAGCTGTTTTTCTTGCCGCCCACATCTCATCTCCTGTCTTTCAGCAGGCCTCGCATATTATCACACGTGCTTGTTTGTTATCAGCAGAAAGTGCCCGTTGTGTGTCCAGATGAGTAATGGTCTGCAGGGGAGAATAGAAATGTGTCACGGCCAAAGAATGCAGACCTCAGTCATCCTCTGTTGGTGATATTTCTGTCTTCTCCAGACATGGAGTGCATGTCTGTCAGTGACGTGCAGCTTTCAGGCCAGCATGATGTGGTGGAGCGCGTTGCTTCAGGTTAATGGTGCATCTTGTGTTCCTTTGTGTTGCAGCTGAGGTATCAGCACGGCTTGACCACCCCAGACCTGCAGCAGACGCTACCAAACCTGAAGAACTTCCTGGAACACGGCCTGATGGTGAGATGGTAAGAATCAGCAAGATCCCCACAAACTACAATAGAAACACCACATACTTCTAGAATTATACGTCTAAACCAAGTTTTAGAAATGGTTTTAAGAGATTTACTTCTACCTATTTGTAGTGCGTGAAAAAAGACACAGCAGGAAGGTAAAAAGTTTAAATAACCCTCGACAATACTAACAACAAGATGCAAAAAACCTTTAGACAAGCTTCCCTGAGACCATACTTTGAAGACCCATTAATGTCATTAACAAATGGATTAAAGATCCATCCATAAACATTACAGATGCATCCATCCAAGGGCCTGTTCTGTATTATATGAAATATTCCTCTCAGTTCATTGTGCTCTGGAGCCCTCTGGATTTTTTCACCATAACCTTTCCATCGGTTTCTTCAGAGACCCACATACAGCTGTTTGCACTGTTTATTAACTAGCAGAAATGTTGAAGTGGCCTTCGCCATAGAAAATGAATTTACATTAAGTAAATGTTGACCTGTATAGTAGGCAAGTCATGGGAATTCATTCACACTGACACAAATGTTCATTTAAACTAAAAGTAAGCTTTTTCTACAGACAAGTGACGGGAACTGCTTTAATCTGATTAAGTAGCAGTATGCTGATTTGTTCCCACATGTCTATTGGATAAATTAGTTAAAGTTGGTCAATCAACACACCTTCGATTGCAGCTGGAGAGTTTGACTCTTCCTCCACTCTGTGTTGGCTCACATTCCTCATGAATCATTTCCCTCCTTATGAGAAGCCACCAAAGTGTGAAATCTTTTCTTAATGAGGCTGATTCCCAGCCGGCCGCCTGTTCTTACGTTACGTTATAGGAACCATCCACTCTGTGTCAGATGTGCACACTCAAAGTATAACATAACAGCATCCAAAGCACTGATTCTTCCACTTCTTTGCTCTTCATCTCCCCTTGAGCAGCACTCCCCCTCTGCACGCCTTTTATGGCTGTTTTCTCTGTTGAACTGCTCTGCAAAGTTACATGTGAAGTTATTCATCGGAAAGTTGCAAAAACATATCACTTTAGCAGAGGTGTTGCATTCAAGTAGAAACGTAGTTTCCAGTTATGGACTCAGGCCTGTTATTAGATTATTCGAAACTGAAGTTTGTTGCCTCATTTTCTGGGAATGCCATACCAGGTTAACAGTAGTTCTGTTAACCTGGTATGGCAGCTTAACAGTTTCAGGGTTGCACTGAATAAAAGCTTTACTGTACTTTGTTTGAAGTAAAAGAAGGTACAGTAAAGCTTTGGGGGGTGGGGGGGAGTCCAGGAAACCCTCTGTTTTTGTTACTTTAAAAGCTTTTTTATTCTCAGCTAATAGATCATTACATTGGGAAGCTAACCCACTCCTCTTTGGGTAAGCTTTCATAACTCTGCTGAGATTTTCTGGGTTTTTTTGTCCAGTTTCTGTCTTTCTTTCTTTTTTGGAAAAGAAAAATGGTTAAATGAAATCAAGATTGAATTATATTCACTCCAAAAAATCCAAATTACCAAATCTTTTGTGTTTGATCCATCTGGTAAAGCAGACTTACATTTGACCCATGAAAAATCAGGAAACAAAAAAAGAAAACATCCCTGTTTCACCTGTGTGGAAAAGACACCCCCACTGATTAGTTTACTTTACATTTTTGAAGGGTGTCCGCTATTGTATCACATTTATCTGTGACACACTGCAGTATTATTGTGGAGCCGTGGTAAGATGCCACTCCTACATATTTTCCGTCGGTAATTTGAATGATTTGATCTTTGAATCTATGAAAACAATAAAGAATTCCACACTTTTCTTTCCTTTAAAGACCATTTTTGATTCCCTCTCACATGCCGGACCTGAAATCGTTCTAAAGTAAGAGTTTGTGCTGAATCAGCCGATTTACTAGTTATATTAACTAGTAATAATGATAGAAAATAATCCTGGAACGTTTTGTTTCAGAGATGTGCTGAAGGGAGTCTGAGCACATCGTTTTTATTTATCAAGAAACACAATGAATTATAGAGAACACCTACAAAGGTTGGGGGTCAATAGTTTGCATTAAATAATTATGTATTGAGGGGTTATTTGGATTTATGGTGGATTGTAGCATAAACATGTTAAAGCTATTGTTCTTCTGTGGATTTCCGAGACTAAACAGCCTTCAGTCTGTCTTAGTGTTTAGTTGGACCTGCAGCAGCCGCTCAGTCGCTGTTACACCGCTCAGGGGAGTGTCCTCTCTTCTTCTACTGTCTTTGGCCTGTGTGTAACCTCCAGTAAAACCAGGGAGTTGGTATGCACTAGGCTTCAGCTCCACTGCCCTATAAAACACAAAGCGCTCTTTGATCTTCACTCCTCTCCAAGGGTCAGCAGAGGGCTAAATGTGCGTTACACACATTAATTGAATAACCTTTGTTTTGAAAGGAAAGAAGCCATGAAAAGCCCGAGCAACCAAATCAGCTCTCCTCCGGACCCCCTCCGCCCCCCTGCCTAATGGGAAGTGGAAGAGCCCAAAGATACATGAGATGAAAGTTTGGGTCCTCTAACCCTGAAGCTACGTGTTTGTGTGTGCACGTGCCAGGGATTTATTTTAAAGTGCAGCCGTTCTCCAGTGGTTTGCCACGGCCACGCTCCTGCATGATGCGAGACCACAGAACAAAAGCTCCTCTGTGCTCACTTCCGCCATCATCGGAGTGGATGAAAGTACGTTCCTCGCCATCCTCATCAGAACTGATTCAGATCGATCCGACCTTTTGTCCTAACAGGGCGATGTTTCAGGGCTGGAAGCTTGTGCCTGGAGAAAAAACCCAACCTCAGACGGCTGTCTACGGAAATATGAAGCAGAAAAAAGTTGACCAACAAGAAGAAAAAAACACCATTAATCACCAGCAAAATTTCTAACTACAAAAGCCCCGACGATAAATTAATTATGCAAAATATAATAACTTGGCGATTAACTGACATAGATTGTTAAGATTGCTAGTTTATTAACTATAATAGTAATTTCCGAAAAACAATCAAATATAGAAAATAACTCACATGTTGAAATAATTCTGCTATGTTTGTCAGGATACCACTGTTTCGTCCATCACGTGGCCAAAGCTGCCTGAAAACATCAAATTCTGTTTGTACTAACACAGCGATACAAAAGATGGAGCTTAAGTCCGAATCCTTTTAGAAAAAATTACCTCAAGAGAGCATTACGTCTAACAAAAGCACATTTAAAGAGAATGTATTAACACGTTGACACAGAAATATATATATTTTGGCAGAATGTGGGCTGTAATTATAAAAGTGAACAATAAATTTGAAAACTCATCGTAGAAGCATGCTGATGACATCTTCTGATCAACCTGAAAATACATATATATTTCTCCAGGGAAAATGGTAGCGGTTCTACAAAGCCATGTAATATTGGGGATTCTATATATTTACCATTTTATACATGCTGTTGACTTATTTCCTTTCCATAACAGTTATAGTCCTCTGGTTGGAAAAAGAATAAATTCAGATACAGTGTCCTGCACTGGGAGCCCTTCTTATGAAATATGGATGTAGGGAAAGGCTGCAGGGCAGCTGCAGGTAATTTTCCTGTAGGCTGAGAGACAAGATAATCCGCTTCCTTTGCCGCTCTTTGCCACTTCTTTCTGCTTACCACACATCAAATTGGGATGATGTTATGAGGGATATGACCAGAGGAACGGCTTCCAGAGCAGCTCTGGAAGCCGTTCCCTCCTCCATACATAACCAGTTCAGCATGTGTCCTGTCAGGAGGGAGATGCTGCGCCAAGCGCCAAGACCCACACCATGGGAGGGATCATCTTGGACATGTTACACAGACCAAATGGAAATACTGAGGACAAGCCCGGCGCATATTGGAAGAGCACACTGCAAAGTCTGTGGGCTATACAATGCTCAAATGCAAGCTGTTGATGGTATCTTTATACATTTCCAAACAGCGTTGTTTCAAAAACACATCACAACCTGTCAGAGTTTATACAATCCAGCTCTGGAGAAGAAATGGAGGGTATAGTTTTATTTTTTTTCTTTAACTGTTGATGAAGGATAAGAAACAGCTGAAAGATGGTGAATCTATCACCCCGGGCAGGCAGACGCTGGAGCAGAAGGCAGCTCTTTGAGAGCTACACCGTCTGCCGAGATCAAAGATGCGAGGTTCAACACGCTCCCATCATCCACTGAGAGCCTGGCACAGCTTCACAGGGTCCTAATCCCACTCTGTGCCTGGAAATAAGGTTTTGAATAAGGAGAGGCAAGGTGTGGCACATAGCCTTTATCATGCCGAGTCAGCAGGACGCTGCTGGATGTGCATCTGCCCCAGAACGCCACAGTGAGGGAAAACCCAGCCTAAGTACCTCTGTTACTTCATTTATGAGCCTAAAACAGCATTAGGCGTGACACATTAGGCTTTACAGGTGCTCTGTAGATTCTCAGTTATCATTTGGAAAGATAAATGTGGTATTCTGTTTAGGTCTTTTTACAGATTCACACTATTTACTGCAAGCTGTTTCAAAATTTTCTCCTTTATTACTTCAACAAACTTTTTAAACTGTTAGAAGTTTGTTATTGATTGATAGATGTTTCTATGAGCTAATACCTTTTATGTTTTAAATATTAAACCTATAAGAGTCAATCAGAAGTGATGGACTGTCAAACCTTTCCATTTGATCCAATTTTAAGGACATTATATTTTTGTTTTAAGTGTGTTCACAACCTCTTGTTGTTAAAGCAGCTACGTTACATTTTTGAGATCTTAGATGCTGAGCTGGAGGCAGGATGAAGTCAGACACCGATCAGATGGTTGTTCGCCATCTTCAGAGACCTGAAGCCAAATATAAACTTTGAAAAGCAAAAATCACCAAAGTACATACAGTGTTTTTCACTAAGCATGGTTCAGAGCCGGGGTTTCCTGGGGATATCAGGAAGCCACATCAAACGGCCGAACCCTATCTGCGGTTTTGTGTGTTTTGGCCTGGATCCGTGGTGTTTCAGCAGGCTTTGGGTTTGAACAGGAGCACGCTGTGAAGTCTGCTGAGGCGCTGGACACTGGGAAGGCTTTTCCTGAATCATCCACTCTGCTTGAAATATGCCAAATTTGACATCAGCAGATGAAAGGAGGAAGGCAGGCAAAAAGCTTTGGAGGAATGTTGGCTATTTCTGGCACGGCATGACTTAATGACGAAGGCAGATGCCTGTTCTGGAGCGCTCGGTCAGGCTGTAGTTTGGGTCATGCAGCAGAGGGACAGAGGCACTTAAAGACCGCCTTTTTCTGAGTAGAGTGAGCTGCCACTGGAGGGAACCTATCACTATCCAAAAGCACAGCACTCTTTAGGGATGAGCAGCAGCACTTTTTCTCACCATCAGGTTCTATTACAAATTCACTACAAACTTACAAACTCCCTTTAAACATATTCAAGCAGTAAAACCCCAAACTAATGGAAAGCATAAGTGAAGGCAACATGTCTGAAAGCTTGAGCATTTGTAGAAGTTGATAGCATCAGGGTAAACATTCTTTAGACATGAGGAATGCCGAATATATTCCCACTGCCACCATTACATGCACAATAACAGCCTCTAATGGGCTGCTGCATCTAACAGGATGACATCAATTTATGAGCATGTCATGCCTCTGGGATGCCTGGCAACAAATCAGGATGCAATATCGTCTTAACAGGACTCCAAAAAGTGAATATTTAACACCCTCCCCCTGCGATGCTCCACTTTGACTTAAAAGGAAAGACGAGTGTGTTTGGGGTGTTGATGCCACCTTTGGTTTGTTCATCACCTCATCAGCACACACATTGATTCCAAAGTGTTCATGATAAGCTATTGATCCATGTCCATGGACATAACACCCACACGTTAGGGTTAGGGTTAGAACATAGATCAATGCAATTAATTCCATCTCGAAGGAAAAGAGTTTGACTACTTGTATGAATGATTTATAAAAGAAAGAATGCAGTTGCAGACCAAGAATGTCGAGAGACGCAGTTATTCAAGGCTATTTGACCTTGTTGTACTTTCCCAGCATGCTTAAGCACCACTTATCCTCAACGTGTCCCGACATTTGTAGCCCAATTGCCTGTATTGAGAAAAAAACAAACATATAATTGGTTTAACAGTTAACATATTTAAGAAAAAACGTTACGACTGCCCAGAGGTTTGCTGGCTGACGTCCTCCCCGACACACCCAGCTGCGTTGCACACTTTGACTCAAAGTGTGGAGCAAGTGCACACAGTAAATACTGCCCGCATGCTGTAAAATGTTCCTTTATGTCGATAAATTTTGTTTGATGGGCATTTATAATCCTCAAGTCCATAATAGATATTTATTGTCGGAGCGGACCAGCTGAAATCGACCATGAGGTGTCAATGAGTGAAAAACAGGTTAATTTAAATAAGAATTTCCAAATACCAAACATTTATTTGAAATAACTCATAATAGCTACATAATAACTAAATTATCACTTTCAAATATCCCAGAAAGGAGGTAGTAAGAGAGCTTTTTCCCATAGAGATTTGCCGATTTAATTATTCTTTGAATATTTGAATGATTTTATGCTCTCATCATTACATAAAGCTCTGAAGCTTCTTTAACTGCGAGCGACTCTGCCCCTCATCGGTGCTCTTTTAGTCACGTTACTAAAGCCTAAAGAGGAGCATCCTCGTTGCCCAGCTGTGCCTCTTACTTTTCCAGTCTCACTTTCTACATGTAGCATTTTCTTATGCTTCTGTTAGGATAACATTTGGATAAAATAGTTAGTCAGATTTACATTCTACAAGATTTCTTCATCTTTTTTTTTTATTGGGTTTTTTAGTCCGCCAAATAACCCATACGTTGTGTGTCTGTTCGTGTTACAATTAGCTGAAACAGACACACAAAGAGGTGACAGGTTTTGTCCTTAGCACCGGACAGATTTGTAGTCTTCCACAGCAGAGTGTCCCGCCTGTGAACCCAGTCAGGACCACCTCAGCGGGGTGTCTGAGGGGTCGAGCTCCAAGTCCACGTCTGGTTGTTAAAGCGTCCATCTCACCGTTGGTTAACACAATAAGTGCACGTTGTGGCTAATGCTGAAGTTAGTCAGGCGGCAGGGAGGAAATTTAGAGGTCTGTGTGTTTTAACTGAACAAGCAGACACTTGTTAGCCTTTAACCAGCATGTTTGGATCTCTTACATGGTGCCTCCTCTCCTGAGGTAGCAGGACAGTCACAAAGAGCAGAGCACTTAAGCAGCCCAGTGAATTATACAAGGCCTTGGCAATTGGAAGAGGCGGTGAGGCCCCCATTTAAGTAGATTTATGGTCCCAGTCCTGGGGCTGGGTGGGGTGTCCCAGATTTTGAGTCTGTTATCTGTTTTGGAGGAAAATTTCTGACATACTTGGGTGGACGCCTGCTGCGCTCCTCCAGTCGGCGGCGTGAGTGCCGGCTTTGTGAAAGCTGCAAAGTGAAGTGATTTACAAAGAGCTGCAGCTGCCTGGATTAGAAGCCGGGAGCCGGGTGCTCTGGACGGCCCGCGCTGACAGGCGTTATCCCACTCTCATCTCTTTACTGCTTTCTTAAAAACATACAGGCCTAATCTTACCCTGAGTGGAGGAGCCCTTTTTGTAGAGCTGCTATTTCAACATTTCTTTTCTTGATAAATGTCCCTGTCTCTGCTCTTCACAGCGACCGGCATCATGTCTCTAGCTCCATTCCCGTGCCCACCAAGTCCCAGCTGGGCATGTCCGCAGCCTCCGAAATGGGCTACCCCAGCAACGCCAGCTCTCCGGACCGAGGCCCGAGGAAGAGGGCCAGCTCGGAGGCCGAGGCCGCTCTCAGGTACAAGCCCACCCCTCCTCCCAGCTACAGCACCGTCATGGGTGCAGAGCAGCCCCCGGAAGGCCTGGCGCCCCCTTCACCAGCATCCAAACCCCTGTCCTGCTCTCTGGGTGCCAGCCCGGCGCCTCTCAGCACCTCCACCCCCGCAGAGGCCAACCAGCAGGCAGAGCAGCAGGAGGAGAAAGAGGAGGGTGGAGACACAGACGTGGAGGAGGAGAAAGGCCAAATGGCTGCCAAAGACACCGAAGTGGCTGGCGAGCAGCCCCCAGGCAGCTCCACTGCCCGCCAGTCCTCTCCAGTGCTGGACGCTGGCGGGGAGGTGGCCGCCAGCGTCCAGCACACAGGCGCCATGAACGGCACGCTGGCCCCGGGGCAGGCCAGCGTGGGCCTGGCGCCAGAGCTGCGCTGCTCAGTGGAGCAGGCGGAGGAGATCATGGGCACAGAGGCCAGGGGGCTGGGCCTGGGCCTGGGGATGGCTCTGGGCTTGGGGTTGGCCGGCGAGGCGCGGCTGGACGACTACCGCTGCATCCCCGTGGACCACGCCGTCGCCGTGGAGTGCGACGAACAGGTGCTGGGCGAGCTGGACGCGGCGGGCTTCGAGGAGTTCTCCAGGCGCATCTACGCACTAAACGAGAACATGTCCAGTTTCCGCCGGCCGCGCAAGAACTCCGACAAGTGAGGCGGAGCTCCGGAGGAGAGAGGAAGGCTTGGAAAAAGTTGCACACAGAGCAGCAGGCAGGGATGTGAACTGAGCGGAGGGGGGCGAGGTCCTCCCTCCTAAACTGCAGCAGCAGCAGCATCATCGTACTCTGGAAAAATGAGTTTGCACTTATCTGAAACATTTCCATAGCAACTGTTAAATGAAAAGAGCTCAAAAGTGAAAATACTGGGACCGTTCACTTAGTTTCTGTATGTTTCACCAGAGAAGCATTTCATTTAAGGTGTTTATTGAATGGATTTGGCCTTAGTTGGTAACCACGGTTCAGTAGTTTTGATTATAGTCTGTTGGGACATTGAGGGGGGCCCTTAGAGTCTCTGGCATTGTTTTTGCTCCTCCTGTTTCGTTTGCGGTGACTTCTATGAGACCGCTTCCAAACAGCATTAAAATGAACGACAGCTTCTCGGCGTCGTGCGTCACACCTCTCCCTCCCAGTACTTCCACTTTTGACTGTATAACATGATTCCAGAGCTTTGGTTCAGGGTTTCTGATGTCGGATGAGCTCAGATGTACCTCAGTGCTCCACACCCCCCGTGTGGTCACAGCGTTCGACTGAGCCCACCCATGACCTTTGAACGGGAGGCTTTAGCTCTCACAGAGTGAGGTGGGAGCCGGAACCAGAAGCCCGGGATGTGACACGCTTCCTCCACCTCAATAGTCCTGGCCCGAACGGGCTCCAGTTCCTCCTTCAGGTCTTAAAATGAGGACGAAGAGTCGCAGAGTGGATCTGACAGCAAGTGGCAGGAAAAAGACGCATTTGTGTTTCGTCCATGTCTGTTTCCACTCTTTTTTCCCTAGTTATTTTAATTTTAATACACCCGAAGAACAATAACGTCATTGTAAAGATCCACAGATTTTTTTTCCATTGGATCAAAATGTATTTCTTTCTTTATTCTTTTGAATGTACCTCTCAGGCTCTCCCATAGCTGAAAATAACAAATGTCTGTCCCTCTGTGATTTGTCTCTGCTATGAATGCTTTCTTGCACTGTTATTCGATAATTACATTATTTATGTCTCTCGAGCTGTGTGTGTAAAGGAAATCCACACCTGATCTCATTTCCTCATCACATCACATCATGAATGTTGTTAAATCTTCAACTGATGTCATCTGTGTGCTGGTCCTGCCATGATGAAGTTTGACTCTCCACCTGCAGCCCGCTTTCTTTTTCAGATCCACTAATGCGGCTGCTGACTGTTGGGAATTATTGTATTTAAAACTGAAAGTTTAACCATGTTAGATCATTTCCATAAACTGGTATACAGCTCAGTAAGTGACCATGTACATATACTTTTGTATGGAGATTTGTTTTGGTTATTAAAGACTTGCAGTCCAATGGCATGGGTGTATGTACCCCCTTTAAATGAGTCGTCTGCTCCTTTTTAGCATGAATGCTACACGCTGACCATATGATGGATAGAAGTTAGAACGGTATGACAACATGCTTCCAGATAATACCTTCCCGTCTGGGCTGAAACGCGTGCACGTGTTGACCGTCTTGCTTTAATATCTTTATCTACAAAGTTTCTAATGAATAACTCTCAGGTTTAAAGCCAGTGCACAAGTAGCTTAAAGCACAGCACCTCTGATGGCCACTGCAATGCATGTGTGCTTCAGCACTTTATTTAGTTCAGTTTGGGTTATAAAGCACCACAACAAACATAACGGAGTGAGATGCACATGGAGATGCACTCGAGAAGTAAACATGTGTTAGCACCATAGTCCCACAGAAAGAGCTGCGGTTCCTGGAGTCTGTGTGGCCCAGTAATGGACTGACCCGGTCAGGGTGTGCCTGCCCCCCACCCGGCCCTACTGTATGACTAATGAGTAAATGGAAAGCACACATCAATAAAAGATGAAACACATCTCTTCAACATGAGCCACAGGGTAAATAAATACCAGTTAGCCCATCATCCTGTTTTTAAAAGGGCCCAAAGGAATCCGTCATCATGTCCAAAAAGCCCACAGACATGCTGGAAATGGCCTTTTGTGTCTGATAATTAACATTAGCATTTAATAAAACACCTCTCGGAAGTCCTCCCCGCTGGCAGAAATTTTCAGCCTGTTTTTCTGCTGTGTGAGGTCAAACAGGCTGTTCTTGCCCTGATCAGAGGTCACATTACTGAAAACTGCCTGCATGGTTGGTCTCACTTAGCGTTACTGTAAGGCTGCTCATAACATCATGGCACCATTTGAAGGCAGTTAAGCAGTCCAGATACATCCACCTGAACGTATTAATCACTCTTCTAAAGATTTTTTTTAAATCCTGACTATGACTTGGAAGTTTAGAACATCTTATCTGGTTTGAGTTTTTTCTGATTGCCATGTGCCACAATGAGTGAAAGTTACAATACAAAGAGAATCCTGTTTTAAATTTGAGCTCAGGAACAGCTGCTCTTCTCAATTCATTCGTTTCATAACGAGAGTGGCTTTGATCGGTCGGACAGTCGTAATCAGGCCAACGTGAACTTTGACATGAATGTAGAAGTGGCTGTGCATGCCACTAAGTTTGCAGTGCAGGAAGTGGCTGAAGCTGAAGCCCCGTTTCTAATTAAATAAACCCTTCTGCTTTCCTTTAGCTCATTATGCACTTAACTGAGTCAAATGGAACCTTTCTAGTGGAGTTACCGCATCACTTTGTTGTCAGGGCTTCTGATAATGCTTCAATTTGTTCACATTAAGCACCGGAAAACGGCAACATGTTCAAAGCATACCGGGGGCTTTTAATTCTGGTCTTCCCGTTGTTGTTCCAGGTAGATGTGACCGGTGGCCACTAACCGGGGTGCTTCAGCCCGCTACTCGTCCAAATAAAACTTCCTCTGTAAGAATTTCCAGCTGGACGTTTAAGAGTCCATCTCATTAGGACACAACTGCTGCTGACTTTGTTCTCTCCTGGAACAGTCCCCGCAGGTGCAGGAAGACCTCAAAGTTTAGCCCTGTGGGAACGATCTCTGCAGGCAGACCTCCTCTAAGCCCAACACGCTCACACTTTAATCAGCCAGTTTAAGGCTACAAGAGCTTTAAAGTTATTGTTTTAGTTCAAGTTTCATGAGAACAAGAACTGGAACCCCGAGAGTGAGGGAACACAGGCCTTATTTCCTCTTCTCTTGAAAATATATTTTGAATTTAGAGCTGAGTGCTTGGTTTAAAGGGCTCATATCTGCTGCACAGTAGAATCTGCTGTACTGTTTATCATCACAGGCACCTCACAAAATACACAGAAACTACACCGGCTCTCCCAGCTCCCCCCCCAACAGCTTTAATCTGCGCCGTGTGTGTGAGTGATTGTAATAAAATGCCATTCTCTCTGCCCCCCGCCCGCCTGACAGTATTAACTCTGCTTTTTTATATAAACATCCAGCAGTCAGATCATCCAGTCTATTAGATCCTGATGGCTGCTCGGTGAAGTAGAGGAATCCATCTCAACAACTATCATAAGCAGAATAAACCGAGCTCAAAGAAAAGCTGCAGCCCTTCAACACCTCATTAATACGGCGGCCATATCATCTGTTGCAGTCATTCACCAAACCGTCTCTCTTAGGTCTGAGGGATACCTATTTTTGTCCTTACCTGGTTTCCATCTCACAGTTGCTCCCCAGTTATTATTAATGTGGCTCTTAGATAGGCTCTAAATCCTATTTCCTACATGTAATCCATATGCTTTTATACTTTTGAATAAAGCGTTTACAAAGCTATGTTTCTTCTCTGAGTCACTTCACATTATTTCTTTCAGTCAGTTGACAAACGAAACACAAATTTTCTTCCTCGAATCTGGAAGTAAGTTTGACTTTTCTTTTTCTGTGTTATTTTTTGTCATAAACCAAGGAAACGCTGAGTTGAACCTAAATGAATGATGCTGTGAGAGATCAGCGACGGACACATGAGTTGTGCAGCATCTGTTTATGTGTGTCTGTGTAGTCTGTATTTACAGTTGGCTGCAGTTGAACTCTGATCCTGGAGAGCCGCTCTCCTGCGTGTTTGAGATGTTTCCCTGTTGCAACGGAAAGATTCAGTCTGAATCAGCTGTGTAGAAGCAGGGAAACATCTAAAACCTGCAGGGCAGCAGCCCTCCAGAAAGGGAGGTTGAGGTCCCTGCCTTGGAAAATGTCCACTACACACAAACAAGCAACAACAACAGCAAACGTTATTTAGGTGACCACAGAAAGGAGTAAGCAGCTCTGATAGGGCTGTTGCTCCGAGGCTGGTGGTTACCTGACGACACTCTGTAGAGGCAAGCAGCAGCAGGATCAGTTAGGAACAAGAAAAGTAATAATTAGCATTCTAATAATGAAATATAGTTATACCAGAGGGCATGCAGACACTCTTAGCCTGTTTTTAAAAGTTAAAGGTGGCTAAAAGGCCCCATCAGCAGCACACTGTGCCAAAGTCAAGACGGATTCCAGAGGAGATGAGGAAGTGGGTGACTGACACTCTAAGTTTTCTTCTGTGGTTCTGGGACACCGCAGATTCACATAATCTACAGAAAGATAAGATTTGAAGCAACAGTGAACCTTTCCAGAGGTTGGTTACCTTCCAAAACTCCTCCTCGAGCACACCGATGACTCATACAGGAAGATCCAAAGAAAACATCCAAAGAAATGTGGGTCTCTTTCACCCCAGAGGTCAGCGTTCCCAGCGCTCTGATCTGAAGCACAGTGGGCAGTAGTGGCACCCGTGGGGGGAGAGGGGGGGGCGTGGAGCAGAAAACCAGGCCAACCAAGAGGACTATTAAAGCTCATCTGTCCCACAATTGTCATCAAGCGCACCTTGATGAGCCTCAGTTTCTTCTGAGAGATTGATGACCGGACTGATGAGTCAAAGATAACCTATTTAAGAGACAGGGATCTGCTACTCCTCCAGACTCCAGTGAGAAAACAAAAAAAGTTGGGAATGGTGGAGGTTTAGTGTGCAGTGGACTCTCAAGGGGATGCTCAGCTGTGTCAAGGTGACTTTGCATAATTGAGGGAAACATGAATTCTGTTCTTTCAAAGACAGAAAAGGAGAACATCTGCTCATATGTCAGAGAGCTGTATCTGTAGGGGTCAAGGGTCATGCAGCAAGACAAATATCCCAAATCTTGACATCCATCTCTGGATGACCATAAAGGATTAAAAACATGTTTGGAGTCTGCTTGTAAACCCATGTGACCTGTAAAAGAAATGGTTCAACTTGGTTTCAGCTGTCCGGTTCAGCAAAAAGACAGAGCCATTCTCTGTGAACTCCCGCTGACATTTAAAACCGGCAAAAGTAAAGGTAAATGTAAAGATTATGACGCCATGATGTCATACTGCACAGTACAGGGCAGAGGTCAGGGGTCACCGCCAGCCAGAGTCTTCACAAAGTCACCTCGTTGTTCACTGAGGATCTGAGAGTTCAGCTTTTTATGGGAGGATCCCAGTCGGAACATGAGGATCGGGGGCCTGCTTTACGAGCAAGGGGAGACACATGGCAGCTCTGGTATCGTCTCGGAGCTCTCGGAGCTCTCAGAGCTCGGCCAGTCCCACATGGAGCCGCTGGCCTCGGCCGGCCCTGGTTCTGGTCGGGCAGGCTTGCCCTGTGAGCCGGAGCAGCTCAGAAACGAGGCTATCCGAAATGCAGGCCACCTCTCCAGTGCTCGTGGCAGTAAAAATCTCCCTCCCCTGCACCACTCCCAGTATTTTCCCTTTTAAAACACGAGCCGGAATCTTTCCCAGGCATTTAGGGACTCGGGTTTTTATGGGGCGGACTCATTCTGTCCACATGCTCCTATTGCAGCTTAAACAAATACAGACGCGTCTGGTTGATCTGGTTGAGCATCATTTGGAGAGCTCTAAGTAAAAATGATACCCCATAGTTGTTACGCGCCTCATTGTTGGGGACTGATGTCATCTTCCTCTTAACAGGATTTCAGGGTAAATTCATGCTTTCAGCCTTCGTGCTTTTCCTGTAATTACCTTGACTATTTTTGAATGACATTTTCAATGACGTAAGCGACACCTGACATGCACACGAAGAGTCCTCCCCAAATACACAATGGTCTTTACAACAGTTCCCCCAGAGCTACCAGTGGGGAACAATAAGAGAGGGCATATCACAGTACAAAGGGCAGGATTATGTTTTTACCTGGTGATCTTTTGCTTTTGTACAGTAGCCATTGTGCTGTCTGTGGTGTACATGTTTTGAAGAAGATGTACTTTCATGACTAGCATGTTTTCTGCTCTCTAATTTCTGGATGTCATCCCTTTTTCCAAGCGCCATGCCTGGATTGAAGGTGATGATCTTGTGATTGAAACGCTGGCTTGGATGAGCAGCAGTCTTAGCATTACCCGTGTTGTGCTTGGCTTCCACCAGCAGATGACACACCGCTGCATGGCAGCTGATGAGAGGAAGCTGCTAATGCTTCTCTGAGCTCAGATATGGGATAGGATACACTTTAAAAACAAATGAAAATCCTCCGTGTACACAATTAATCCCCGAGTAATGAAACCTGAAAGTTCTACAGCTGATCAGAAAAATGATGAGCTGTCCTGAGGTCCAAATGTTCTTAGATCATCACCACATTGCAGGTTTCTCTGCAGGGGAACACACACAGTTTCAAGCTTTTTCGGCTATGCAACCGCCACTGTCTGATAAACTTGCAGAGTTTTTAATAATGTGACCTCGAGGCAGATCATTCTGCAGGTCCACAGAAACATATGTCTCAATTTCTGCAAAATTGAACAATAGCGGCATTTTTTTTCCTCACTTCCACTTCTGCGAAGACTGGACAGTGTTGACCCTCACAGCATGTTACAGTTACGCCTGACTAAAACAAACATGTCATGTAGGGGTTTGGTGGTAAAGCCCTGCTGCTCAGGTCCCGTCATCCTCTCCAGCTGGTAATTGTTACAGATACATTGTAAAGATTCAGATAGTCTACATGACGTTTTTTAATTCATAAAGCTTTATATTCACATTTGCTGATTAGCAGTAGGGGTTTCAGTGACGTGACAGGATGCAGCGTGTGCGTAAATAAGACATCTTTCTTCCAAAATGTTGAAATCTTATATTTTTTCCCGCTTGGATTGTGAAATTACAAAGTTTCAGATGAAAGAACAGACGTTTGTATTCATCTTTATGGTGTCTGTTCTTCCTGTAATGAAATGTTTGCAATTTGACAGTCATTAGCCGAACCAGAAGCTGTTAGAACCGGTTTCTTCCCATTAAAACGGAGTCTTCTCCTTGTTCAGGTTGAATCAAAGAGAAGTTCACGTGTAATCTTTTCATTATTGGTCTTGAAAAGACACCGCTGACTTGTTTTTTATTTGATGGCTTATGATTGCATTTTAAGGAGCTGGAATGTGTCTTTTAAGTCCTGGATTTTGTACTTTAGAAATTACACAGAACTCAGTTAAAAATCTTACTTTCCTGCATAATGTCAGACTGTAAGTGAGTACGGTAACTGAACCCTCCTTTGAGCCTCCTAAATGAATTAGAACAGGGACGTTAGACGGGTGAGAGCAGAGATGGAGTCTTCAATCAGGGATCTCCGGTCTTCTTTGGGCCGCTGTTCTGCTGGTTTTAGGTGCTTCCCTGATCCAAATCAATACACCTTTGGCAGACTGTGCAAAATTTTGTTCAACGGAAATTAAGTGTGTTGAAGCAGAGAAACCTCTAAAACCTGCAGAGCAGCATCCCAAAGAGGACAAGATTAGAAGATCCCTGATAGCTAATCTGTACGTCTTCTTTAGCCTGGGGTAGGAGTCCATGATTTAGGCAAAAATTCTTTTTTTTTTACATCATGAGGTGCTCACACTTCACCTCAATCCATCTTGAGTGAAGCTCTGACCCAGAAAAGGCAACATTTCTGGAATTTTTCCCTTAGACAGGTTGGGTTTTGACTTGCTGTTGTTCACACAGTGGTGCTGGTTTACTGATGTGGTGAGGATACAGGTACTGCCCCTTTCCTCCACCTACCTCCTACAACCAAGAGAGGATATCAGGATTACAACCACAACTTGGGAAGAGATCCTCCAGGACCTTCGTTTTCTCCGGGACGAGAGCCAGCTCAGCTCTCTCAGCACTTTCTTTTCTTGTTGCAGGAAAAAGGCGCCTCATCCTTCTTCTCACTCTTCTGTGCCATTCGCCGCTAATGGAGCGTTAACAAATCAAGGAGCAGGAAATTGGCGCAGGGTGCAAATGCAGTAGAGGTCTTAGCACGCCACCTCCTCCCACCCAGCCAGCCAGCCTTTCTGTGTCTGCTACGTCACCGGAATCAGATCCTGAATCTTAAAAAGTCTGAACACGTCACAAAAACATCCTTTGATCTTATCATATATTTACCTTTAGGTGATATGATTGCACATTTCACACTATCCTGTTATCTGACAGTCAAGCAGACTCGGTTCTGACTTACCCCAAGACCAAAACCACTTCTAAGCTGCAAATGCCCGTCTAATAATGGGACACACATGGCCACTGTCACTGATAATCGCTGAAGCGCTGGCGTTTTACAAGGAACTCTTCAAGGTTGTTAAACTGACTCTGGGTTCTCCCTGCTAATTTCCTTGTCATGTGTGTAATAGTCTCATCTTATACATCACAGGTCTTTAGGATCCCAGCAGTAATTACATGCATCTGATGTTCATCGTCTCCCGGCGAGACCAGTTGCACAAAGACGAAAGAGGAAGTGAAACGGAGGGAGAGGAATGAAAAGTGTGCGTGTGAAAGTGAAAGACAACCTCTTCAAGTTGCAGTGGTGAGATTTCCAGTGAGGGGCTGGAGGGGCTGAGGGGGCCAGGCGCTCTTTGAAGGGAAGAATGTTGTGTTGGCCAAACAATCAGCATGGATCCAGTGTCTGATCGGCCCTGAACAAAGCCTGTTAAATCCCCACTTTTTACTTCTGTTGTAACCTTACTTCCAGACAGTCTCACATCAAAACCACAGCATTAAATTCATGTTCACAAACAGTGTTCTCTGACCACCATCCCCTCCCGAAGCCGAGTGCTGGTTTAAGATATGTGCATAGTGGTCAAACTTTCAGCAAAACCATTCATCAACATGTCAACTTATGTCCTGACAAATCATTTCTGGTCTTCCTCTCTAACTGCCAAAGACCTGTGAGGAAGCACAGAGGAGGATTTTGAGTGATTCTCAGAGAGCTCGCTGTCTTTTACACTCTCAAGAGCTCAGGGAGCCGGGGGGTGATAATAAAACCTTACTGTGAGGAAAAAGGGTCTCTCATCGACATGCTCACATGCCGAAGTAGCCACAAGATTTAAGATGTGTTTATAAAAAGAAAACTTTAAACCAGAAAGAAATAGAAAGTATATGTTGGGTTTTCCAGCATTCTCTGATGTAACTCCACAGACTTCCCTCATTTGTAATCCAACTCTGTTCATGTAAATGAGCTCAGTCACTAAAAAGCCTGCAGCTACTCATGTGTTTTAAATTTCCACAGAGGAACATCATGTCACATCATTTTAGGATATATTCAAGCAGAATCAGATCCCTGTGTCCAGCATTCAGAAACTTTCCCTTAAAATGCTACTTTTCACATTCAGTTGCTGTTAAATGGTTTAAAGTGCACAGATACGGTTTGACATTAAAAAAAAAAACTTGCGATGGCTAGTTCATTCAATTGAGTAATAGAAATTACTTCTTCATCTGCTCAAAGTGGTTAACTAGTTTAGGTTTTTCTGTAGTTTGTGTGTATGATCAACCTCCTCAAACAACTGACGCAAGACAAGTGGCTGCACAGCTGGAAAAAGAAGCAGGGTCCAGAGGTGTGTGGTCGTCCAGAGCTTTAAATACATTAAAGTCAACATGAAAAAGAAATAGTGTTCAATCAGACTTTTATGGGTTTGGTTTCATCCTTTCTGTCGTTCTGTCTTATGCTGGCTTTTGCTGTCATAATCTACTCATTGTCATTCAAAAATTCGAGTTTTCCTTATTTCTAGGACACGCAGTAGTCCAAATAGTGACAGAAATCCTTTAAAAATGCAGCTGAATCCAACACCCAACAGAAGCACCAAGCAAACTGCTATTGGTCAAATCCTGTTGTGCTCAGCCTCTCTTTGTCCCGCCCCATATCCGACTTGGCTTTTCGCTCTCTTCCCATTAGTCACATTAGAGGTGGATACAGTCTGCTTGTTTTCTCTCTCTAAAAATTTAACGTAACTTTTAACGAATCCATAAAAAAAACCTGGAACCAACAGGAATTCCATAAAAATGTCATTTAACCTGCCAGAGGCTATTAATTTTGCATACGTAAAGAGGGGGAAACACATTACACATGGCATTCCAGTTGGATTACTTGGCTTTGAAGGAAATACTTAACAATAAATCACAAGGTAGATTTGCAGACAATAAAAACTCAATTTTGTGCTTTGTGGCTGCAAAAGTTACTTGATTTTGGTGCATTGTTCATTAAAAAACGCTCTCGAAACAGGAATTTTTCCAACGCAGAAATGGTCAACTCAATGTTTGACACTAATTTTTTATGAGGCCCATCAGCTCCCCTCAGATTAAATCATCTGTTCGTTAAATCAAGAAAAATCTAAAGAGTTCTCCAAGAACTTTCATTGAGATGTTGACATCAGATGCTAAACGTATAAATCACAGAAAAAAAGATGGAGCATTTCAACTCTCACTGCAGCATCTATCAGAAGTTATTTCTAAGATATTTTATCATTTTGATAATAATGCTTCACGTTTCTTTTATTCAGATTACAAGGTCTTTTCTTTTTCATGTCCTACCTTGTAATTAGTCCATCACTATGTCGTGTTTAAATTTAACTCAAATATTCAAGGGCCTTTTGGGTCAATTAACAACGAATAAATTATTAAGACACCAGTAAATGTTTGTCATCCAAGATTTTCTCTCCTATTTTAATGATTGGATTCTTCATTCTCGAAAAATCCACAACATTAGAGCTCCGATCAGGTGTGAACTGGCCAGAATAAAGAGTCTGAGATGCTGCAGAGCGTCAGTGCCGTCTGTGTTTGCATCCCCAAGTCAGCGCCAAGCCAAACTAGTCACTTCTCATTTATTTCTACACAGGAACTTTCTCCTGACTCCTTATTCATCCCTCCATCAGACCTGTTGCCACTGATTTTCAGGCCACTTCTCGAGTCATTTGGCAGAGCTCAGCCTTTCCTCCCTGTTTCCCTTCCATGGAGAGTGTTTCTGATGAGGCTTGGGCCAGCAGTAGATGGATCAGCTGAAGGTCCAGATGCATCTCTCCAGTCCTGTGTCGGGTCTTCGTGGTATCGTTTCCTCTTTCTGGAAATATTTAATGCTCTGCAGATTGTTTTTTTAGGCTCACTACTTCTTCTATCCTCCACTTGTCCAGTTTTCTCTGTTTCCTTGAGGACACACTAAGCAGAAATATTATAAGTTTTCAGCCAATAGCTCTTTGGGTGCTGCTGGGAACCAGCAGCACCCAAAGAGCAGACCGAGGCAGAAGGAAAAGTTTTAACGGGATTTAAAGAGGGAGGGGCCAAAGCTCAAGATGGCAGAAATTCAGCCAGGCACAAGGAAGAGAAACGGAACGGTGAGTTACAGTTGAGGATTCGAGCAAAACAATGGACCACAAGGCGGCCTGGTGTGAGTATTTACCGCTGGTGCAAACGCTGATCTGGCAGGAAACAGCAGGAAGCCCGGTGGAGATATACTACCTGCAGATGCGAGATGAATCAGGGGCGTGGAGAGTTCAGCCCTGGACCACGGCCTGGACTGCAGGGAGAAAGACGTCAGAAAGTAGCCAGTCACAACACAAAGAGCCTCCTTATTGTTGGAAAAACACTGGATTATGTCACTCAAACTGTGCTAGCTTTTATATCTATATGCAGTTTTATGTGTTTGACATAACTTGAATGAAATCCCTCTAAAGTCCATTGAGTTAGCAGCCTCTCTCTGCTCTGGATGAAAAATAAAGTGGCCTGAGAAACCAAAAATTACAAAACTCCAGCTAAAAGGTGTTCTATATCTGAAAGAAATGTCATTAATACCTAGAGTAAATACAGCCTCAGCTTTTATAGATGAACTGCACCGCAAAAGCATTATTTAGGGCCTTTTTATGGATTAATGGAAATATAGCTATAATATAGGTGTGTAGTTGGTGGCAGGTTTTTTACCTAAACGATCTAAAAATGTCATTTCCCTCTGGAATAAATAAAGTTTTTTTTTAATCTGAATTGGCTTTAAGTGTTTGTGCCTACTGTTGCTAAAAGTTCAAATTTGTTTGATTCATGCTTTATGAGAGTTGTCTAACTTTTTGTTGGTGCAGATGTGAGTTTGCCTCCTGATACGGGCTCTGAGGAGCTGGTGTTTCAGATGCCTGTGAGACAGAGGATGGAGAAATTCAGTCTCTTTCCAGCTCAAAGCGGTGGAGCTGGCAGGAGGTTTGGCTGCTGCCGGCCTGCTGAGTGTTACTGAGACGGTGCCCACCCATTCACAGCTCCCGCCGAGCTTTCACCATTTGGTTCGGTTTTTGTTTCTGTTGTCTGACCTCAGCGAATAAGAGAGCTCTTGATGTAACCTTCATCAAATTTGCAGCAGAATTACGTTTGTTCACACTCTTTCCAAGAGCTGAGGGGAGATGAGTGGATGAACTTTTTGTACAAATTTGCAGGCAGCAGCCAGTAGCTTATTTTGCCCATAACTGTGTAAAACTGCAACATGTGGCCAAACAAAGAGAACAGAAGTTAGGGGAGAGGACTGTTTAATATTAATACCGGGTGTCCTAATATTTCAAGATATGATCAAATATTTGATGAATAATTTATATGTAAGATCAGAAGATTGATACCAAACACATGATAAATACGGGAAAATCAGGAAAAACACAGAAGGAGGCATCACTGGGTGAGTGCCTGAGGCTGGGCCTGAGGACCACCAGTGCCAGCGAGCAGCCATGCAGGACATGAGGTAATGTGGCTGCAATGCTTTGATCTGTAAAAAGCCATCTTTATACATTTCATTGAGACCAAATCTCAAGAAAAGACAAACATTTTGACCTCCTCAACCCAAAATTCTTGCATCTGGCAACGCCGTAAGAAGCCCCAAATGGGAAACAGGTCAGCCCGTGCTGGTTTTGTTGCTATATTGAGAGGTTTAACCATTTATTTCCAATTTCCTCTGAGGTGACCCTGTCAGTCTTTAAACTGTGAGCTTCACAGATTCATGAGCTGGAATTTAGATGCAGAGAGATAAAAGCTGCTGTTGCCGACCACCAGACACGCTCCACAATACATAAAATGCTCCCATCAGGGGCGCTTTCAGAATAATTAGCTGGGGCTGATGCGGTGATCGCACCCGGTGAGCCGCACAGCCTCCCTATCTGCCTCATATTCTGCTCTCTGATTGCTTACAGACGAATCAGAAGTAAGAACATGACCCCACAAGAAACTCTGTTAAGCTGATAAGTGAGTTAAGCACCAACAATCATAAGTGGATTCAATAAGATTTAATTGGACTGTGCAGAGTGCCCTGAGCTGACCTTTATCATCAACTATTGTTGGACAAATAGCTAAATTTAATTCATTCTAATACAGTCTGTTAAAAATCTGAAAATACTACAAGAACAACACTAATTCCATTATAAGCCAGTCGTAAAACTGGAAAGTAAGCGGTTAACTGAAGGCAGCCCGGTTGTAGTTACTATTCAGAGGGTTTATAACAGGCAGTTTGTGTGGATGTGTAGAGAATCTGTGTGTCTGTCTGCCCCTGAGCAGAGCAACAGGCGAAGGATCTGAATGGTTCTGGGATGAGTTTTTCATGGCAGCGGACCTGAATGAGTCCGCTGGAGAAAGCTTTGCTTTGACCAAGCTGAACAGTAGTTTGTTGACCTTCTGTTGCTCGCCGACTGAGATGTTTCCAGGTTCTGGCCGGTGATGATTGCGGCCCACTGAATGGGTTTATTAATTCTGGCATCTCTCCGGCGCTGATGCTGCTCCCCCAGCAGGCCACCGCACGGTAGATGGCACTCGCCACCACAGACTGGTGTGAGGCATCCAGCATTTGCTGCACACATGTGAGCGTCATCTGAAAGCAGCCTGCTCATCCCCCCCCCTCTGGAACACAGAGTCAGTGTTGGTCTTCCCGTTGGGTCCATCTGTCAGCCGAGCGTTTGGGATGAGAAGCTGTCCCCAAACCTCCCCCATCTTGAGTGCTCTGACCCGGCCGGTCCTTTAATCTGAGTTACTGTTCTTATTTTCTGCCCCAGTCCCATTCATACACAGATCAGCATTATGATGGACACCACCCAAAGACCCCGGCTTGGTGTGAGTTATCCCGGCAGGTTGTGATGGACGCGGCTGGAAGTCAAATGGAAAAAGGCCCGTTCGGAGAACCAGAGCTCTGGTTTTTCTCGATAAAGGGGGCGGTGTTCTTATCACCCCAAACGTTTCTCAGAGCTGTACATTCACTCCCCTGCTGTGCGCTATCAGCAGGGTTTTTTCAAGGCATTTTGTGTTATTCTAAAGGGTTTTCTAATATTTCAACGGTGAAAAAGCAACTACAGCAGCCTCTGTTTCAAAGTGGCTTCCAGGAATCTGTTCCACGGCTCCGGCTCTGACAGACAGCAGAAACCACCCTGACCTTCCACAAGCAGCTTCCCCTGGAGAGCGACCTAAACAAATGTTAATGCTGTGAATATTCTGATGAAAACAGGGGAAAATCCCATTTGTGTCCGGGTGAAGATGGATTTTATGAGCTTTTCGTGCAAGTAAAAACGGTGTTTCGCTTATCTTTGAAGTTATTTCTCTGCTTTTTTAAACAGTTGGGATAGAAAAATAATGATGTAATGCCATAGACTTTTACTACTTAGACCTGTTTCTCATATCTGACAGTTTTATTTTAAAAATTATTACTTTTAAAAAGCTTCTGCACTAATCTCTATCTAAAACTTCCAGTTAATAATCAGGAAATCCAGCAGCTAGAAACTTTAATAATTTAATTTCTTCCATATTTTTGAGAGCTAGATTCTGTATCAGATTCATCCGAACTCCAGCTCAGAGTCGAGCTTTCTTTTGAGGAAATATAACTACTTTGGTTATCAGTGTTTTGAATAACTGGCCCAAAAGCAAAAATTTATGTATATCAATCCCAAACATTTTTGTGCGCAACCCTTCAAGCCGGCCATATATGTTTTCAGGTTTAGAAAGGTCAAACAATTGGACTCGATTCAGTCAAGCTGAGAATCAAAACACGTATCAAATTTCTGGCAGCTTTTGCAACCCTTTGACGCAGGGTTGCCAAGCTTTTCTCTCGAGTTGTTAATGTTGAATAAATGCGATGCATTTCCAAGACCCACAAACATGACAACAGGAGCAGTTCGAACACCGACAGTGCAGTGGATTTTCCTCCAGTGGGAACTCCTGTCAGGCTTTCCTCACATGAACCGTGCACGGTTAACTGCGGAATAAAAAGCACCAGCTGCCAGTTCAAACAGGGATCTTCTGCATCACCGAGTGTTGCACAACGGGTCTGTTTTAATTTTCTTTTATCAACCTTGAGGAGCACAGATGCACGTGTTATCTGCCATTCAGTGGCTGTAGTGCACGAGTCCGTGTTGTGTTTGTAAAATAAGACCTGGAACATTCCAGAGGTCCATTCCTGCCCTTTGAAATGGATAGCGAGCCTCCTGTATCATAAAATGGTGGCATTACACTATTAACATTATCCTCATTACCGGTTTAACACTGAAATCAGATACAGTATCAAAGTCTGGTGAAATGTGGAGGATGACAGACAAAATCCTCTTCGCAAAGCTAAGAAAGCACATTAATCCTTCCAGGGTGTTTTTACATCCTCTGAGTTTTAAAGGTGTCTGATAGGGCTCCTTTAATCTCATCATTCGCCTGCAAGTTTGAAAGTGACGTCGGTTATGGTTTTTATTTTTGATGGTTAAAGACGTTTTGAAATATTTTCCATTGCATTTCTATTTTTTCTTGGCTTTAAATGGTTAAAACTCAGCAGATTTAGGGTTTACAGTTATCATTTGCTCATTGGAACGGCATCCGCTCACATGACACATAACTAAACAACTTCATCCAAAAAGAAAAATTGTGCGTCCCAGTCCACCCCTGCATACATTTCTTCTCCAGACGACCATGTTCTCACTTGCAGCTTTCACTGGGTTTGTGTTATTTTAGGTCACAAAGAGCATGCTAGTCACACTCGTCCCACTCTGGGAAGCTTTTAGCTTAAGAAAAGTCTCTGGTTTTCCAAACAAAGCTCACAAAGAGCTCCTAAGGTAGTGGCCTCAAAGGATATCTTCCACACCTTTCCCAAAAAACTAGACCAAAGTTCAGAAGTTATTACATAGCAGGTAACAACACCTTTGGCTTTACCATTAGACACAAAACAATAGCAGGCTGTGCTCTCATTTCATCCAAATATTTTCAGCTGGATCTGATCCAAAATAGTCCTTTCTTAGCTAACTATGAACACTGGACACAAGTCCAGTTGATGCTGAGCAGGGCAGACATCTCTGTGGGTGTCTTTGAAATGGTACAGCTCTGCCAAATGCAGTCATAAATACAGGTCTAGTCCAAGCAAACCAACCAAACAGGTATGAAGGCACCATTGTTATGGTTTCATACAAGTGGCCTACGAGGTAATAATTCCCCCAAAAGTGCCCTTTTGTTGTGTAAACAGGGATTCACTATGTGTTTATTAAAATAAAACTACTTTATCAGTGCTGGTGTGGGCCAGGCTGAAGTTTACCATTGAGCAGAGAGAATGGAGAACACGTATTTCAAGAGACTTTACTAAAGGATACAGAAACAGAAGTAGATTCATAAGACTTTTTATATTTTCTTGTGACTGCAGAACCCACTGCTGGTGGCTAATTGGGCTAAAACCAAGGACACACAAGCCGGTTGCCTATCAAAGTCAACATGAGGGAAAGGCGCAGATAAACTATGCGAGGCCTATATCCTCTTCGTGTAGCGCTGCTTGTGATGGATACTATCTGGAATTTCCCAGTTAATATCCGTCTTTGCCAAAGAAAGCAGACTGTGTGAAGCTGTGTATAAAACATCAGGCTGAGAACAAAAAGCACATAGAGACGCCAGTTTGCCAGCGAGCGGTAAAGAGCAGAGAAAACATGCATTGGCCGCGGCTAACCCAAAGTATACTTTACAGTTAAAAATGTCAGAATCAGAAATAGTGCACCGCGTGCTTTACAGCTGTTACAAAGCTCTCATTCAGCCGTGATAAACCCCGGTTCGTGTTACGCCAGCGGAAATATCTGTCACAGAAACGCACACTTTTCAAAGCTTTAAATTCTTTCAATTCCGACAAATATGAGGCAAATTTCTGAGGGTGTTACGTCAGTCGCTCTGTACCAATGACAAGTTGGGTTACGGTCACTTTAATTTCCATTGGCTACGCACCGGGTATTCTCATCTGCGAGAACCCAGTGTAGGCATGGCGTTTAGCCTCCTGATAGAGATTGATGCATTTAATCAAATGTTCCCCCGGCCCTTGCCATTCCAGGGATTTTGTCCTGGTTATCATAACAATAATGTCTAATGACGGTGAAATGGCAAGCGGCAGAGCAAGGGGTGAAATCGTTTCAATCTATCAAGAGCACATTAAAGTAAGTGTACACTGATTAACTGACTAGTCACACATAAGTCACACATACTCAGTAAAACAACACTGAGCCATATTAAAGTATGATTACAGTCTAATGAGGAGAGCTGTTCAAGTGGCTGGAGCGCAGAGTGCTTGTCCATTAGTCTGTGTACAGCATGCAGTGTTTGTGCTTTAGTGGCTGCATGACAAATGCGCTGTAGACACTGGCCACAGAAACATCAGCCAGTGTGCTTATTTTTATCCGCTGCGCTTAGGATTAAAGAAACCCTTTGCTCATTTCCAGCTTTATTTCCACATGTCATAGCTGGTGTACGGGCGTATCAGGTTCTGATGGAGTTCTCGCTGCTGTTGCCAGCTATAGGTAGCTCACTTCCCTGGCTTCCACGTCCACGACAGCTTCTGATGGCAGAGTCATTAACGCAAATGTGGTGAACCTTTGTGCTCTCGTATAAACCGCAAGGACATTGAGCAGCGGGGCTCAGGTTGTAGCAGTGACAGCAGGGTTGTTTGGAAGGGGGCTAAAGAGCGAGCTGGATCCGTCTGAACAGCAGGATCCAGCTCGGGACAGACCGGGCTGGCTTTTCTGATCACGGAGGAGCAAACTTTGATTGGTCAACGAAGACCTCGGTGAGAGTTTTGTAGCTTAAACAGAAGTGAAATGTATCCAAGGTACGAGGAATACATATCTACATGCTTCTCTCATTAGTAAAAGAAGCTGTAAAGTGACTATTAATCTGTGGTGAGCTGTGGGTCTCTAGGTTTTTGTGGACTACTTGTTTCCAGATTCAAGTTTCTTCCTGATCTCTGATTCTTCTGTCATCTGGTTTGTTTTGTGCTTCTAAGTTTGAGTTTATTTTATTGTCATCCTTGGTTGATCACTCACCTCTTCTAGGTTTCTGTTTCTGCTCCCAAACATCACCGTAGGTCTCCTCAGTGTTTTCCAGTTCTGGTCAGTAACTCAACTCTTCTCATCTTAGCTTCTCGTCCTCAGCTGTCTTCCTTCATTAATTCCCCTTCTCTGTTTTAAGGCCTCCACCACCACATGTGACAGGTAAAAAATCATTTGAAGGTTAAGCTTCTTTTTTTTAAAGCCAGCAGTGAAGTATAAGGCCTCCATGTCTAGATGTTAAATTTAGTGTGATATCAAGACAAACTCTTTCTATAGTCTAGCTTAGTTTTCTCACGAGTCCATCCGCATCACTATTTTGTTATAGTATGTGTTACATGCTCCATATTCCATTAATGAAGCTGATAAACCAAATTCAAGTTGGTTTTCACCCGTGATTGACTGACAGTGGCCTCCAAAGGTATTCGGAGCTGAAATAGTGAATTCCACATTAGGATTGTATCTCTTTCTGATTCCAAGTGGCCTGAGGGTCCAAAGTTCATGGAGATTTGATACTATTTTTGTTCAAATGTGTGCAGAGATTTCTCTTAATAACATTTAATAACATTATATCCCATGAAATCCCCAAATTCTTTACAATTTCACGCTTAGGAAGAAAAATTAACGTAATCAAATAAACATAAAATGTTTAACTATTTACCCACACAATCTTTCACAGCATGGTGGACCCCTCCCCATCTCTACCTCTGAGGCTGCCCCTCCCTGGGTTTTGGCTCTGCTGCCAAAGATCCTAATTAAATGACACACAGATGTAATCTTTTCTCATTTTGCAGAACACATATGTCAGCCATTTCAACCCATCATCTTGAAACACGTTGCACGGATATTTTATACAATAGTTTCTTAGTTTCAACTTGCAGTTCCTGCCGTATATCACATTTAATGAATTACGATATGCAAATTAGCATTTTTTTAATGATGGTGACTGGTGTGACATGGTGAGCCTAATGTCATTCAAATATAATTTAATTTTTTTTTAAGATGGCTACATAATGTTAGCAGTTTTAATGGATAATTCAGGTTATCCTCCCTTAGCAGAGAATGGCTGCACATAGGATGCCTTTGGATAACAGGGGCATATTTTTTGTGATCACCATCAGATGAGCTGAATTTTTTCCACACAGATAACAATCCAGGCCCATTA
Organism: Menidia beryllina; assembly: GCA_013363375.1. Taxonomy (NCBI): domain Eukaryota; kingdom Metazoa; phylum Chordata; class Actinopteri; order Atheriniformes; family Atherinopsidae; genus Menidia; species Menidia beryllina. Next base: position 3,854,101 of record JABUIW010000024.1, read on the forward strand.
CTCAGGTGGGCACTAAGAGCCAACCACAGCTGAAAAGAGCATCTCCTTTCAACTCGATCTCTTTAGTAAGATGGTGGACAAGAACAAAGATTCCCACTTGGCACAGAAATTGTGGAGGAAGACTGTCGACTAGATAAAGATACAAAGTTAAGTATTAATTGGGGAAAAAAGGGTACGATCACACATCCATTTGGAATGTCAATGACAGACAGGTATATTTTAAGACACGGGCGAGTTCTTTAAGTCTCCGCCTCATCCAACAGCAAACAAAGGGGCATAAGTGGTTTTACAGTCTGAACGTACTTACATGTGGAGTGAACTGAGCAGGCTGGAGCAGAAGTGGGTTGTTTATATATGCTCAGCCTTTATTCTCATCATGCAGAGCTCCCACAAAGAATAATAATAACACAGAGAAAAACCAAAGATGAATTACAAAAATGAGTTACACATTTTTTTATTTATGTTGGCATCACAGGTCAGTCACGCCTCAAGCACTAATTTAAGCGGTTACAATATACCCTGTGTTGACCTTACGGTTCACAGGAGAAATGACTAATGCGCAGAGCTCAAGTCTGATGAACAGAAACATTTGCAAAAAAGAACAAATCTTGCACATATTCCATCCTGAAAAATACAAGAACTGTCACGTTGTCGGCACAGTTTCCATGTCGGTCGTTAAATAAAGATGGAATTCCATGCTTTTTAGACCTAATCGGGAGTTAGAGGAACAGGTCTGTACACAAATAATGTTTCAGCTTAGCCTGTGTATGACAAGTCTTCCTTTGTCTTTGGGTTAAATGGGTTAAATCAGATCCCACAACGTCTTCTTGCAATTTTCAAATATGCGGAAAGATATGAAAGGAAATTCCATTTTGGGTTTAAGCACGAATTGTTTCCTGTAGATTGTGTCTCTGGAGAGTTTTTGAGAAAACAGAACTGCTGAGGAGACAGTGCACAGAAGAGTGACCAGAGGCCTGAATGCAGGTGCTCTCCGGTTTGGAGATCTCTGCTCTGTGGGGCCGAGTCTCGCAGACTCTCTGCTGTGAAAATGGGAAAGCTGACCCAGAAATGCTCCTGTATCTGTAAACCTTAGCCATCACTGAGAATTTAAAGGTTTGGATTCCAGTGAACATAAAAACATCAAGACTCTGGTCTCCGAGGGGGCCAGAGCACTGGAAGGCTTAGCAATAAATTAAGGAAGATACAGCACAGTTAAACTAAAAAGAGCACATAGTAAAATCTGCAGACATGGAGGGAAGCAGCTCAGATAAGTCCAGCACTGCTCCTTCAACAAATACCTGAAGTGGTATTTGCCTCTGCATGTCAAAAAGTATCATTTAACGAAGTATTATATAAGAAACTGTTGCATCAGCGAGTTTAACAAAGCACAAAGCAAATGTTCTTATTTTCCTGAATGGCGTCTGCTGGCGTTTTTCATCCTTATCAAACCTCGTCAGAGCTCCAGTTAAGATGTCAGCAGCTCTGAAGACAAGATGAATGCCGCCGTCTCAGGTTACACTGTGACTCATACATCATGAGATACGTTATTTGTTCTTTGTGGACTGATTGGGGTGGAGGAGTGCCGAGAAAAGGTTGTGTGTGGATTCCTGCTGAGGTAGCTGGGTGAGTGGGAGCAGCCTCAGAGCACTGCTGCAGAGGAGATGGATGAGATAGATAAGAGAGATAAGAGGAATAATGAGGGCGGGACAGAGCGGGGCGTGCATTAAAAGCCCCGAGGGCCGGGACGTGAAGCTAAAAGTGCTCAAATCTCCTCCTTCAAAGTCCTCAAATCTACCATCTACCCAATATTGACTTATGCCAGATTTCTATCTCCATCCTCTTATGTTTTGGCCACAGCAACGTCAACTTTGACCCTCATTTCCACCGGCTTTTTATGGGAGGCATATGTGGATACATTATCATGAATGGTTATTCTTCCTCACAGGAAACAGGGCTGCCGTTTTCCTTTCATTCTCCCCTGGTTTAGGTTTAACCGTATTAAGGTGAAGATGTGACTCTGTTCAAAACGGGCTCAAAATGGCCTGGACAGAGACATATAGCTCTTTTTTTTTAATGAATTGCCAGCACCTGATCACTACAGAACGAATCCTGCTGTGAGGCGATGACCTGCGGTACTGATCTCTTTAAAGCTTCTGATATTGACTCTGGGGGGCACATCTGTAACTTTATTTTAGGCCCTTTTTTACTGTGCAGTTTCATTCTCGTTTTCTTCTTGTGTTGCCGTTTTCATTGCATCTGGACAAACAGGGTCCTCTTGATACAACAAG
>JABUIW010000024.1:3856398-3996445 GCA_013363375.1 Menidia beryllina
CCCCCACAATGCAGACGCAGCTAGAAGCTAGAAGAAGACGTGTCGAACGAAAAGATAATTCACTCAGAATCCCCCCCTCTCGGGACTCGGGCTGTATTCTTTGCCACAATGAACAATAAATCTGAAGGCAAAGTTCTGCTAAACAGAGCACCTTCACATGATAGCAAAAAGGTTCCCGGTTTGATGCTCTTAGGGCCTTTCTAAAGGAAAGAGAGGAAAAATAATCGATTTCATTGGTATATATAATGTTGTATGTAAATGCACATTCAATTCATTAGTCAAGTTGCAAAGCAAAGAGGTTAAAAGCTGAGCATTCATTTATTTTTTAGTTTGACAATCCATCTTTGCTGCGATGGACTGGCGGACTGTCCAGGGTGTGCCCTGCCTCTCGCCCGTTGACCACTGGGATACGCTCCAGTTCCCCCCGCGACCCCAACAGGGAATAAGCGGTATTGATAATGGATGGATGGATGGAATCTATCTTTGCCAACCTTTACAGGTACTTCACTATGAGCAAACGCAAACAAACCTGCATGTACCTTTAGGCAGGTGTGCAGAGCGTGTAGAGACACCTGGAACACGCATTGACTGACTGTTGTCCCACGGCGGCGGATGCTCACCTGCAATAAGAGCCACAATAGACCACATGTCACCATAATCCCAGTTACAACAGAGCTAAGAATAGAAGACAAGTGGATACTGAAGATGGGGATGAACAATGCCAACGAAGGGTGAAAATGCACCTTCAATAGAGACAATGATGTATTTTAAGCCTTGACAAGACTTTGATATCCTTTTTGCTAACCTTTCCAGCTCACCTTAATACCCTTTACACAATTGTAGCCTCCAGTCAGATCCAAATAATGTTATGATTCAGTAACATGGCTCTGTGGGTGTATAATAGCTGATTCTCAGATTTAAAGTAGCAGTTTGTCAGCTTTTGGCTCGCACATTCTGCCTGTCCGTGTGCGGCGATGGATGTTAGCGTGACAGCTCGCCAGCTGTTGGTGCTTGAATGGAAGGCCCCTTCTTCTTCAACAGCACAAAGAACATATACAGCAACTGATATGTATGCCACAGCCGGCAGGCCTGGCTGATTATAGGGTCAAAAATTTTCTCTGACCCCTTTGGACCCTTAACAAATGAGTCCCAAGGTATAGAGGGCAGCAGTCATATCCGATGTGCTCCTCTGTCCATGTGAGACACATGTGCTACAACTTAAGTCTGAGGAATAAATCATCTCGTATGAGGGGAATAAGGAGGATTTCACGTTAACCCCTGAATGCCTTGTACTCACATGGGATCTCCCTCTGGCTGTGGGGATAAATAACATCCAGGGAGACTCTTACACAGCTGAGGATTTGCTCTTCTTAAATTCTGCTGTGAATGGTAACAAGATAGCTGTTCTGCAGGGCGTGAGTCGGGTGTGAATGTCAAATGACATCAGTGCAGCAGAGTGGCCGCGCAATCAACAAGGGCCCGGCGTTGTAACACCACGCTAGCTGACACGCCCCCGCCACCAAACATCCCGCAAGGTGGGGCTCCCCTTAGCACCGGATGGACATCAATCAGCTTCAGGACGGCAGCTCCGAGGCGCATAAAGCTGAGCTGAGAGAGGACAACAGAGCAGCAAATGACAAATGAAGAAGGAAAGGGAGTGACCGTGTGCAGGCGGGTCACAACTCAGCCACGTTTAAAAAGCATGTATCAGGCTCCCAATTCTGTTTGAACATAAGACACATATGACCCTTTACTTTCAATGCCCAGAGGTGTCTGCTGCACAAAGGTAAGGGGGCAACTTTTTCCAACCACTGCAGTCCTCAGCGGCCTGTCAGCACCGAGGCAGTGGCCTTTAAGGGCTAACCAAACGTACACCCAGAGCTCAGTGTGCTGCTGTAACTCCATCCGCTCAGTATGTGTCCATCATCAGACAGGTACACAGACCGGGATGTGCTCAGAAGCAGAGGTTAAGAGGGAGGAAAGGAATGAAGGAAATGAGAAAGAGGGACAGAGAAACAGAATGGGAAAGGTTAAAAAAGAGGAGGATGATGGGGAAAAGAAGTGATGTTTGGATGACAGAAAAGAATGCATGAGAAGGCAGAAAACGGGGAAGAGAAATAACTGATGGCCTCCGGCTCAATTAAGAACCTGCAAACATGTCCCCCTCCCTTCTCTTTGTTAGTTTGGCTTGAGCACCTCCCTGCATAGTGCTCCTCACCCTCCCTCCCTGATTTTCTCCCTCCCTGTCTTAATGCAGCGATTTGAGCTCTGCCGCTCAGACTAACAGCTTCTGGCATCTCCAGACAGGAATTCATTCTTGCCCCTGTGAGCGCAGCAGGCAGGGATTTTGACACAGAGGGAGCAAAAGAGAAGCCTGTTATTATTATTTTTGTAGAAGCAGAGTTCTGGTCCTCCCCATTTCACATCCTCCTGCGCGGCCGGTTGGGGATCCACACACATCCTTTTTTTAATATTTTGGCCTTGTGCACCTCACTGACAAATGCCTCAGACATCATAAACGCACATTATCAGATCATGCGTTAGAATCAGCATGAAGAGGATGAGCCATCTGAGCTCTTTAGCTTTTCCAGGTGGCATGTTGCAGCCATTATACAGTCAGGTCCAAAAATATTTGGACTCTGAATTTTGGTGGTTTAATAATTGATTCCCAAGACGTTTCATAGAAAATTGTGGGATAACTCATCATCATTTCCAATTAGCTTTGTGAACCTGAAACATGCTGTCTGGGGGGGGGGGGAACTAATGAACTACATGTAAGCACGTGACCATAGAGACAGTAAAGAACGGGGGTAGGTGGGTAGGGTAGGTGTTATGTAAGTCTACTATTCAAAGATAAGTTCACAAAATTCAGAGGGTTCACCAAGAGATGTTCACCATTCAAAAACCTTTGAGAACAGGAGGGCCAGATTAGATTGAGCTGAAAAACAGCCACATAAGCCAAAGCAGCTCCAGACCAGCATTCTTTGGACATATGAAAATAAAATCAACCCGTACTGGAAGGATGGGAGGCAAAAACATACATTCAGAGGGTTCTGACTGGCAAATGATCCCTAAGCATACAACATCATCATGAATGCAAAGACCAAAAAAGACAAGAGTTTTATTGAGTTAAAGATGTTGAATAACGACATGTTCATTTTTTTAAAAGCCAGATAGTGTCAATGGATTTAGTATCAAATGATGCTAAAAAAACAAATCCCCTAATTTGGATGTTAATATTTTGTGACTTTAAAACTGGGCTTTATTTCAGTATATATTCAATATATGTATTCAGTGTATACTCACAACAACAACAAAACAAAAACTGTCAGTTTACAAATATTTCAGTTTCAGGCTGGATATTGTATCCCTACCTGTGTCTGTTTCTGGGCCTCCGACTGTAATCCACACTGCTGAGAATGAATTCCCTGAGTACACACGGCAGCCTCCTATGAGGTGTGTGTGGCCCGGCTTGCTTTCACACCCCGACCAGCCGTCACTGCTGGCTGAGCCGGGAAGGTGACCATGACCTAATAACAGCATTCACCCTCACACAGCCACACACACAGACTCATCCCAGGTGGGTGACAGCTGCTGAACGAACCGCTCTTCATTTGCTCTAAAAATACCAGTCTTGACAAAAAAAGACAAACAAAAAAGTGAATTAATGAAGGGCCCTCTGTCTGTCTTGACTTAGCCTCAGCTGGAGCTCTCACATCCTGTGAGATTTCACTCAGACGACATCTCCCATGGGTCTTTTTTTTTTTCCTTTTGTAAAAAACAGTTTTCAACCTTATGAGCTGAGCTGCTCCTGCTGTGAACAAAGAGACGCAGGCCTCCAGACCTGCCCCCCCCCCTCCCCTCCCTCATTACCCATTACCTGGACGCTGGAGCAACACCATCCATGTGGCTGGTATCTTAAGGCCATGATTTTATGAACGTGAGGAGTGGGGAGCTGGGGAGATGGGGGAGGTTGAATTAATGGTTTTTCAGCTATACCTTGGCGGCAGGATTTTCCATCGTGGGAACACATGTTGGGCTCCGCTGTAATGCGGTGTAATGAGATCTGAGAAGGACCCTTGAGTGTGAAGGGGCTGTCCACGCTAGAGGCTGTCTTGATGGGCTGCTAGAAAGACAAGAACAGGCCGGCACCGCAGGTCAACAAGTGGAGAGCATGTGTGGGCGTGTGTGTGTGTGTGTGTGTGTGGCAAAGAGAAACAACCCTCTTTTTTAATTAAAACAGCATTGACCACCTTCATATTTACAGGTGGGAAACCGCTGCATGTTCCTTTTTTTCAGTTTCCATGTTGTTGTAAACAGCAATAAAGGAGCCTTCGGTTTTTACGCACCACGCTCACACAGGCTGGCGCAGAGGCCTGCAGATGTATATACACACACACACACACAAAGGCAAAGCCTCCTGATCGCAATGGCAGCTCCATGCCAGAGGGTATTTGTGTGGTTATGAAGAGAGTTGTAGGACACATAAACACACACCCATTCACAGGGACTTCAAAACCTGCAGCTCAGTGATAATTGGAGGTCATTCCAGTGACAGCTGACACAGGGCACCACACGAGGCTGCAAGATGGGGGGGTGGAGCTCGAGATTTCTGGGAAAAAGCTTTAAAGTAAGTGACCATCTCACACCATAACTAAAGACTTTCTAAACAGGATCTTAGGCGCAACATGTGTGGGATGCTGCTAAGCCCCCTGTCAATATGCAGTAGTTTCTTTTGCTCTCCGGCATGAAAGGGAATGGCAGGGAGAGACGGCGCTGCCCTGATGGCTATCAGCTGCTTTGCTGCAGCATCCTGTCTGCGTGTATTTGAACAGCACTGAGACTTCAAGTTCAAAACATGGGATATTTCTGTAAATCTGCTCCCAGCACTCAAAGTGCAGAGACTGTAAACACATCTGGTTGAAAACTCATCTTTTGGAGTTAGAATTGCTTTATGTGCAACTTACATAATCTTGAAAAGTCACAAATATGTAGCTGCAGAATGCGATGGCAAAACGGCCGCAAATAGTACGCTGTCCAGCTTTGGCTTTGCTTTTTGGGTTCTCTGAGTTGATTTAGTAACATGTTATTGTTTTTATAGAAGACAGAGATCTCTGATCTGTAATTTGAGTTTTCCAGCAACCGGTTGCAGGGAGCGTAACTTCTCCTCACAGGCCAAAAAAAAAAAAAGGCATTCTAAGTGTCAAAGCCTATAAAACATAAATTCCTTTTTGACGTTGTCATCCACTGGCAATGTATTTTATAGTCTTCTTCCTGTTTCGTCTCTTTGCAGCCAATTCCTGTCTACTTCATTACACTTCCAGTGTGCTCTCCTGAAGTTGGTTCTTACAGTGAGGAAAACAATGGCTTGCTCAGTCTGCTTTATGTAGAGACTAGCTTTAAATTCAAATATTTTAAAGTCTATGTAAGAAAACGGGACGTTTATGTTCCATAGAGAGCACCAATGGAAAATGACTGGCCACTGGTTGCATATTATCCTATAAAAATAAGCTGCTATATTCTTGAGTTGGAGACTCACTCGCACTGTTACTGTAAGTCTCTTTGGGGGCTCTGTACGCTGACATATTATTGGCTGATAAAGCTGTTATGACAAATTTGTTCACAAACAGTTTTAACACATCACTGACATTTGGCAAATTTCAAGTCAAATCTTCTGCGTGTTTCGCTGTGTTGGTTTGGGTTGAAAAGTTTGACTGTGCTTCAGTTTGCTAGCTGCACGCTACTTCTCACCAACTTTTTCATCATTCTCTAGGCAACACATAGGAGTGACTCAAGAGAGACTCACTCAGAACCGGGTGTGTTTATCACAGCCTTTTATGCAGATGTTACACCGAACAGAACGCAAAGTTCTGCAGGCCCGGTTTGTCCAAATCGTTTTGGGATGAGTACAGCGTGCTCTGCCCATTGCTGACCATCTTATCTCCTCCTACAGATGAATGCTGAAAGTCAAGGGGACCCCGCAACCCGATTCAACATCTCACAGGATTTTCCACACAGAAAAAACGCTGTTGATCTCTGGATGATCCTAAATTAGAAAAGACTCCTAATAGCAAACAGCATGTGAAACGTGTCATGAATCAGGACCTAATGAAACATGTTCTGGCCCAGACAGGATATTAAAATTAGGTAAATATCTTATGGACAAAAAAAACAAAACAATAGTGTGTTATTATCCGATCAATAATCTCCATAGAATCAATAGTTCTCTATGGTATTCTCATTTTGGACCTCTCTTCTCTCCAAAGTTCTTCAGCCCATTGAGGTTTGCAACGCTGGTTTCTGCCCAGCTCCCTGAAGGCCCCACCACAGCACTTCAGTCCGGCTGAGGTCTGGACTCTGATGGCCTTTTGCAGCGCCTCCATTCTTTTCTTCTCTGCTGTTTGGGGTCTTTGTCCTGTTGATGAGCCTTTTTAAGCCCAGTTTTAGCCATGGGAAAGATGGCCTCACATCTGGCTCTGAATACTGTGTGTCCTGAGGAGTTTGTGGTGGATTCAATGACTGTGCGGTGCCCAGGTCCTTTGTCATCAAAAGGCATTGTTCCAGACGTCTGGTGCTTTGTTCAGATAGAACTTTGCAAACTTAAGCTGTGCTGCCATGTTCTTTTTACAGAGAACTTTGACCTTTAACTGAGGCCTGCAGAGTCTGGCATGTAGGTCTTGGGTTTGTTGCAGTTTCTCTGAGCATTGCACAGTCTGACCTTGGGGATGAACTTACCGAGGCGTCGTCTTCTTGGAAGTTTGACAGTAATGAACTCCGAAGAGTGTGGAAAGGGTTTTATAACTGTAAAATCATTGCCTTTCCATACAAACATTTGGTAACAATGTAGTCTTTCAGCATTTTTTAATCAGTTTTTGTGAAATAATTGTTTCAATTGTACAAATGATACAATTCAAACAATTATTTCACAAAAACTGATTAATGCTTATCTGACCTTGTTTTGAGGTAATTAAAATACCCTTTTTGTTCTTCTTTGTATGAAAAGGTTGAAAAAAAGGCTGCATTTCCACTGTACCCCTGTATTTGTTTTTTTTCCATGGAAAAGGATGCTAATGAGAGCACAGACAGATTATGCTGCTGGCTGCTAAATCAAAGGAATGCTCAAAGGTGTGAGGAGCAAAAATATCATTTTGGACAGGACAAGTTTCTTTCATGGAAAGAAACTTTTCATGATGAATATATGAATATTAGTTTACTAGGAATACTAGAATACCAGGAACTGGAATATAGTCAATCTGGTGATTAAACTTTTTATAAATCTTCTGAAATCATCATGGTTTTGTGTGACATATTTTTTTCCTTTCACACATTCTGACATCTCCCAGTAGGAGAAAGCACAGGTGAATTACAGCGCATTCTTTGCTGTCATCGCCTACCGGATCACTACATGGAGTTGAGCCATTTGTTCCACCTGTGCTTTCCCTAAAGTAACAAGTCAGAAATTGTGCTGTGAAAAAGGCCTATTTCACCAGACCGAATCACATAATGTGGTCCTGAGAGTGTTTTAATGCAATCACGCTTCTTCCATGCATTGATTGCTTCCAATGAACACGGTATGATTTCTGGCTGCCTCGTGTCATTTAAACCCTTTTCTCAAAGAAAAATAAAATGTGTTTCTGGTCAGCGTTTGCCATGTTCCAGACCTTTGACTCAAACTTAAATGTAGTCACATAATTCGAGAAATATCATCTGAACCTGAATATTAAGCAGGGTCAGTGTCAGATTTGTGCTGTTGTTTAAAAGGATTATAGTGTTTCGGAAATATTTTGAAAGCATATCTGGTCCTTTCCACCTCACTTTGTACCACAGCCAATTCACATCATGGATGGAATTGGTAAAATGAGAACTATTGATTCCATGTGTGCTTTTCAAGAAGCAGTTAGTTTAAGGGCGTTATTAGACATTATCAGAAATATGAAACGCAGAGTTCTTTTCTCTGTTTATATCCTTTAGAACATCCTATGGCTGTAGTATCATGCCTCTTCCATTAGCTACTAGCTTAAAGCCACATGCATGAGGATCATTTGGGACCTATGTTCACCTTCTTTCTACTTCTTATGGTACACATGACAGGTAGAAAGCTCTGTGATTAACGTGGGAGAACATACTGAAATACTGAGCAGTACCACAAAATGGCCGACTGACTTTATAGAGATACATAGGACAGTTTGAACAGTCTCAGACTTTTTACTTTTCCCCGTTGCCATCTGAAATGCAACCGATAGTGAACGAGCCATCAGAGACCGGCCGCAAGAGGCGACTGGAAGTTGAAGAAGTCAACTGTGAGAACACATTAGTGTTTCCCTTCCTTCTTTTAAGTTACCTCTATCTAAATTTGAACATTTTAGAACATAAACAAATACAGATAAAAAGACATAGAATTAGAATTAGAATCATAATAAGACTGTCTTTTTTTTTAACCCAGGTGAATACTAGAAATAAATGCGTATTTACCACAAAGAGAAGCAAAAAGAAGATTCATATTGTTTTTTGCTTCTTTAACTTTTTTATTTTTATTTCTTGTATTAGATATGGTGTGTTTTTATCCATATTGTGGCTGAGCAGTCATACTTAACAGCTTTTCACTTCCAGTTGCACCATGTATGACTGTATATGTGACACATAACCTTGATTAGATTAGATTTTGATTTGATTTAAAAACAACCGGCAGTTTGAATCAGATTTAAATGAGATTTAAATCAAAATGACACGTCTGGTCATACTGGACCCATTAAAACAAACAAACATATCTACCCGTGGTAACATTTGAGTAGAAAATCCACTGGAAAAAAGGCCTCTCATGTGATTTGTGACCTCAGTAAAGGAAATGTAAGTTTGCTTGGGGCTTTTTACCCAATTTTTAAGGTTCTCATTTTTTAAGTGGTTTTCTTCTAGTCTAATAATTATATGATCTAATTTACTACCGCCCATTTCTTTGTGGGTTTTCCAAAGCAAAGTTTCAAGAAACAGTAGTTGTACAGTTGGTAAAAATAGCCCAGTTCAGAGCCAGACATTTTCCACTCTCTGGTATATCTGGTTTATAATATGATCCTTCTGAAGCTGTTATTCCCCTTTTTTTTTCATTTTTAGTTTCTCCTGCTTAGCACAAAGAGGTATCACCCAGTGCTTCACATTATGTGGACCAGCAGCAGGAAAGAGAAGAGGTCCCATCTGAATGTGACCTGCAGTAGTGGCTGAAATTTACCAGACGTGCCTTTGTTTGGCTAAGGAGGGACCTCTGAAGCGAGAGGAATGGTCATGGCTTCTTTCAAGAGCGTGATGAAATCTGTTCTAATATTTAAGAGTGATGTCAGACCCCTTGATCACCTTATCAAAGCACTTCAACAGATAAATTGGGCTCAGAAGTCCAAAAATGACACCAGAGAACAAAAACAGACAGCCCAAAATCAGAGTCTATTGCGTAAAAGAAACAGAGTACAGCTAAGAGAGTAACATGCATTTGGATGGAGAGGTTTCCAGGGGAAGTAATTATGAACATATCAAGCTATAGAACTATTTCTGCCTAATGTCATCATTTCTGACACAGAAAGCAGTGCTGGTCCCAGTTTGGACGAGCTAAGCTCCCAAGCAGATATGAAATTTGAATGAATAGAAAAAGTATTTATGGGAATTCTCCCAATTACTGCAAATGTCTTTGGGCAGGGTGCTGATTCTGGTATTTCTGCTCAAGAGAAATGAAAGTAGTAAAAAAAACACACACAGAGGGAAACCATTATACAATGAAACTGAGGTATTTATTTTACGAGTGAAGAGCAATTTGTAAAGTTGTCCCTTAATTTGAATCGTGATGCAACAAATAGCGATGACTGGAGTCATTCCTCAGATTTGTGGTGTTTTGCTCTTTAAGAGCAAACACACAGTTTAAGTTTTTAACATGTTCCTAAGAGGATATCCCAAAGTTCAAAAAGAGAAAGAGAATATATAGAACTGAATGTGTTCTTTTTTCTTGGTTTAGACTAAATACACCAAGTCCAACTGTTGCAGTTTCATGTTTGACAGCAGTGACAGAGTACATTTTTCTTTCTTTGCACACTCCATCCATATGTTTCCTGAGTATAGTTTTGTCCATTTCCAAACAACAGAAACTAAAGAGAATTTCTGAATTATGGGAAAGGCCATATTCCCTCTGTGTTTTGATGAAACAGTCAGTGTAGAATTAACCATAAAGGCCTCATGGTGGGAAAACAGCAAATATACTCTGCTTTTCAAAGTAGAATTTCCACAGCTCGCTCCAGTGACCTGCTGAGAGAGAATGCTTTTGGGAAAGGCTCGAGTGGGAAGACTGTCAAGTCAGGACAGCTGAAGATAATATGAAGATGAAGATAATATTCTGTTTTTGTGAGACATTTTTATGGTCAGGTGAAAAAAGAACAACTTCTCCTTCCTACTGAAAAGAACAAAAAGGGAGTTTATGCTTCATATAATTTCCAACGACGGAGGGTTGTTCAGATTAATAACTTCTAAAACTGACCAGGTACAAGCAGAAGCACGTGAAGAAGTTTTAAAGTTTAAATCAGGTCTGCTGAGCCACAAGATTTTTGCTCTTTTAATCTATGGAAAGGCTTTCCAGTCTTTCAAAAGGTTGGCAAATACTTCAGCCTTAGAAGTCCTTTTGCAGGAGGAGGCAGCTGAGCGAGCCCTGGTCTGAACAGGGTTCACAACAGAAAGAGTGACTGGTGTTTGTGCTGCAGTGGCCAAACAGACTAGACCGGAGTGGAGACACTCCTGCCCTCAATCAACACCAGTCAAAGCCACTGGCTCACTGTACCTGTGAAATCCTTCCACCAGCCTCGACCAGTGCCAGACAAGGTGAACTAGAGGTAGCATGTGATGGCCACTCAGTCTAACCCTGTTACCCTTGGAAACCTTCATGATTTTTTCATCCTCACGAGTCCTAGAGGGTGATTTGGTCAATCACAGGAGGCCAAAATGCCTATCTGCTTTTCCCTTTGACTGGCCCTGTGAATGGATTAATCTGGATTTAGCAGTGAACCAGAAAATAATAATGATGAGCAGAGGACCAACATGTATGGGTGTTTCAGGAGGATCCTTACAGGACAGTTAACAACACCTCTGCAGTGCCGGTCAGTTTTAGGTCCATGCATGGAACGCAGCCTGCCCAAAAGATGCCATACATACATATGGTTTCTGTTTAAGCGAAAATGCTAAAGCAGAGCTTTTGTATATATATATTTATATACATATACACATGTATGTATAACATTACAGTTCACATAACTGTAAACCATAAACCTTGATAAAATCTGAGTGATTGCTTCATCCTCCCAAAAACACTGATAATGTTTGAGTTGAGCTGCTTCTCAAGGAGAATCAAAACGATCCCTGCTGAAACACATCTGCTCAGAGAAGGCTGAAATCTTGCAACAGTTCCACCTCTGGTCATCAGGAGCAGAACTCCTCCACTGAAATAATAATCTTTGCCCCCCCCCAAACGTGATTAAAGAGAGGAGGGGTGAAGGAAAATGAACAGGGGGGCACATGTACAGTTAATGAGTGTGAATGTGTGAAAAAGTGGCCACTGAAAAAGCAAGCAGTACATCAGGAAGGACGGGAGAAGATGTCAGAAAACAAACCAGTGGAAGTGAAAACCTGAAGCACAGTGGGAGAAGTTTCTACAGACCTGAACTTGTCGGATGGGTTCATCTATGACCAGGAGGGGAAGATGACACTCACATGCAGAAGGGTCAGCAACCTTTGCCCAAGACAACCTTTATCCACTCTTCATTTGTCTGTCATCCCCTCACCATTTCAACATGCTAATCTTCTCTCTGGCCTCCTCATTATCACAGAAGCAAACTTTGCTTCCTCCATCCAGTGACCTGAGCTCAAAGAGAGCAGCAGAAACACGACATTCCAGAGTATTAAGAGATGCTTCGCTGCTTTATGGGAGGAAATGCAGAAAAAAGGTAAGAGCCGCCGTCTACAAAAGAGCACAAGTGCTGTGAGAAATGAGCTGTCGATCCTGGCATCAGCAAATAATCAGACAGAGAAAGAAACCAACCAGTTATTAAAGTCAGCTACAAAATATCAGCAACATAAAAGAAATAGGTCTGAAGAATTATGTAATGGTTCAAATGTATGATTTTGGCACCACTTACAGAGGATTCAGTACATACAGTAAAAACTGTCATGATCTACATACATAAAGTACATCAGCCAAATAGTCAAAAAGCTAATTGGAAAAGTCACCGATGTGGCGGGGAATGACAGACCTCCAGATCCAGATGACCGAACTGCTGAACGCTGGGGTGACAGATAAGATGTGGTGCTCCTGAACGAGCAATCCTAAACATATGGAAGAAGGAAGACCGACATATCAGGGTCTGAAACAGGAGCCAGAAAAGATGTGGAAAAAGCCAGGGCACAGGGGTGTCAGTGATAATGGGATTACTCTGGGCCTTGACCCCCAAACTGGAAACACAGCTTCAAAAGACAGACGGACAGAGATCTCTGTCCAAAGAGGCACAGACCTGGGAGCAGCTAAGATACTGCAGAGGACCCTCAGCCCTCCCTCCTTTGTATGTACCCGCTTCACCTAGAAAAGAGACATAAATAGGTAAACACAGTCTCTTACAGCTCATGGACAATAAATCAGTACACATTTTAAGCCAACTAACTAAATCAAAAACGTGCCAAAGAAATGATGCTTTCTGGTGTAAAAATGAGGTATTTTAAGTTTCACAAACGAAGAAATGTGCTGAGGATAATTCTCGTATCTTTGGGCTTTCTAGTGTTAAGACATCTTAACATTCCTCATGATCTCTTAAAAAAGAATATCTGGGTAGTGGTGAAGGGAAAATAACTGCAAATCTTTATTTTTGAGAAAAGGCGTCATTGGTGGACACCAGAGCTGAGCCAGAGCTTAACGTTCTCAAAGTAAAAGTGAGTTGTGGTTCAACGATACTCATGAACTTAGTGCATCTCATTCTGGCTGTTTGAAATGCTGACTATCACTCAGGTGACTTCATACTTTCCTCTCATTGCAGCTGCAGCAACAATGAATCTGTGCGCTCCTGTCTAATATAGGGCAGCCTAATACTTTAAGCATGTATTTATAAAGGCACTGAATGGGGACCATGGGAACCAACGGTTGCTCACACAGGAATGGAAAGGTTAATAAACATAAGATATTGTCTGCGGCTATCCTGTACATTAACCTTTCTGTTATCAAGTATCACATTCGTCCCATAACCACTCGGTCAACTTCTGACAGAAGACATTCTTCCAGTGGGGTTCTGTCGGCTGTTTCTCTCCTGTTACCTCCATGCACAGAGAGCTGCAGGCTGCTTTCTGAGTCAGGGAGCTTTAAATCACACAAGGCTTTTGTGGCTTAGCTGAGCTGTGGCGTCCTTCATCAGAGCAGACCCTGTCCATTTAGACAGGGATGAATCAGGCCATTATCAATTATCCTGCACACCAGCCAGCTTTGACTTAAATAACTATAAACCGACAGATTGTAACCAGAAAATCAGACAGGGCCGCATTTACACATGAGGAAATGTTAGACATTTGGATTTTAAGACTATTTCTTCAAAGGAAGGGCCAACTTTTTACAGTCTTGTTTTATTAGCAATGAAATTCTGGAGGGACTTAATTATATTTTGTGCAGATAAAATGACACACATCAGAGAAGGGAATAAGAAATACGAATATTTTTATACAGGCCTTTCTCATTTAATTCAAAACTTTAATTTCGAATTAAATATTTGAACGGCGGGGCGAACTACACTCTTCTTAGTCAAACATATCAGGCTACATAATTCAAAGGTGACTAAACTGCACACTGATGAATGACTTGCCTGTTTTAAATTTTTAGAAGAAATCTGTGGTATGCCATATGATTAAACAAAATCCTGTAATTTTGAAGGTATGTCTTGGAAAAATAACTGCCACAAAGCACCCGTGAAACTTGAACACTAACAGTGTTTTAGTGTTGCTCCAAAACCACTCCTGGCTCTGCTCTGGTTTTGTTTTTCCCACCCACTAAGGCAAATAGAAGGCGTGTGGGACATCAAAGGAGCGAGACGTCCTCGGGGCATCCAGGGGCCAGAGCACATCTGAGTTCAGGCAACGTTTCACCCGAACAAATCACCACCTGATTGTGTCCATCTTATCGTTATCCATTCTGTCAATCACTTCTTCAAAAAAAAAAGGCTTGTGATGAATGCGAGGTCAGCGATGCCCCAAAGAAGTAAAGTTATCAGCTCTGAAAGCATTGCACAGTAAGACATAAATAAATCCAGATATGTGTTTGTTGGTTTAGTTCAGGCCACGGTTATTTTGCCTGCCTATGGTCAGGGCAAGTCAAATACAAGGTCGGTATATTTTGAATCTCCGACCTCCGTTTCAATCAGCCCTGAGCAGTGACGGAGCCCGGGGAGCAAATAAACAAATAATTCCAGCCTTTGTGCCTCGAGGTGCTCGTCATTGCTCTTATTTAGTGACGGAAGTTATGATTTCAAGAAGCATGAGAAGAGCAGTCCTGTCGGTATCCCCGCGTCAAAACATTTATACAGTAAGTGAAAAGACATGTGGTCCCACCTGTGGCCGGGGGGGAGAAAGTGTCGACTTTTATTTCAGTCTTGAGCGGCGCTGCCCGGATCCCTCCAGAGCAGCACAGTGGGAGCATTTAGCGGAGGAGCTGCAGGGCTCAGTCTGTTCGAAGGAGACGACCTGCAGGATGGGCCCATTCTCACTCGTGGGCAAATAAAATTAAACACCTTTAAAATGTCATCCTGGTGCTATGTCACTGACCTTGGCCCAGTGTGCAGGTGAACACTGAAAAACAGAAAGATGGCGCTTGGCCTCTTTGCACAGACTTTTTTTGCTGTCCAGCCGGCCTGAACGTTTTATTTTAGAGAAAAATGCAGTTTAGTTAACTGCTGCACATGAATAGCATTTCACAGATGATCATTTTCAAACAGTACAGCACAAGACAAACAAACAATCTTGGATGGGACAGACAGTAAAGGCCTGTTGTCAAGCTGTTTGGCCTCTTTGGTCATATTCCACAAATCCTGGTCAAACAGCATTTTTGAGCAGTTAAAAATTCTACCTCTAGAAATTAGGAGTGGACATTAGATTAACATACACTCACCATCAATGAGAAATTAGAATTAGAGCTGTTTTTGTAAATCTTTCAAACAAACGTCTCAGACTTGATGACCAATGAGACCCCTGCATGCATCTCCTTGGCTGAGCATAACATCTAACATGCTAAAGCAGCGTAGATCTTTAAGAAATCCATTCCAATCAATTACTAACAGCCAAAGATGGAAGTAATGGATGTCTACTGTAACAACAGCAAACAAAGCAGATAGAAAATTAAAAAAGTCAGCAGCTAATATACTTAGCTTTGGCAAGCTAGCTACAAAGCTAGGTAACAGAGCCTTGACATGATGCTACTACTTAAATGCTAACGGCTAGCCTGTCTATGCTCATACCCAGCCAAAGACTTATCTAATCAAGTGTATCAACAGGTTACAAGTGTTAGTGTTCAATAATAATAGACAGCTGAGACCATATATGAGCTAACAGAAACTTTGCAATGTCATTAAATAGATTGAGTGGCTACTGTACATAAAGCAGTGCTAACCCTGTTTGTTTACAAAGAAAAAGCTCCTAAACAGAGACAATGAGCCAGTAAACAGCAAAAAAGATGGATGACAATAATTTTTCTAAAGGGTTATTGGTATTTTACCAAGAGCAGATTGTGAGAGGACAACAAAAGGGTTGGTTTGGCCAATTTCAGAGGAAATGAAGTCTCTACAGAGCTCATTTCAAAATACAAAACACTGATTTCATGCCATACAAATTGTAACAGCACAGATTCAGAGGCAGACATTTTCCTTTGCATGCAACCATGAAATTCTTGGTTCCCTGATTGGAAATAAGTGGTTGTAGAAAATGGACGGATGGATGGATTTTCCTCTGTGGATTCACATGCATTAGTGCTACAATTAAGAAACCCATTTATGAGAAGTGTCACGACTCACACCAATGGCCATATACTAAACCTCTGCCAAATGTTTATTAGTCTTTCTTTGGCCTTCTTAATGTAATTTATAAACTCATCCTTCCGGATTATGATGTCTTGGTGAAAACAATGCAGTTTTCTTGATGATCGACTGGTTCTTATTTTCCTATCCAGTTCTGAAGGATGAAAATAATTAGCCTGCAATCATATATGATAAATTGTTTTAAGCAACCTCAGCCCCAAATTGTTTAAATGATGTTCACATTGTTGTGAAGTCAAAGAGTCAATGGCTGTTTTTCTATTTATTTTTTCTGTGAGATGAACTGAAACTGTTTACTAAAGACTACCTCAAATGCCTTTTGTTCTGCAATTGATTGACAGCTGTTTATAACATGCAAACTGCAATCAAATGAGATTATTGGGTTTCATCTGAGTGTGAAGTGTATTTCATAGCAATTCTTTTGTGGGTTGGATTGCACTAATTATGGAAGATCTCGTTTAAACACCTATCCATCAGCAGTTGGACAGCTTGTGCATGAATCTGGGGCCGTTGTGAACAGAGCTGGCAGCTTAATTGCCAGTAAATGAGCACAAGCGCTGGGAATTGCAACAGTATCATTCCTTTTGGTTGAGCTAGAAATGTTCCTGTTATATATCAGCATTCCATATAATCTTATTAAACCTTTAAGAAAATCCGCTGTTAAAACGATGTTAACTCTTCCAATGACTCAATTCCTTTTAAAGATTACAGCAAGATATGTTGGTCTTACAATTCAGTAACTTCGGTGTCTTGATTTCATCAATCACTATGCTGGTTTTTGCAGTATTCTCTAAATTAGTCTGATTGTAATAGCTCTGCTGGGTCGATCTGATGTTGTGAGGAAGGGATGATGAGCAAAGAGGAAACAGTAGCTCTCAGGTCTGGCATCTATTAGCCAGCAGGCCAAAACCAATCACTCTGACAGGCTGTGTTTAATCATTTATTAGGTTTGTCAGGAAAATTCATGTCAGCGTTATCTGCAAATTAAACCCCTTTCAAGAGTGCATAAAAAAGAAAGAATGGGAATGAAAACAGACAAAGCTTCTCCAAATAAACAGGAACAAATGTTAAGAAAGGCTTTGTTCCTTTTGCTTTGTGCTGTTGGTTGCTTGTCCAGATGTCTATTACACTAGAGCGGGCTGGCACTTTGTAATTATGAATATGTGAGATCTTTAACCAGAGAAAATTAAACAAAATGGATAAAGCCAGAGACGTTTACTATGCCTTCTATTCAATTTGTATTTGCTCCATGGGAATGGGCTGAACATTAACTCCAAATGGAAATTTTTTAAGCTGTTAAATGTCTGCAGAGACAAAAATGTTTGAAAAATGTTTGATTTTTGATCTTCGGTCATTTTACAAAGTGCAGGCTCCATAGTTTCATGCACTGATATTGAGTTCTAAGGACACTGGTTTATTGTGATTAGTAGTGAATTTTTTCCAAGATGGAGATTATTACCAGATCCTCTTAGTTCTTTAAAAGCCAGAAGGAGGACTTCAGAACAGAGAACAGAAGAAATGCCAGAATCAAGGCCGTAGAAAAAGTAACATGTTCACCATGTGCTGAAAGGAGTTATTACTTGAAATGTAGAGCTTTGACTCTTTGTTCAAACACTGTTAAGTGTCACCATTATACTGTCTACTCCTCTATTACTTTATGGTGGTTTACTCATGAGAAATTAGAAGAAGTTTAGAATCTTTCCAGATTTTAAAAAAATGTCTCAAAATGGATTTTAAAAAAATCCACTCTGGTGTTGTTTCTGGGCTCTAACCTCTAGTAAAATATGTAGACACAAAAATATTCCTGATGGTAGCTCTCAAATTCACTGCTCTACTCATCCATCTAATTCTTGCTGCGAGAGGTCTTTTAATCTGTGTTTTTATCTAATATTTGGTGTTATTTTTCCATTCTTTTTTAATTTTCTTCCTTTACTAGTTTATGCCTTAACATGGTTTCACCTGATGCTCAAAGAACTGATGACTGCTGATTCAAAGAGAACGTCAGTCGCCACTGTGTGCTTGATCAGGGGATCCTGGAACGAATAACGATCTGTTATGAAGCTGATGACCTTTTGCTGAGAAGCTCTTTTAGCTATTTACTCCAGTTAACCTGTCGTTCTCCTCTTCTCTCATGTCTGTCATCTTTTTTAGCTGTGTGGCTTTACTCTGATGTTATCTCTGTTTCATTGATTCGTCTTAGTGCAACCTGAGAGTCCCTACTATTGTTCTGCTGCTCCTTTAATGATCATTGTTTCTTCTTTGTGTGCGTCTGTGCAGACTATGTGGCTCTGCGGACAACACAGAGTCGAACTACAATCACCAGACACACAAGTACCCACGTGAAATGGAGAGGGGAGAAAAAAAGAGCAAAACAACAGCAGAGACTCTCAGACAGAAGTGAGATTAAAATAAAGCATCTAATACAAGACTACTCAAAACAGATATGATATGTGCAGTTGAGTCAAGCTACTGAGTCAAAGTCTAAACTAGCCGTTTAATTATCATTTTATGTTCGATTCCTCATCATTAGGCTTCAATATAACTGGTTTTCCTCAAGTTGACCTGCTGCATTACACAATGTGAAACTAGGAGTACATTCATGTCTCCAGTGGCATTTTCTTGGCTAATGTACCCTATCTGAGTAAGAAATGGATCTCAAGGCACACATTTGTACTTTTAGGCCCAAGTAGTTAATTGACCAACCACAAGGGTACAACAGCCAGTGACAGGTCTTTGGACCCTGGAAGGTTCAATAAGGTGCTTTCTTTTCTGATAGTGCTTCAGTTTAACTTGGACAAAATTGTTATCATGCTGGGCAGTGAATTTGTCAGCTTTTCAGCTCTCTACCAGCACTGTGTGATTCAGATGCGCATTCTCCCCAGTGGTGTGAAGAATCATGGCTCTCACGGGGTTGTGTGTTACTGGTTCCCCCTTCTTTGTTTTTCTCAGGCAGGAAACTGTGGAGCATGTAATTCTAGTTTAGGAAATACATGCCCCAGTTACCCACTAATCTGGGCATGTTAGGTGAGCTTTGAGATAGTCTATTTATCATAATTTTGGTCAGGCTTTCATGTTTACATGAAGCTTGAATGTTAGGTTACGGTCGAAGATAATCATTTGTTTTTTTCTTGTGTCATGCTGATGTGCTGACTCATTTTGAGTCTGCTGTGTCTTTGTGTTTGTCAGGAGTTTTCGGGAGGAAATGTTCTGCCTTGATGTTGACTGCTCATGTTATCAGTGTTTGATCTACCTTTAAAAATAATCCTGACATGGACAAATAAAAAAAATCCATGATTTCCACTAGAGGGAGTCTTCAAAAAGTTACTTTAAAGTCTTCATTTAAACTTTTTAACCTTGCAGAGACTCTTTTTGATGCTTTGCGAAGAGAAAACAAAAGTTAAACATGGACTGTTTTCTCCCAGGAGAGGTCTTGAAATTTGTCTATAGTTTGTTTAAATGGGCGATAAAGTCACTGAACACCAGTTGGATTCCTGTGGCCATTGCCATCTGTTGTTTGCATTGTCTTAATCGGGTTTTATTTAATTGCTTTACCACATTTTATTGTGTTGCTCTTCTTCAGCACTTTCAAACATTTGGTTTGGAAATTGAAACATACTTCTTCAAATGCAACGTTTTTTTTTTGTTTTTTTTAAGCTCTTGCAAAGTTCCAGTTCAAACAGGATGGAGCAGACTTGTTTGTGTTTGTACCCAGTGCAGAAGTGTATCAGTTCAATATGTGTTGCATATTTCAATCTGTCTCCATGTAAGTTATTCTACAAGCAGACAGTGAAAAGTAGATGGAGTTCTTTGCTCTGCCCACTTTCACAGGACATCAAATCAAAGCCTCCATTACTGAGGTTAATCTGTTTCCTGTAAAGTTGTGGTAAAAAGCAGGGGTGAATAACACTTAGGGGAGGCATGTATTGTTGAGAGCTTACAAACAACTCTTGAATGGGACTTGATAATCTCACGCTGCTCTCCCACTTTGCTTTACTGGGACCTATTATGAAGACGCTTCTGTGGGCTTTGCCCTCCAACAGCGGGGGACGTTTCACTGCAGCGTGGGGGACAGAGTCGGATAGGAGTGGCTGCTAAAGTAATCCACAGTAGCTCAGAGCCCTGACTGAGTTTAAGCAGATAAGACTGTCTTCAGGCTAACGACAGGTCACAGCAGGTACCTGACCCATCCATTTCCCTGCAATAAAGCCTAACTTATGGCCTTGTCCCCTGAGGCTTCAAAGAAGCAGTCAGCCTAAGCCAGGCCAACCCTGCTGTGGGTCGCAGGCACTGAGAAGAAACAAAGTTGCAAAGCATAGAAGATAATTGACCACCTGTCAGACTGCTCATCTATCTCTCAGTAAATGTTACCTCTGACATTTGCAGCTCTGCCCAGTCACGTGGACCTGACGGCCAAGGTACAAAGAAGAGATGAGGTGCTCCAGAGGTCAAGGAGGAACGTCAGAGGGCTCGCTGCCCCCTGACCTCGCGTCTCCATGGGAGGGCGGGTTGCCATTCAGCTCTTGGCAGCGTGTGTCCACAGTCTGACCTGAAACTGAAGTCCAGTGCTGGCCAAAGGTCTTCTGCAGGCACCTTCTCACAGTATGTCAAGCTCAGTGAGTCTTCTATTCATTCGCATGTGATCGGTACATAGAAACAAGAGCGGTGGGCTTTGACTAACAGGAAGGGGGAGGTAGGGGAAACTGTTTTCTTAGTAAACTTTACAAGATGAATAATTCTGTTGTTTTTTTCTTGTGTGGATGAGATACATCAAGTGGATAAATTGAACAGATTTTTTTTGTCTTTGATGACAGGTTTAAACGGTCATTAGATGGACGTTTCAATAAGCTTTTTTTTTTTTAAAGAATGGTTTCAGGTTAGAGAAATGAGAGGAGCTTCACGAGGGAGCTAAGCTAACAGCTGGTCCGCAGGAGGAGAATGTGTGTTTTCTATGTAAACCAGCTAAAATCTTCTAATTACTCTGACATATGTGACACCCACTGGTTTTTTCCTAATTTTGAATCACTTTTGAATTGTCTATGTATGTGCTTTGTCACAAATATCTCCATGCAGCTAGCTGCTCAATGTATCCCCATTCTACATTACTTTTTAACATTTTTAAAAGCCAGATAATGTTTCTACATTATTTGTAGAAGTTGGTCTGAGTAGGTCTTCACAGAGCTCCATGATTGTCCAGACAGTGAGCACTCTGACCCACAAGAAACACAAAGCATCTAAAAAAAAGAATATCTCCTAAAATGTCACACAGCTAATGTCAATTTTCCTTAAGAATTGGCAAATCAGTTCCAGTCTTTCTTTGTTTTGATGCTGATCCAGATACATAAAAAAAGATATCTGGATATACTCTCATTCCATCCATAACAACAATAAATCACGACAAAAGTTTGTCATGTTTCCTCTCCATTTGGTACACAAGAAAATGACAAAATGACAACAACAATATGAAAATGAAATGAAAAAAAAGGGGGAAAAACCCACAATAACACAAATGTTCTCTGATGCCAGTCAGACTGGAGTCCCTTCAAAGACAAATTGGCACTGACAAACTCCAGCGCTGTGTACAGACAAACTTTCCTCCTGTCATGTGATTTATGGCACCTCATTTGGGGTGTACAATTAGGACCTGTAAAGCTGCTTCTAAACCCTGAGAGCTTGTATCTGTGTGCAGTTTTGCCCCAGAATGAGCCTCAGGCAGCTTGAACTGAGCGTTTACAGCAGCGGCTCCCCCAAAGGGACACAGGATAGCACGAAACGCGCACGCAACAGCGCAGCGGCCTCCTGCTTTGCTTATCGAGTGAATCGGGTCACAGCCGCTCTGGGAGAGAGTCACACTTGGATTCAGAGGGAGCGGGATGGACGGCGCAAACCAAGAAAACTGAGCAGGCAATCAAGTGGAACTTACACTGATGGGAAAAAATGTCTCATACTCGCTTTCATAACCATCAAGGATTTTATGGTTTTAGTTTGTACTGATTTGCCAGTGATATTCCTCCACAAGGGACCAGTGAAGCACCCAGTAAAAATCCCCACAGTTTATGCAAGCTAAAGTCTAAGAGGCCTCTGTTGGCCAGCCACTCTCCCCTCTCTGTTTTCCCAGCCTCTCCACGGCACCTCACGGCACATTAGATCAGACACTTAAAGATGAGGAAAAGGAGAAGAAGAGCAGGCTGAAAAAAAGAGGGGATACATCTAATCTGGTACAGCTTTAGTTTAGAAATACCCTCATGGGCTCAGTCCAAGTTGGAATGGACAGAGTTTGACATGACTTGGCAGTTTAGCGGCCTCGTAGCTTTGGACTGTAGTCATTCAAAAGAAAAAAGAAAAAGAAAAAAATAAGACAGGGATCAACAAATGTTGGAGTTCAGTGTAGTTAAACACCTGCTGGATTCAGTCCTGTGGCAGACGCTCACAGCGTCAGTGCATCTATCTGTATGGTGAGTGAGGGCATGTGATCTCATTCTCTGATCACAGCAAGCTAAACAAATCATCCTTAAATGTCAGCTGTGGGTGTTCTGGCTCACAGGCCCAACAGTGCTCTGCTATTAAATGAGAAAACAGATGGAAAGTCACGAAGAGGTTGTGAGCAAATTAACCAATTTTTAAAGAAGCAGAGAGAAAAGACCGAAACGCAGCAAATGTGACAAAGGCTAAATTATTAGCTGGAGCTCTAAGCACAGGTGAAAAGTTTAAGAATTTTAATTAAGGTGTCAATGAGGAAATGAGAAATGGTTCTCTGAGGACGGGGCTCTTTTGTTCGTCCTGGGTTTTACTGCTCGTGACAGATAGTCATTTCCTCTGGAGTAACCACTGTTGTGGGTGTCTTATGAAAAATCAAACCATAAAAACCTAAACTGTCCAGGCACGCTCAGCACATCTGATGCAAAACATTTCATGCACAGGATAAATGTTGGAATTAATCGGCTTTGAAAGTCCCTGAAATTAAGACCAACAGTTTAAGGATGTCATGAATGCAGAGTTTGCATGACGCCCGGGACTCGCCCTCACGTTTCTGGACGAGACCAGCGGCCACTGTGCTGCAGAGGAATGCTGGAGGGGGCAGGGGCCATCGTCGTGGACCTGCCTGACCTCCACAGCTCGCTGCAGCAGAGCAGATGGACCTTCACCCTGTAATCCCACCACAATGGGGAGCAACGGGGACAGCTCTGGCAGCTCAGCCTCTTGAAAGGGCAGAAACTCCCTGCAGGGACGGACTCCAATAAAATCTCTTTGTTCCCCAGCAAGCGCCACATCTCAGGTCCTCATCAATGCTCTGGTTTGGGGTTTCAGGGGAAACCAAATGCCCCGTGTTCTCCTCTCTCCTCATGCTCTGAGCTGGTGGAGTGAAGGGAAAATTGGAGAGGGAGCATGCAGATTTATTAGGCAGCTCACAAAGTTCTGACTGAGTTTATTAAAGCAGTGCTGAGTGATACTTAGAAGAGAGCAGAAGCAAACACCCATGTGACGCTTCACAGTCGTCTTAATTTCAGTGTTGTTGTCTTTTTGGATGCTCATTTTCATGCTGTGCTTGTATGTTGTGTTACCTTTACATCTGTTCTGCAAGTATTAGATATCAAATATAATTGTTATGTATTAATCTTTTGGCTCCTTAATGTTTTTTTTAACATACCCAAAAGTTCACAGTGTATAGTCCTTATTTTAGAGCGAGAGCACCTGAACTAAATTTACTGATTTGTTTTTTCTTTGTCCCCTTTTTTTAATTTAATATAGTCCATCTGTGGTCTATATTCAGATTAATTAAATGCACAGATTGAGTTTAACCTCGCAAAGGCACAAGAAGATGTAAACAATTGCAAAAAGTTCAAATAAATATATCACAAGATATATTCAATCATCGACCAAAAACTGATCATCACGATTTTTAAAAAGTGTTTTCAGCTGTAGGGACGTTTGAAGCTGGTGCTGTCATAAACTGTGTCCCTAATAAACTGTCCTTTTAATCGTAATCAATAAAGTCAGATAACGTAAATAAAATGTCAATTTGTGTATTTGGGTGGAAAGAAAAGCCAGCTTCTGGTGTAAAGCTTACAAAACAGCATGTGGTTATTGTTTATCAGTATTCATATGGTTGTAATATTGCCAGATAAAATAATTAATTTGTCCTTTGAAACCCACTGGTGGGGAGCAGTTTTTGAGGGCACTCCATTTTGATCGAACGTTTGCCAAATTTAATATAATTGTAAAGCAAAATTCTTCCTTATGCATGCAATTGAAGGCATTTGAAGTCCATTGAAATAGTAATTTATTAGTAGTAAAAACGTTTTTTTTTACCTGTCGGGTTACGTGTGCTCCCCTCACATTTCCACCAAACAAGTCGACTGATATGTTTAAAATTGTCCTCCATAGTGAGTTTTGAAATGGGATGACTTTTAAGTCTTCCGGTTCCCGCAACGCTTTACTGTCCAATTCTTCCCCACAGGTGGTAAAGTGAATAATCACAACTTGTGTTGTAGCCTGTGATTACAGAAAAATGTGAACTCTCTGTCTGAGATTTAATTCTACGCTCTCGGTTTATTTGTTTTTGTTGCTGTGGAGATAAAAGATGAGCGATTGCAGCTGAGTCCCAACAGTCTGGCCTTATCAGCTTCTTTGTTTGGGACACATCGAGCCACAATCTTCCAGTCATCACTTTTGCCTCTTGGAGGCATTTGGAGCCACTTGGAGGTTTTCATGACCAGCGTAAACTGTAATAATATTTTTTTCTTGTGATGAAAGCTCTCTTTTACTTTGTGGCGATCCTCTGCATGCCTAAATCTGCTTTGAATGTCCTAATTTATCTCCCTATCATGGAAACATCCTCTTGACTGACACCGCTCTCAACCTTATTAAGCCAGAAGGACTAAACTCAGGGGAGATGGCCATAAAATCTGCCAAGTTTTATTTGTTAATGATTCATCTCATGAAAGTGTTTACAACTATTGGATACCTCAGCTTGTGAAATAAGAGATGCAACCCAGAGAACAATAGAGAGAGTAAATATTTGATCCATCTTTCTCTCCGCTGTGTCTAGCTGTCATTACAAATAGAGGGTAAGATTCAAAAGATTGCATGCCTGGCCTGCATAATGACTCATAAATAGCTTGTGTGAGAAATGAAATATGGTTTTAATTGAAGTATAAATGTTTATGACTATGTGTAGGAAACATCAAAGTCGTGACTGAAACTCTGTGTACAGCTGTGGTTGCTATCAGACTCGGCTAATAGTGTTTATTCGAGTTGATGAGCAAATTTTCAATGTTGCCCTTTTCGAGTTAACAAACACGTCTTCTTGAATGGCTGTCTGTCAGTGAGCGGTGTCTCGACATCCACTTCTCATTAGTCAGGTCATTTTCCCTTGAAGAGGACAATTGCAAAACCTAACCCACAGGCACTGACAGAAAAGCTTCAGCCGAACGCTCCAGCCAGCAGCTGCAGGTCAAGCCCCTCACTGAAAAGTTTGCAGGGAGGCGGAATTATTCAGAGAAGTGCAGATCACAGGTCAGAAACAAAACGGATCTTTGTGTTCGCACACACTCTTAATTCTAAATCTCATAATCTTGTGATTTTCCAGTTCAGCAATGCCTTTGAGCCAGTCCCACTTTACTGGATTTGTTAGAGAAATTTCTTTGAAACCTTTAAAAACCCCAACGTGGTCTGCCTGAAGTTTCCAAGATTCTTTTCAGAATAAAGTTTGACGTGAGATTTAAGGTGTGAACCTGATGTTTGAGAACAGCCATGTTATGACACAAATTAGACATGAATATAAAATCTATGACATAATAAAAGATGTTGTATAATGAAACTGTTGCTCAAGATAATGTGATGTAAAAAAATAAGCAGATGAGAAAAATTAAACATTTTAAGGAGGACATTTGAACTCCACAGAGCACCATTTTTATCTGATATTTTTACTCACAAAGAGTGACCGGTAAGGGCAATTTTCTTTCTTTATCATGCTAAACTTTTCTATGTTGGCTCTATGAAAAGGTTTTTCCTCTGTCTGTGCATGTACTATGCACTGTCACACTGACAGCAAACTTTGAGTCAGTGGAAGCTTAAAATGTACTTCAGCAGTCATTTTTTATTTTATAAAGGGCCTAAATGTTACATACAATACCAGATACTCTGTCATTTTTTAATACAATCACATGAAGGGATTTTATACACTTATTTCATGCAGAAAAATATGATTTTTAAATAATAAATTACATGTCATTGTCCCTTTAATATCACATTTATCATTATATAATTTAATATACTTATATATTTAGGACCTACTGCCCCAGCCAGTGGTTACATTTTTTTTTCATTATCATTTAACACATGTTAAATAGAATAATCACTTTGTATGGTTTATACTAAAAACAAAAATCTAATATGATCATTATTATAACTAATGATTTGCACTTTTTAAATGTTGTTAAAGAGTCAGACATAAAAAAATCTAAATGTTCTATCCATTATAATGTAAATCGGTAAAATTGAAATGGTTTTCTAACTATTCTAATAACCAAATAATAAACTGACTGTGGCTGGCAGAGAAAATCCTACACATTCATCAATCCAATCCTTCAATTAAAAAGTAATTGTAAAATTAATTAATGAGAAAAGAAAGTTTTTAGTGGTAAAACAGGGTGGTAAATCAAGATTAAACATAATTATAATTGATTTAGAGTTATGCAAATTATCTGATGTGATCAGAAGGATGTGACCAGCTTTGCTTACCAAATATTGGGGAGGAAGAGCCAGACACACTCTGACAGAGACGCCAGATCCAGTCGGGATCCATTCGCTGCGTCTATGCATTTGTGTATTTTCTGGCATCTGCTCAGGTCTCATGTTCGCAAAAATCTGGAGTTATTTCCAGGAGCACGCAGGGCAGGGACCACAGGGGCGCTCTGATTCCTGTTGGTAATAATAACTCAATTTGTCAGGCAACTTGTTTTTTGTGTGTTTTTTCACATCTAAAGCGACACTAAAAGCAAAGCTAACATGTTCATTTAATCCTGATTATTTGCATATTTACCTTACGCACGAAAATATTTTAAACTGTAAAATATGTGTTTTTAAATTAACTCTCATTATTGGAAATGAGCCACACGTGAACGGCACGTGCTCATTAGCGCTACGGGCAAACAAAGCTACGTGGGGGATATTTGATGTGGGACGAGAGGAATTACGGATTTTATTAGACCATTTCAACACGTCTGAATGTGGGTAAGTTAGAGCCAGTGGAAATATGAAAAACTAACGCAGTTGTAGATTTGCTTAGTTCTGCTGCCAAGCTAGCCTTTTGGGTAAAAATCTTATCAAAAATGAGCCCCATTAGCTTTGAGTTCAGCTGAATTAGGACGTTTTAAGTGGCACTGGAAACACACCATTAGCCACCATTTCTCATCAGTATTAATAAGGCAAATCATCTGAATTTAAAACAGGTGTAACCCAGAGAAGAGGCAGGCAAGTATAGGCCAAAAATATGTTGTATGTAAATCCCATAAACACCAGTTAAGGAAATTAAACTAAATTAAAATAACAACTAACATTTACAATTAATTACTTAAGAGATTTGTATTTTTTTTAAATAGCTTGGCCAAATTTTTGCAGGGAAATACATCATCATATTAAATTCATGCAGAACTATCATAAGTAGATACCTTGCTGTGCATTTGAATGATGTCCCTGAAAATGATTATATTGAGCTATATTTATGATTTATTTTTTAGGACTATTTTACTGGGACTTCACCATCACACTGTCTTTGTATTCTTTAATACGGATAATGGTCCAAAAGGCTTCGTGGAAACCCTAATTTCTTTAAACATGCGTAGACCAACCCACCTTAATTCTCTTGCTTGGCCTGAGCCCTCTTCAACAAGCTCTGTGTGCTTTCTTTAAGAAATTTTCTGAAAAAGTTCTCTGGGCAGGATCCATCCCTCCACCAGACTTGTTGCCACTAATTTTCAGTCCACTTCTTCAGCACAGCTCAGCCTTTTCCCCCTATTTCACTTCCATGGAGAGCATTTCTGATGAGGCTTTCCAACAGCAGATGGTTCAGCTGAAGGTCCAGATGCACTTGTGGCTGTTTTTCAGGGGTTTATAGTTTTTCTTGCATTTCTCCTTCTGTCCTCCAAGTGCCCAGTTTCCACATGTTTTTAAGGACAAGCTTCACCTCTCACCCTGAGATGTTTTTGGTATGATGACCGTGCCCATATAGGCTCCTGGGGTCGCTCTCTGCCTTTACCTTTTGTGTTGCCCAGTAGGTGAGATCTAGGTGTCGCATATTGAGAAGACCTGGGTATTCTCGTTATTAAAGGCCTCCCTGGCTGTTTGCTGTTGGGCCCAGGGAGGGAGACTATGTACATCTAAGTCACCACCGTGCATCATTTTCTCATAGCTGAGTGACACACCTCATGCATTCTCCTTCTTTTCTTCCATGAGTTTAGTTGGTTTCTTTCATTTCTAGAGAAATAATTTTTTATTGCTCTCGATTTGTGAAGTTCTCAGTTTTTCTTTCATGATTTTCCGATGGGTGAGACGTCAGCCTATAGCAGCGTACCGTTATAGATGCATAAAAGGTTTAATTTCCATGTTCCAGAGATATCTCAAAAACGTAGATGGCGCTGTCAGGTTAGGCCGCAGTTAATGTTAGTGATGTCCGAGCGAATGCATCTGCTGCCAGGCAGGTTAGTATTTTAGAGACATGAATTATTTCTCCTTTTAAATGTAGGTTGCCCCTCTGCTGGTGGGAGAAGGCAGCCAGGCAGACCAGAGCCGGTCAGCAACAGAAAGGGCAGAAGGGCACACAGGAAATGATCATGGCTCCATGGAGGTAAGTCAGAGGCCAGCGCTGCCGGACCAGCTGCTGAGCCATGTGCGAAGAGAAGTACGAGGTCAGTGGAGCGCTGGGAGAAAGAAAGAGGCAGAGTTCAAAGAGCCACGAGTGAAACTCTCAGAGGGACGACACAGCAGGAGTGGAAAGATGTTTTAAAAAGAACAACACTACTATAAAAGCAGAAACCCTCCTGATACACATAATCGTCTCCTGGTGGAATAGAGACCGCTGTTGAGGTTTTGCTCCTTGATTTGTTTTGTAACCTGGTCCTGTGGGTTACACGAGGTCAGACAGGGAATACTGCTGAGTAGGCGCTCGTAAATCATATATGCTGGCGAAGGCAGCCCAAAAACATGCTCGAGCCATGTTTCTGGAAGTACGCCACTCAGATTCCTCTGCACATCGTTCTACGTACAGCCGAGGCGTTTTCCGCCCCGCTGAGCTTTTGTTAGCAGCAGCCGCTGCTCTGATTGCGGTGGTTAATTCTGACGGAGGTGTTGGGGCTCGCAGTCAGACCAACACGTCAAGGTAAACGTAAGCAGCTGAAATTATTTGAAATGTTTTAAAGACCTCATGTGGTCATGGAAAAGATCGGTGCCACTGCAGAAAATCACGAGACGGGTGGCTGTTTCATAAGAACACGATTCATCAGATAAGAGAAGGGCAGGACTCAAAGCAGCTCGTGGCAAACTGATTATCATCTGCCAAATCAAAGGCAGAAAATAACAAATCTACAGCAAGAGAGTCCAAACATGCAGACATCCAAGCCAGAGCCAGCAGTGACAGGAGGGAAGTGTCGCTCCAAATTCAGTCCCTGTTGTCTCAGAGCTGCTAAAAGTCCTTCGGTAAGCCTGGTTTTGCTTGGCTGAGAGAAGGACAAGTCTTAGAGCAATCGATCTCTTTGCATTTCTCAGAATTACGTCCCGAAAAAGATTTCCCATCCTTTTTCTGGGAATCTGTTTACCTTCAGGAAGAATCTCTGACTTGCAGCTATGGAAGAAAGATCTCTTTTGCCAAGGTTTCAGTCACAGATGTTTGAATCTAATTTCACAAATTGAAATGAATGCACGCTGAACAGCTAAAATGTTAAAGGAGGAGCCTTCAGAATGCGGCAAGACAGTACTGACTCCATAGTTTCCAGCCATTCCCAGGTACTCACAATCTCCAATCTTCGTTTTGTCCTCTCTCAATCAGCCTCCATTAAATCTGTTTGGATGTCGGCTGTGCTCTGACCTTCACCTCAATAGAAACCAGCCGATTGAAAATATGTGCATGTGTCAGAGGGAAACGAGCAAAATACAAACTTATAACAAAATCCATTCCTCGAAACTCAGACAACATTGTTCAGTTTAAGAATATAGTTCCACCAATTAAATGTGGCTAAGTCAGTCTGAAAGTCAAAAGGCGGATCTGTGAAATACTGAAAGGATTAATGATTTAAAGATTCATTCCACAGTCCTCATCAAAGACTTCTCAAGAGAGCCAGCCAAAACAGAGTCGGACACACAGCTGCACCTCGTTGAGAAGCTGGGTTGATTTAATCTGTGCTTAACATGATCTGATTTAGAGTTAATGTGGCCCTTGTGTGGTTGAAGTGAGGTACAACCTCAGACAATCAAACTTAAATGCAGAACTGACCGCTATTCAAATGGAGAACAGTCTGCTGGCCTTTGAAGGCCCCAAAGAGGCAGTATTTCTCTTTTCCTTTTAATCTTACCTGCCTGTTTTTTGTGTTTTCTTGTTTTTTGGTCTGTTTGGTCACATTGACATAGGTTTTAGGCTGGTAAAGGGTGCGTGGTGGAGAGCGTGCAGCTCTTGGTGCTCCCTCCTTACTTGGGTCAGGTCAGTGGTTCTTCCCTGGCCCTGTGTCCACCTGTCACGGCCCGCGATCACCGAGCAGCAGTAATAGCACCATGCTGGCATGAGAGCCCACAGGAAATCCCTCCAAACAAAATGCCCGCCACGTTGGAATTTTGGCACCATGTTGGTGCTGGAATCTCTCGCCCTGGACCGAGCTCAGGAGACATGTGATGCAAATAGGAATGCCAGAGGCCGGCGTCGGGCCGGAGGAGGGCAGATGGAGCGTCAGTGTTTGGAGGACAGTGGTGAGGAACGGCAAAGGTTAGCAGAGGATTTTAAAGGGGAATCTGAGTCCAGCAGCCAAGGCTGTTGTGTTAGTCCTCAATTGGGACAAATTGGAAGGATATCTTTATTGAGGACTCCTGGATACGGTGTTTTTTTCTAACCCACATATTCAGGAGGTTTTGCATGTTGGAAGTACACACCAGAAGTCACCACCAAAGAAGATGGAAACCCTCTAAATCATTCATTTTTGTTTGTTCAATTTGGAGCAGGCATGCCCATCTCTGGGCCCACAGTACAGCATGTTTCCCAGCACCAGCTCACCTGTTTTCTGTGTTTTTTTTTTTAAACCAATTTAATGATACAGCAAACTAAATTTTTTTAAGAATGCTTAAAAAGGACGGTATTTGAAAATGGTGCCTAAAATGATAAATGAATAGAAATCCTTTTAAGTTGTTAAGTGCATACTTTTTGTCATGATTATGAATGACTGGTTGTCAGGATTAGCAGTATATTGGTCACTTAATCAGTCTAATTAGGCATTACATGTTAGAATAATTGAACAGATGATGAATGGATATCATTTTTCTTGGTAAACAGAGCCGCTGACTCCAGTGTCTGCTCTGACATAAAATAGCTGTCATCAGAAATGTTCTGTGAGAAGCCAGTTGTCTGACTCCCGAATCGATGATCACGGCTGCTGAACCAGCACAGCTGTGAGTTGTAGCGCGCTTTGGAGAGCGGACTGTGATGCAAATGCTTCAGGGAACGGATTCGTGTAGGAATGCGCTGCTCTCCAACCACCCTGGCATTAAGGCAACGTACTGCAGAGCAACCAGAAAAGAGACAGGAAAGGGGGGGGGGGGTCTGTCAAATGTTTTCATTTCAGTTTCTGAAGGGAAAGCGTGTGGTTGGCAGGAGATTTTATTATATTACACAACACTTGACAACGCTAAACATAGTTTATGACAAGCTGGACAGTTATATGCCTAAACCTCAACTCCAAAGACTGAATACCCGTAGTTGTAGTAGCTCGTGATACTCTGGTACAGACATTTAAAGCCTGAATATTTAAAACTTTTTCACATTTTCCTAAATGGAAATTAATTTCTGCTGGTTTTATGAATTCCGTGTGATTGTGTTGCGATGAGTTGGATGGAAAATGCACTGAGCTGGATTGTGTCTGCAGTGCCTGGAGGTGAACTGCTTTGAGACCGAAAAAAAAGGATCATCTTACATTAATTTAAGAAAACCTTCTATCCAGAGTGACTTACCAGTGACGATTTAGATGGAGGCCATCACAGTTGTGTTGAAACCACAGAGGATTTTGTTCATATCTAGCTGTTTTTTATAGCACAGTTGGTTGTTGGCTTGTATATTGTTTTTTGTTACATTACGTCTCTGTATTCTTACTTATTTCCTATACTTATTCTTTGCTTTCCATCTTCCCACCATCAGGTTTGGCATCAATAGGCTTGAAATGACAGCAGTGAATAAATAAGCGATGCTTGTACATTAAGGGGGGTTTGTATTCATAAAGCCTCTCTGTGTAAAGCCAATGTGTTTGGCATAAACACGGTGTTCAGAGCAGCCCTGCTCGCAGTGATGCTGGACAGGACTAAGTAATATAAATAAACAACAAAACAGCTCCAATTATAAGAAAAAGCAAGCAGGAATGACCCAAAGCTGAGCACCGGTGACACAGATGTGAGATCAGAAATAAGAAGTAGTGAAGTTTAGCCTTAAACTGCATAAAACTGGATAAATGTGCTTTCTTTAAACGGGGTCACTCACCCACACTCACGAGGACACACATTCAGAATACAAACACGTCTGTCTGCAGCTGCGTCCCTCCCCAAAGTCACACGGGGCCCTGAAAGGACAAATGTTTGTTTCCTCCTTTAGAATTAATGAGGGCATTAGTTCCCGCCACGTCCCCTCTCCTGCTCAGGCTGCACGGAGCTCCCGCTCCGCCTCCGCTTGAAAGCGAGAAGTAAATATTAGGATTTGATTATTTAGAATTAATTGAAAATGTGCAGCCTCCAGCAGGGCCGTGAGAGGGGCGACAGGAGAAACGAGGAGGGGTAGGGTCCCCCGGCAACGCGTCTTAGCAGGTTGCGATGTATGCTAATTACTTAACCCTTCACAGCAACATACTCCCTGTAAGGGCTCTGTCTTCCTGCTCTTCAGAGGGAAACTCACATACAGGGCACAGCTGTTTTCCTTCAGTATTTTTATTCAAACTGCTGGATTTGTAAAAGATAGACAACATGCAGACCCGCTTTATTGGTTTTATCATTCAAAATCTGAAACAAAAAAGAAGAAATTTAACTAAAACAATCAGTGAGATGTTCCTGCACAGACATCCCAAAGTACTGCCAACCTCAGGTAGAAGAAAGTACACATGAATGAGCTGCAAATGTTTTATTATTCAGCTAACTGTGCTCCACCCATCACTCTATTTTGATTCATAATGTTGTTTCAGAAAACATAAAAGATCCTCTTTGAATAAAAACAGGGAAAGACTACCATTCATTATCTTTACGGCTCATTCCTAATGGGGTCATGGGTGGGGGGCTGGAGCCTCTCCCAGCTGACACTGGACGAGACGCGGGGTACACAGGTCGCCAGTCCATCACAGGGCCACGCAGAGACACACAACCACACACTCACATTCACCCCAAGGGGCAGTTTACAGTGCTCAGTTAGCCTAACCTGCATATTTTTGGATGGTGGGAGGAAGCTCGAGAACCCGCGGACACAGGGAGAACATGCAAACACACAGAAAAAACCCAAACTCTGGGGATTTGAACCAGGAACCTTCCTGCTGTGAGGTGACGGTGCTAAGCACAACCGAACCAGTACAGTTTAGAAATAATTTCTTCCTGTCAAGTTATTTTTAAACTAAGTACTTTTAAGTTGTTTTGCCTAACTCATTTTTTTTTTTTTTTGCCAAATGAATTTAAACTGTTGCTTGTTTAAAACCATTTACTGTCAGCAGAGTCTGCTCTGTCACCGGACTAAACAGTTTGTGGATCTATTGAAATATCAAGCCATGTGGCATTTCTGGGAAACATATTTAAGTAGTGAAGGGTTGAGGGCTCCACAGTGTCTCTAAATCTCCATCTAGTCATTTTCATGGGTAGATATTTTCCAACCTTTTGATTAAAAATGACTTATTGCTAGACGTGCTCTCCATTTCTTTTATTGTTCTCTGATCGTATGGGTGTGTGCTGTGCGACTGCTTGATGAGGCCTTTGTGAAGCCTGTTGCTGTTCAGCATTACAGCTTACATACTTATTGTATCTAATTCCTCACATTATTTAACCATGGAGCACAAATGTCAGGTGATGTTCACTAGTGCAGTTGTGTTAACATGCGCATTACTTGGTTGTTGCTGTCTGAGTTGTTTGGCTCCCGAGTAACTTCAGTTTTTTTCCGTGTTACCTTGTTTAAATACATTTAAAATATCCCAGCATTAATGGTGATGTTATGAAAATGCATGTTAGCATTGTGAGGTTAAATTATACGAGAATGTGTTTTAAAGTCACTAAAATGTTCTCTCTCTTAGGTTTAACAGTATCTTTTAGTGCCCGCTCAGTCTCTGTTTTCCTTCAGCTTCCTCTCTTTCATCCTTCTGACTCTTAAGCAAAAAAATAAGTTTAGCATGTCCAAAGTTTTGCTTGTTTGTTTACTTAAAACAGAAAAATCTGTCATCCGTGTTGAACATTTTGTAATTACTGTGGCATTAGGGAGTTTTTCTACCTGACAAAGCTCTCCATCTTTGTTTGCGGTGTCAAACGTGGGCTGTGCTGACCTGGAATTACGCTGATTTGATTATGATCCATGTGAGGCCTGAAAAACTGTATGCTTCCACGCTACATGAACAATGGAGTCCTATGTGTTGGTGAGCACCTCAAAATGCGGTTTGTGTGATCTGATTCTCGTTGCATCGTGAATGTATTTACACCTTCCAGCTGTTTGGTTGTCATTTCATCGGGAGCCCTAAACAAGACCACACAAGCAGCTGCAAAGCTTAATGAGGAGCATTTATCGATACAGGATTTTGGGACCACACAGCCTGTGTGGATTGGTGGATGAAACATGTTCCCAGCCCGGTTGTATGTGGAAGCAGAGGTGGATCTCAGCGTTGCATCAGTGCACGCTCCCCCTCGTCTTTCTTTTTAATATCCCAAAAAAAGTCCTGAGTTCACTCTGAAACTGGTATCAGAAATAATATTATAGAAAGGAAAATATCAAAGTTTCAGATTTAGTAGTTTTTATCATCAAATAAGACACAGAAACCTTCCCTCTCCGAACAGTCTATTACTAGTTATTGTGAAATTATTAGGAGAGTCTGCTGTGTAATTATAGGTAATTTATTTTTGGATTTATGTATGTCAAGTTGTAAAAATATATTATTTATATTAGAGTTTCCATAATACCATTTATATGTATGCTTATTTCTGTGTTGTTTGGGTTAACCTTTTAAAAGGAATAGTGTCTTTTTTGTTTGTTTGTTTCTTACAAAATGAGAAAAACTTTAAAAAGTGGAAGGAAATCCAAAATCTTGTTGACACTATAGTTTTTGCCGGTGGCTGCAAAACTCCAGAGTAGCACAGCAGCAAAATACTGGGCCTGTAACTTTAGTAGAACTCTAATATTTCAGCACCAGCTTCAATTTCAGTAGCAGGTTATTGATGACTGATGGTAGCAGAGAGTTTCCAGTTTGATATTCTTAAGCCTAAAACGACTTTTTTTCCCACAATGCATGTCACCAATCTGACAATTCACAAATCAAGCCAGAGCTGCAAACAAGGCTAATCACAGATAATGGCTTTGCTGGCCTATCCAGCTCAGTGTTTTGCCAAATAAACGGTATTACCTCATTCAGTTGGAGAAATATGGAAGCAATTAAATCGAGGGGGTAACCTGGCTACCATTCAAATTCACCCCGATGTTTTAGAGGCAGTGAGGATTGAATAAATATGCGTGTGTATAGAGTTGATTCCCCTGCTACATGTAGCGCTTTCTCCTTGTAAAATATGGCTCTTTTAAATGATTGCACAAGTTGAAAGATTTGCAAGGGTAAAAGATTGATTTACTGTGATGCGCGTGAGCTGCAGAAAGAGAAGAAACGTCTGAATTTTAAGCCTGAACCATTCATTTAGACAAATTTAACCGGATCCAGGGGATTTGAGCCATGCTCTGAGCTCATATGGTCTTTATGCTCAGGGGCATGTGTGAGCTCTGTTTAGCTACTCAACAAGTGTCAGAGGAAGTTGAGGTGCAATTTTAGCACTTAGGTCTGAACTTATCCTCATTCCTCAGTATTCAAGTGGCGGGTTTAACACAATGCTTAAACACAGCGAAGTGTTGAGCAGCAGGCCTCTGAATACAATAATAAAATATGTTTTTGGGCTGAAAAGCTCCAAGATGGAAAATTATTCCATATAGCTTTTGGGTAAAGTCACAACAAGAGGAGGATATTTTCAGAAAAAAAAGGACACACGTCTGTTGTTCATACATCAAGGTCTTAACAGTAATTTTATTTTAAAACAACTTTACAGAGAAACAGAAGAATACATGAGCTTTGCTATGAATTAAAATTCATACTTAAAAAGTGTCACATTGTTTAACTAAATCCTTTTTTGTAACGCTAATTAAACTATGTCCTCTGCACCTCTGCACAGAACAATTAAAACTAGAGGAAATTAAGGCAAGTTTATTTTTGCAGCTGTCCTTCACATTTCAAAGAGCTTTACATGGTTTAAAAGCAGAAAATGAAGAAGTTAAACCAAGTAAAACAATAATTGATTAAATTAATTAAAAGTGCAGATAAAAATGCATTCAGTTGTCAGATGCACAGAAAACAGAACTGTTTTCAGTCTGGATTTAAGCACGATTAGCATGAAAAGCTGTTTTAAATCAAGGAGATGCATCAGAAGACAGAGCATCAACCACAGTCTTTTTAACAGTAATAAAAACAGTAATACTAATGAAACTGAGTCTGGCTGTTTTCCCTATTGACCCACAATTGCTCACATCTGTCACTAAACGGATGCTTTTGATGTTTTTACGTGACATGAGCGGCGTTGCGTGACAGCTGCCTGTTAGATGTGGATATTACTTCATGCAGGTGATGATCTGCCTTGCAAAGGCAACCGGCCAAATGCCTTAACTGATCTGTGGTGATTCGGGGGGGCGGGCAGCTCCATTTATCAGATCATCACAGCTGATCTCAGTGTTCCCGGTGAGGTGTAAATTTCTATCTGGCCTGGAACAGTGGGAGTTATCCAACCGGTGGCAGCAAAAATAGCCTCAGCCGTATTCTCCGATTTCTTCAGAGAACAAACGCACACACATCAGGCTGAAAACCTCGTAACTAAAGTCATCTTTACATTTGTGGGCTTGAATCTTATCCTGGAATTATAAGCAGGGGTTTACATAGTTTACGTCTGCCAGACGCTGGGTAAACAGGGTAGATCTTCATATGAATAAAACCGTGCAGAAACCCTCTTTAACCCCTCTCTGTGCTGTCGGTTAGTTAGCTGCTTTCTCCTCTGGGTTTGTTGACTCCCCGGCTGAAGGCATCGCCTGCTCGGCCGGCCCCCTCGCTCAGACTTTCTGTGATTACACGGAGCGGTGTTTGCTTTTCCCAGCATACTCAGCTCGCTGTTTCTTTTATTCACATTAATTCAGTCTCACTCTGTGCCTCTCCACAGCTCTGTTCTTCTGTCCATCTATTGCTGGCTCAAACCAAAGCTCAGCCACACACAATCACACACACAAACACACACTCGAGTGCGATTTTCAATCTGTATTTAGATTACAGAGGCAAAGATTTGCCTTTTGTGGTGTTTTAATCACTTCAGATTTATTTAGCAACGTTTCATATTGCTTAACTTTCACAAACATATCACTTTTAGCTCTATCTGAATAACTTGAGGGATAAATGTCTTGTCTGACTGTTGACAGCTTTGCAATCTGGTTACTTGACCTTTGTTGTTACACGCTATCTTGATTTTGTGTGCTATATTGAATTAAAGATTTGCTATGTGAGTCTCTAACTCAGAAAGAAAAAACAGCGCTTCGCCTCAACTCCTGTCTGAAATGTCCCAGTGTGCTGTTTGTCAAAATAAAGAAGTCACAGGGGCTTAAAGAATCCAGGTTTTCTGTAATATCAAGTAGTAAGATACACTGCTTTCAGGGGGGCCCTTCTTCCTCAGAGTAATTAAAGAAAATATTGAAGGATCATACAGTGGGATCATTTTGTTGATAATTCTTCATCTGTGCTGAGACTTGCTTGCAGTGGGATGGTTGTTCTGTCAATACCGACCCATTCAGGCACAGGTGTGA
The DNA here is from genome assembly GCA_013363375.1 of Menidia beryllina. Classification (NCBI taxonomy): domain Eukaryota; kingdom Metazoa; phylum Chordata; class Actinopteri; order Atheriniformes; family Atherinopsidae; genus Menidia; species Menidia beryllina. The sequence goes on from JABUIW010000024.1 coordinate 3,894,763, forward strand.
AAATATACTCCAAAATTAAAAATAAAAGTAGAAATCATAATAAAATCAAACCAACTGCAAATGACAGGCAGTAAAAATTCAAATTTTATGTGTAAAAATAAAATATTTGTTTTAGAGTGATGGCCACTGTAAAATCTCCACTTTTTATTTTAATTCTCCCAAGCAAGTTCAGCTTTATTTGCTTTAGGCATTCAGACATGAAAAGCTGTTTTTCTCAGAATGGAGGACAAATAAATGTGGAAATGAAAAATAATGTCAGAGATTGAGGAAAAATAACCAAATTTCTAACAGCAATTTGCAAAAAGCAGTCATGAAAAAGCCAAAAGACCAATAAAGAGGTTTGAAAATATACAGAAGACAAATAGGAGCATAGAAAAACACACTAGTGAGCTTATTGTGAGCCGTTTCAAAAAGGGAAATTTTAAGCTTCGTCTTCAAAGCAGAGACGATGTTCGTGTTTCTTTACTCGGACTGGAAGCCGCTTTCAAAGGAAAGAAGTCTGAAAACCAAAGACCCGCTCTGCTTATGGAGATTCTGGGAACTATAAATAAGCCTGTGCTTACAAGTTCATGCGGGTTGATAGGGAACAAAAAGACCTTTAGGTAAGGACAGAGCTGCGCCGTACAGGCTTTTGGTGTTTTAAGAAGGATTTTAAGTTCTGTGGAGTATTTCACACCGAGCCCTAGCACCCTGACGCAGAATTGGGGCGATCTCTCTGGGCAGGACCAGTCAATGCTCTGGGGATCATTTTGACACCCAGTTTACTTAGAAGCCCAATTAGTTTCCGGTTGAGCCCTGTAAACTGCTGGTGGTAACCTTCTGTTCCTCGGCCGTCCTCTGGGCTTCCCTCATGGAGAAAGGTGCATGCTTTGCATGATCTGTTATCTCCTGGCAACAAGTTCGAGGACGTGCACACACACACACACACACACACATAATTGGCCTTTAACAGCACATAGGGCTCCTATTTAAAGGCTGGAGACTGAGGGTGGGGGTGGAGGTTCACAAAAGTCAATTTACAGTACGGGTCAGTACATCTGAAAGCCTTTACCACTCTAGCCAAATTCTTTGTCTGCCTCATTCACGGCTTGTTATCTGGACTGCAGGCTGCACAAAAGGCAATTGGCGATGTATTGTCCGGCCTGACATAAACCCCTGATATTTTCACTGCTTTCCATTAGAGTCCTCTCTTCCTTCCCACAGAGCAAGAGGTCACGCCGGCCAAGGAGAGATCCTTAGACACCCGGACAAAACCACAAATAAAGAAAGGAAAGATATCCGCCACAGCAATTATTTCATTTGTGACACAAACGTCCTCGGTGCTCACCATGGCAGTCCTCATGTCCAGCTCACATCACTTTTCCCACTTCGTCACAACTTTGTGTTGACAGACATGAAAATGGAATAATGTGGAGGGTATTGATAACGGGTTCACGCTGTGGCGGCACATTCAGGCCTCACATGTAATGTGTTATTGTGTGAACTATCTTGCTTAGCGATAATTTAAGAAGGGTTATTCTGAGGTCAGTCGAATAGTCTCACAGCGTAATGATAACAATTGTTGCCCGTAGGGTCACTTGGCCAGGTCCACCATGTCTACACCAAAGCAGGACAGATTGAGGGCTATCTAATCTAAAGAGGTGTGATGAAATGACTAAAACGTCACTGTCAGGGTTTTAGGTTCCACAGTTTCTTTAAGTTCACACTTTATCAAAACTCAAACATTCCGGTTGATATTTTTTCAAGTTTGATTTCTATTTAAACACGCGCGTGCATTTTTGACCTCTGAGTTGGCCCTCGTGGAGCTGGAGGGCATTGTGCAGGTCCTCAATCAGCAGGTGAGGCTTCGTATTTCTGTGGTGGTAAACATAGTGACGGACAGCAGTGGGTGGGCCCAACCTATTTTCTCCAAATGCCAGTCTGAGGAATGCCAGTGACTGAAGAGTCCTTGAGGCTGTCGACGGACAGGCCTGTGTGCAGACGGAGAAGCCCCCCCCCCCCCCCCCCCTCACCTGCAGACCCCTGCCCCCAAACCCAAAAGCTGCTGCAGCCCTCTCGCTGCTGCTGGACAACAACCTGCATCGATTAAACTTTGTCCTTTCAGGACTTCCTACATGCTGATATTTAGATTTAAGCCCCTGTCTTGCTGTTATCGTGCATCATTTTGGATTGTTAGATACGATTCTGGTCGTAAGGCTTTGGATCTGGAGTCACATTTCTCCTCGTTACCTGAAATAGATCTCCCTAATGAGCTCCACTTAGCCTCCATTTGTAGCCAAAAAAATCAAACTGAAAAGGACTGCTGTGAAGCAACTACAGTGTCACGGAAATAGACAGAAATGTAAAAGATTCCCTCCAGCTGGGTTCTATGAAGAATGCATGCTTGATTTGGCACTTTTTTGTGCCTTTGGTCAGACAAGATTACGGCTCCAGTGCCAGTTCAGTGTATTCCAAAATCCTTTTTCTCGCTGTAAAATCATGCGAAAAACAGATCACTGGCTGATTTTTTTTTTTTTTTTCAATGGCCATTATGAGAAGGTGGACTGTCCTAACTCATTCCAAGGGTTCGGCTAATTCAGGTGGTCTCCCAATAAACACCTTTAACCCTTCGATACCCTGTGCTGTAAATATGTTGGTAATTTGGATTTGATCAAACTCACTGGTGCTCGGCTAAAAAATAATAAGTCTTGGAGGTTGTGGATTATTTTATAAATACTTCTTTCTTTATTTCAGTATACAAAATAACAGTATATACATCCACACAGAAGTGGTTAACAAAATCCATGAGTTTAGCTCATATGCTCTGAAAAATATAATATATTTTGAACTGCCTGCTTGTCAGACTAAAAGGAGATACGGCTCCACATCAAAGTTCTTAGTTTTGTTTGTCTTTCCACAGGGAGGCAGGGATATCACGATCCACGCAGGGCACATGTTCAGAGTCCAAAACATCAGCCACAAAAACGTTCCATGACCGAAAAGTACGCCGGGTTCCCTTTGTGTTCCTCTGTTCTCCAAAGCTGAGGAAGGAAAACGTTTCAATAGTACCTAAAAAAACGAAATGTGGATCCACGAGAGCTCTTGTATTTCCGTGGAAAGGAGTCAAACACAAGTCAGGAGAATCCTCCAGCTTAGAATCCACTATTACTTCTTTTTATTAGAGATATGATAAAACTGACTCTGTTTCCCTTGCGGGAGCAAAAGGGGGATTATAATTATAAACATGAAGAAGAAAATACCCAGGAGGATGGCGGCGCCCTGGTGAACCGCGCTTTTCTATGTCCAGGTATGTTCTGGAGAAAAAACCTGTAGCCCAAATTGAGGTTTGGAGATTTCATACAAAAATGATACTGCATGAGAGAAGATCGCTTCTGGCTGAGATAGGCATGCTAAAGCTTAAGAGGGCAGTCAGCCTTCTGGGTGCGGCGGTGCTTTGGTTAATCTGTGGCCCTCAGGCACAGAGGGGAGGGCTGCTGGCGGGAAGCGCCCCCTCATTTGCAGACGTATCGCTCCACAGTCCGTTCGCACTTCTTGCAGGTGACGTAGCAGCACCAGTGGTACTTGCAGTGGCAGCGCTCCACCAGCTTCTCCGTGTAGGGGTTGTAGCCACGGCCGCAGCACATCAGGTCACAGCTGTCGCTGCCCACCGAGGTTTTGTTGCACTGCCTGCAGACAGCAGGAGAAAGGACTGAAACGTTCACATCATTCTGTGTAGCAGACATGCATTTCCCCCACCATGTTGGCCCCAACCAGCCGATGTAAATATTTCAATATTGCTTCCTTGCCTAAACCTGGTAGGCTTTATGGCTTATTTCTCAAATCGTTTGCATGATCTCGCAGCCTGTCAAGAGTCTACAATAGTCTTTTAAAAATGCTTGACTGACTGTTGGGCTTTAACCTTTTGTGCTCTCTTTATCCCAGACATTTTTTCCTTCCATTTTTTTCTTTTTGTCTTGTTGTCTGTGAGCAATGGGTGCTTTTGAGCCTCTCATTCCAGAGGCCTGGGGCATCCTGAATGAGCAGAGAATAGTTCTGCCATAAATCACGCTGAATACACAGAGCTACCCTCCTTCTCTCTGGCTTGCCCTCTGCACATAATTGTTTTGTTTTATGATGGCAGAGTGTTAATGACCGTGTGGGGTGTTGCTGCTGGAGTGAATGAGAGCAGGGAGGAGGGACAGGAGTCATTGAGAGTGTCAGACAGGTTTATTACATCTGTGGGAGCTGGCAAACCCCCACTCACTTAGACTGAGTCAGGAGCAAAAGCAGCCCAGCGTCACATCTGCAGACTGAGGGGGAGACGCTTTAATGTTATTTAAGACTCAAGTACAGGCTCTTGCAAGGGACACAACACACCTCAGAAGCACTGATCACATTTTTTCTATTAGAGAGGGCTGAAATCCTCTTTCCTTGTTCCAGATTTAGGCATAACTGATAAAGCTGTGCTGCTATTCTCAGGTATGGCAGGAGGTTGGAGCTGACCCTCCGGAAGAGGACACAAGTCGTTTTAAGGGAGAGAAAGAAAAAGAAAACGGGTAACTAACGAGGGGAACGTCAGCAGTGGGAAAGTTGTGGCACATCGGACGATGCTGTGACCATGTGACAGGAAGCTGGTGCGATAAAAATCTGCCCTGCTAATGGAAATAGAGCGGTAGTGTTGCAGACTGTGTGGCAGAGCGTTATCAGTCTACTGTGGATGCACTGAGCACAGTGAGTGTCCTTGACATGAAGCCTGTCCTGCTTATCTGTGATGAGTGGCATAAGGCGGAGGGACACATGATTTGACAATCATGTGATGTATGACATTGCTAACAGCCCACACAATCCTGTGCTCCTCAGAAGGCTCAACACGGCCACGGCTGTATTCTGGTGCTCCTGAAGCACGCCCTGAGGCCTGTGGGCGTATTTGACTTTCTGTAATATAGTGAAGTAGAGTGTTTCTGGTTAAATGAGAAAATGGGGTGCCTTCATGACGGATCCCTTTGGAGCCTCCGCTCCAGAAAAAAAAGCCCAATAACAATACTCCAGATCCCGAAATCGGGGAAATCTAATAATCCTGTAAAAGAGTCTGTATTTTTTCCACAGTTTTAGACCCTCAGCTCTCACACAGCACCTCCATCTCGCATAGATCACCCAAGTGAAAGGTGTCTTTGGGCAACCATTAACTAAATCCCTCTCTCTGTTGCCCTCTCGAATCAATATCGGCTGGAGTGGCCTCAGTACTAAGAATAGCCACGTTGGTAATTGTCTCAGATAGCAGCACAAGCACTCCATTCACAGCGGCCTTCTCTGTGGCACATGCTCAGACAGGCCACAGACGACAGGCTGCACGGGCTGTTATCAGCCAGCCCGGAAAGTAAATGGTGCCACTAGGAATGACAGCTCTTCACTTAAGTCAACATCCCGGATGAGCAGACGGGCAGGATTGGTCATTTCCTCTTTGTCTGCGGCTGATGTGAGTCATGCTTTCAAATCAAACAGCAAACGGCTGAGAAGCATCACTGTTACCAAACGGCCAGCTCTTTGTCACACACTAAAAGGCCCAACTGCCGACGCAGAGCCTCCAGCAAAGTGGAATTTTCACAGGTTGTGACAGCTGACCACAGCAGCCAGATCCACCCCGACCATCCCACAGGATGACCATTTAACAGGCTGCCGCGCAGCCGGCTTACACCAATCACACACGAGCCAATCACAGCGTCCGTCTCACCTGTCCTGCGTGCCGACGGAGCCGTGCTTGTCGTTCTTGGTGCAGAAGTCCGGGGAGCTCTGCAGGTAGACCAGCTCGTTGTCCCTCACCGGCCGGATGTCGATGTCTTTGGGCACCAGCTGCTTGCGTGTCCCCATGGGCCGATGAACCACCTTGGTTGCGGACAGGTACTTGATCTTAAGGTCCATGGCGATCTCCCTGAGGTCTTGGAGGCCTTTCCAACAAGTCCTTATGGAGCAGGATCCAGACACACCGTGACATTTGCACTTCATGACCAGAGCCTCTCGCAGTACCTGGACATGAACACATGGAGTCAATTTGGAATTATTGGGCAGCCTCCTCACACGTTCCCTCCTTTAAGACAGAGCTTTCCGTGCTGCGTACCTGTCTGCCCACTTCACTGTTGTGTAGATGCATCAGTTTGTTGGCATGGGAGCCCGAGCGCTTCATCTTCATGGGAGCGTCGGAGAACTTGGAGCCCATCATCAAACCAAAGTGCAGGTTGTCAGCGCAGCCACCCCAGCGATAGCCAGGCTCTGGGATCTGCGAGGGAATTGGACCGCACGAGCATATCCGCAAATCCCCGGTCGTGCACGCCCGCGCTATGGTGTGGCTGATGGTCGCTGCCGACAGGGCGTAGACGAAAGCAGCCTCCCTCGTTCCTGATGAATCAGACAAGGAGAAATATTAATATAAAGGTTCCAAGAGACTAAAGCAGAGAGAAGACGTGATGCTTTATAATCCTGTAATCCTACCGTTGAGAACACTTAGAGAATCTGAAAATCTGAAGTAATATTTAGAATTTATGTCATGCGAATTAATGAGTGTAAATATTTACACTCGTATTAATTTGACTTGTGAAACCTAACATGCAGGCTGGCACAAGCAGCAAAAATTCATGGAGTTTTAGGCAGAATTTCACAATTTATTGTAAAACTAAACACTAATGTCTTACCATGAAAACCTTTACCTAATGTTTTTGGGTTTGGATTCCAACAGATTCAAAATGTTACAGCAGATTAACTTAAAAAAAAAAAAAAGACGATGGCAAAAAAATTCAAAGCATTTTTTCCTCAGGTTTATTCTCTCTGGAGTCCAGCCTGTTTCTCCTTTTAACTTTTTTTTTTACTCTGTGAAAAGGAAACGGAACAGGAGATATGTATCTTTTAAACATCACGGCTCACACTGTAATGCAGAGTGAGCGCTGATGTAATTGGCAGTGATGTGCATACACTCAGAGCACATATGTCAAAGCATGGGAGCAATTGGAAGTAGAGGAGGAAATCATGTATGACCGTGGGCTGGTTAGATCAAAGCCAAGCCAGGACAGAGATGAGCCATTTCCTGTCCAATGCAGACTGTTCATTTACCCAAAGGCAGCCATGTCCTTTGCTTTTTTCTTTTTCTTCCTTCAGGGAGCACTGCACCCCCTCCCTCTGCACTCCACTGAAACCGTCTCTGGCTGATTCAAGGTCTTATTGGCAGCAGAAGCAGCTAGGTCAAACTACAGGACTAACAGGCGTGAAGCCGGAGAATTATGTGGATCTCAGAAATAACAAACCAATTATTATGCCAAATAACAGCTTCAGTACAAATCCCTGGTGAGGGCTCGTTGTGGAGTCATTTTTCTGGCAGCTGGGGGGGCTGCGTCCTTTAAAAAACGGATTTCTGTGGGTTTGAAACCTGCATCCTTTCTCCCTTTACCAAGCCTCTGTCACTGCAGGCCTCTAGCAGCCGTACCTCTGTCCAGGTCTGGCCGGTATTTGGGGGCGTCGGGGGGGATGTCGATGGAGGAGCAGTTCCAGCGCATGTCACCGAAGGTCTTCTGGCAGGTTTTCTTGACCTCGCGGGCGGCCTGGATGATGGTCTGCATGAGCTCCAGGTTGCTGCGGCACAGCTGCACCTGGGAGGACACCATGCCCGGCAGCAGCTTACAGTGCTGGGACTGGTTGACGTGTAAGGAGGCGGGAGTGTGCGAAAGTGTTCTGAAACAAGACAAACCGAGTCCAAACGTCAAACTTTGACAAACACACATCCGTCTGTGAGCGGCCGCAACGGCAACAAAGGCGCTCATTTCCAAATCAAGCGGTGAAGTTGTCACTTTTATGGGAATCAAAAAGCTGAATGTTTATTTGCTGTGTCAGCAGTTTGATTTCCCTGTGAGCCGTTAAATTTTTTTTATCATAAGAAACAACTAAAAAATGGAGGCAGATAGTGCCTCCGGCAGCGGGAGATTTTGGCGAGTCACACGGCAGCGAGCCGTCTCATCATGGTGGAAATCTCAAAGGGATGTCAGCAGCGGATTCATAAAACACAAGCGACACCTTCTTGGCACGGGGCTTCTCTTTTGTTAAAGCACTCAGAGGTCTCAAGGCGTGCCAGAAAGAAGGAGAGCCTCACTAAATGCAGTTTCTAAAGCAGATGAGAAACTGTGGATTCCTCACCGCTTGAATTTTCCACCACAGAAGGCGCGTTCTCTGCGGCCTCGCTTTGACGCGAATCATCTCTTTACATACTATGAAAGCGTGCACTCATTTGATTTAAACGGTTCCAAATTATCAGGAATTTGCTTAATAGAGAAGCACCGGAAGGCAGGTTGGTTCTGATCTCAGCCCCGTGAGCCCTGTGCTCCGTGGAGAGCCCGTGAGAACCGAGCAGCGCGGCCTCCACCTCGGCCTGTTTTGGATTAGGGGCCGAGGGGCCGCCACTATGTGCCCAACAATAAACTACAGCTCCGCTGAGCTCGCCGTAACCCGGCACTCACAGGTGTTTACAGCTGCATCTGTTTTGCATCTGCCCGCTGAGCATTGTGAGGACTGCGAGACTTCCCCGCTGGATTTCGCACATGCCACCTTTACGGGCACCTTAAGGCCACATCTGCTGGAGCGTGTAAGTCTCAGCCTCTCGTTCAGATCACCGACCCATGAGATTTTGGGCCCAGAAAAGCGCTGTAATTTGACATTATCAGAAGAAAACAAAAGAGGTAAAAACTCCAAACTTAACAACACAAAGAGCGTGAATTTCCAATTGTTTCCGAGGACGCCGAACGCACAAATGAGGCTGGCGCGCTCAAAAAATAGCAACCTGGGAATTTTACGGGCTTCCCAAAATGACTGTGAAAATTATTGTTTGCTTTTACTCAACAATGAAAACAGTGTGGCGCTCAGTAAAAAGCAATCGACATTCACAGCATCACGGCCTCTTTCGCCAGCAAACTATTTTTACGATCTGAGGTCGAAGCAGACTACACACAGAAAGAAGCGGCAGCCCTGGCGCTGTCTACGCCACCAAGACGCCGCCGCCGCCGCCTCGCCGCCATGCCTCTTCTTCTTTGTCTCATACAGTCAGAGATCATTTATCTCTGCGATCGGATCCGAAACACGCACTGGGTCTCGTTTTACACGGCCCACATTTTAAAGTAAAACAAGGAGATTTCCAAATACAAGCTGAAGAACCACCGACTAATTTACTGTCCAGTTGATCGGATAAACATGCACACTGTACACAGAGGAAACCTGAAGAATGTTGGGGCCCAATTCCAAGCTGCCATGGTCTCTATACTCCATAAAACACGCAAACAATATCACTTACCCTCATTACATCATGCGCGTTAACAGTGCTCACATGCAACGCGGGGCAGAGACGGTCACCGGCCCTGCGGAACGAGGTGGCGGCGCTCCAGAGAATACTTACAGCCATTTGATGCCGGAGCAGACCTGAGACAGCAGCACAGCCGAGAGCACACCAAGAGGCAGTAAGAAGGAGCTGCTCCTCATGATCAACGGTGGCTCCAGTTCACGCAGGATACAAATACAAAGGGCTGCTGGGCTCCCACTCAGAGGTCAGTTCTCATGGCACAGCTCCTCCACTAAATCCTGGAATAAATAATGGAAATGATATGAATGATTGCCCGGGGCCATCCCGAGCCAACTGGAATGCTCATAACGGCTTGATGAAAACTGTAGAAAATGGAAGCCTGCGCTCTGAGACCTTCAGAAAAAAAAAAGTCTACTCTTCTGTTTTTTTTATACTCTTAATAACAGATTAAGCATTACAATCAGTACATTTGACTGTGCGAATTCAGAGTTTTTGTTCTCGCTCCAGCAGTCTTACACGTGCTCCTGAACAATCCAAAACTTGGACTTGAGCAGGCCGGCGCTTTTTGGGAAAAAGTCTCCTGGCAGTCCACTAAAAAACTAAAGCTCGCTGCAGACATAGCTGTTTCTGTTTCCACACTGGAAACAGAAACAAATTCAGCAGACACAAAAGAATTATTAGCAGGGCCACAGAAGTTTCCCTGCATTTTTTTAAACATTTACTTTGAAGGAAGAAAATCTATTAAGCTACTTTTACTATTTCTCAATGGCCTTATAAGCAACAAATGAATCCACTAATCAGCACACTGATTAAATCCTGCGGGTTTATTTTGGACCTCGTGTTGTTTGAATAAGATTTAAAAAGACGAATTAATTAGGTTAAAGATTATACAACCATGTGAACTACGGCTAAAACTCTAAGCTGGACACGTTTAGACAGCGGGCCTGTTTCCCAGGACCAGGTTCTACATTTTAGTCCCCGAAATTAAATTTGGGGTCACCAGTACGGCGCGCGGAAAAATGTTAAGAATTCCAGACACCAGCCCGGATCGAGGCAGCGATTAGTGGTCAGAGGACGGGGCAGCGCATCAGGGCAGTATCTGATAGGGCTCGGAGGTGTCGATAAGCCCCTTTGAAGGGCTGAGGGAGCGCGTAAAGGCTGCAGGGAGCCGCGATGCGCCCTTCTGAGGGGCCAGTTCCGGTGCTCGTGGCCGCTCGGTTCAGACACCTCCGAAACTGTGAAATCCACTGACATTAATTTATTGAAATGAGCACAGCGAAACCCCTCGACCGACGTGTCTGACGAGTGTTTTCAAAGCCCAAGTGTTTGACCCGTGAGGTAAGATAATAGGAGAGTTAACCTATCACTGATTATCAATGGCAAACCAGGAATTAGGGCTTTTTACATTTACATGTTACCCAAGTGGTCCTAACAGCTCGTGCTCAAACAAATAAGGATTTACATATACAATCCAAAGTATTTATTCTTTTTAATCCAAGGTTTCTCACCCGGTTGAAATAAGACAAACTGGACACACAATGAGCTCTAAGATTGGGCTAAGCGAGTTTCTAATCTTACCATAGTGTCAAAACTGTTTTTAAATACAAACATTCTTTAAAGCCACATTCAAAGCTAAAGCAAGTATCTGGAAACTCATTTGAAAAAGTTTAGGGTTAGTTTTAGTTGTAAAGGATTTTTTTTAAATCGCTTAAATCTATGGACATGTGTCATAAACTACAAAACCCTTATCGATAACTCAGCTCTAACCCAAAGATAATTCCTTGGTCCCCTTTGCGTTAAACCTAACGGCAGCGCAGCAGCTCCAGCTCCAGCTCCAGCTCACCTTTGCGCGGCGCTCTGCTCTCCAGCTCAGCAAACCAGCGCAAGCGAGGGGGGGAAAGTCAAATCTCAGAGGGTCGGAATATCCTTTCAGTCTGCTCTCCGTGTCCTTATCAGCCGGACGCAGGAGTAAAATCCAGCTCGGGGTGGTAGAAAGGCTCCGGACAGGTACGCATGGTGTGGGTCAGAGCGGTGTCGGTCAGCGCGCGCGTGCGTAACGGCTCGGAGTGAAGGAGAGAGAATGAGCTGAGTGGGGGCAGACTGAGCTCTAAAGTACCCCTGCCCTGCTTTGATCTCACTGCTGATGTCAGACCCGCATTAGCATAAGAAAGCTGGCTGCACCGGGACGAGAGCGCGGCTGCTCGGGGATTTTCTTCTCCAGCCGCAAAGTCTCCGGAATTGCACCTTAATATTTCCACAGGGAGCAGGAGTAAATTATAACGAGCCTGTGATGATGAACAGTCCATACACCGACCTTATTCTAATGACATTTTTATTGTTTCTCAATATAAAACTCCAATAAAACTCCATTAAACAAATTCCTGAAACTGTAGACGTGACTTAGCAACTTAACCATTAACCAACAACTCACCAGTAAGTAAATAAAGATATGACATCACAATATTAAACATTTCTTTGTATGAATTTATGTATGGCATTAAAATCATATTTGGCAAAGTTTCTGCAGATGTCTACACAAACTTTATACAGCAAAATGATACGGTTCACTATCAGATTTAATTTTAAACAAGTTGGATTTAAAATAGTTATTTAAAAAGGATTAAATGCCATGTTAAAGCAATTATGGAATATACTTTTTTCTAATTGTATTCTGAATAGATTTGTTAGACAAAGATAAAAAAAGACAAATGTTTTCCAAACATCAAAAGAAGTCAATTAATTTATTAAAATTGTAGATCAATTAGAGCCGTTGGCATCATTCTGCTGTAATTCTTGAAAACGTTTCGGATCTTTTGTCCCTCTGCAGCTTATAAAGCACAGCAGAGATCGGCTTTGGTAAATCTCTGCTTGCTTGCTCTTCCTTTTGTACACAAACTGGCTTCGTGCAAACCATTCTGGATGAGTGTTTGAGGGAAATGCCATCATCGGCCATGACGCTGAATCAGAATTGTGGCTAAAAATGTGAAATTGGGATAATTTTGATGCGTAAAGGAGGTTCTGGTTTCACTGTAACATCAAACACATCTTTCATCCATCAGTGTGAAGCCCGTATATCACAGCTCATGTTGTAATCAGACTGATAAGGAGCTTTTGTTCTTCAGGACACACACAAATACTCTCCAACATATGTTTGGTTTAAAAAAAAAAGAGAAGCTTCCTAACGTTTCTTTCCTGCTTTGTCTGATTTCCACAAATATGAGCCGCACTGTAAGCGATCCCCGGCCGGGCCAGCTGTGGGAAAGCGGGGTCTGGCTCCCCCCAGAACCCGACAGAAGGCCCCGCTGAGCTGTTGTCCAGACCTTGACCTTGCAGCTTGAGCAGCTAATGCGGCTGACCTGGCTGCTCTACTGGGAGCAGCCGTCCAGGTGTTGTCACGCTGTCTCTGAAGCAGACATAGACCACAACAAGCCCTTTTCCCCCGGGAACCCCGCATCCCAAACACACACACACACACACTCACCGGTTCCATATATGTTTGCCAAACAAGCGTCTGCTGCGCAATAGCTCCGCGTGTGTTATTTACTATCTGCAGGGCTGGGATCCTGCGTCCACAGACGCAGTGGATTTGAAATGGCAGAGGGTTGTGAATGGGCGCGGGGTCAGAGTGTGTGTGGGAGTAGTGGAGCTTCCAGCAGGACCGGGCCTGTCTACAGCCAGACTTTTTACACACAGGCTCTCCATTCCTGAGCTAGGATCAACACGCAGCGCCTTGATCTTCGTCTCACCTTCCAAACAGCGCAAAGGGAGGAGGAGGGAAGGGGGGGGGGGGTAAGAGAACCACTGTGGTTCATTATAATGGAATAACTCATGTAGTGAAACAGCAGAGTCAGAGCTGAGTTATGATAGATAATGCACATCTAGGATGAAAACCAGCTTTACGGAGATAATGTTACACTTCCATTGTAGTTTTTAACTGTCACTGCAGTCGGCTTCAGACATGGGGGGATAACTGGCCAACATGCTAGAGTGTGTGTGCCTCTGTTACAGCTCCAGGTCTCCATTTAGAGCGCCCTGTAGCTCAACATACATGTGCTCTAAGCCCATTTTCGATGCCGAATGCGAAAAGGTCCTTGAAAAGATTAAGGAACACCCATTAAAACCCACAGAGATATTTCAAACTCGGAAATGTTAATGCAGGCTGGTGTAAAAGCCCCCGCTGAATCCCAGCGTGTGTGTGTGTGTGTGTGTGTGTGTGTGTGTGTGTGTGTGAGGCGGCGTGAATGCAGGACGGCTCTGGCTTCATACGGCGCTGGGGCAGGCGGGGAGGGAGTCTTACAGCGTAGGGGCCATTGTCCCTCCAATCTCCAGAGGATCAAGCCAATATCATGAATCAGGAAGCCCGGCAGGGGAAGGGAGGGGGGGCACTCAACTTTCACCCAGGAGGATCAGAGCCTGAATGGGTGCAGAGTTACAGCAGGGTCGGAAAGCCCGGCCGGGCCCGGACAGACGGCGGGAACGGGCCGTCGGTTTTGTGATTCTCCTTAAAGCAGATGTTTCTCAAATAAATTGTTGTGCCGTTTTGATGGGAAATTTCCATCGCACAAAGTGGGAAAAAAAAAAATCCAATCACTGCCGAGCTTTTTTTCAGTGCTTGATGAAAAATCAGCAGAACACAAACCGTAATAATAAACTGAAAGAGGTCTAAGTCTCTGTTGAGGTACCCTCATCACTGCCTGCTCTTTATTAACCCCTTTAACCATAAATAATTTACAATTAAATTAAAACCAGGAGTTTGATTTGAATCCATTTTTTTTTGTGTTGAGTAAAGCGAGACCTTAAGACGGGAATTCTTCAAATGGAAACGCGCAGCAGGGTGAGCTCTGGTGGGGCCTCTGGTCTCCGGTCCGGCTGCAGGCTGCAGGTCCGGGCTGCCCGCCGGCCTTACAGCACTGCGCCCCCTCTGAAAAGCGCAGCGGCCAGGTGAGAATTCCATCACCCCCTAACGGCGCTCACAGTGGGGGGGCACAGCAGAGACGACAAGCTGCACCCACTCTGTGCCCCGCGTCCGTTTTCCGTTTACAGCCTCCGTCTCTATTGTGTTTTCAGGCCGGCCGCTTTCAAGTGACAGATGTGTGGCACTTCTGAACTCATCATGTGGTCGTTTAGGGGCGCTTTAGACTGCGATCCACCACCAGGACCCCGGTTCACCGAGCCGAAGGCAGAGGCTCTGAGCGGGAGTGCATGAACAGAAAACACACCAAAACACACCAGAGCTGAGGGCTGAAGTAGAGCAGCTTTAGAGGGAAATGATCTCTGCCTTCACATCCCACTTTGTTATCGAGACTGAACTGAGGGCACTGTAATTTGAAAATTCTAATTATTGTGTTTAATTATGTTTATTGTTTATGTTTAATTTAACAAAACCATTAGTTTGACATTTAACATTTCTGTTTACAAAAAAATGGTAAATCTAGATTTAAATTTTAACCTTGTTTGGCTGTTAAATAGCTTTTGTATGTAATTGTTTAGTCTCAAAATGGCCCCCCTGCACATCCTCCACAGGCCGCATCAGTTATCCTGAAGAAAACAGGAAGGGAAAAACACCAGTTTTTCTTTGTTTCTCTGGAAAAACAATGCGTATATTAACACAGCTGAGCTCCCATGAAGCTGCTTTTATTTCCCTTTAATTCTATTTTGTTTTTCAGATGTGATTGAATAGCAGCGTTTGCCGTCAGCTGGCGTTGACTTAAAGCGTTTCCAGACTGGGCCCGGCTGGCAGCAGAGCTCACGTCTTCCTCAGAGGAAGGCAGCGGCGGCGTCTGTCCTCTGCCTGGGATCCGTCCTGTGGATGTAAAGCGGGACGCCTCACAGGCCCGGTCAAACTGGGACCACATGCAACCCCACCGACCAATGCCTGCCAGCAAGTCTAAGCATGTGTTCACAGAGCAAGAGTTAGTGGACTTAAAAAACCAGCTTTCACTGAACACAGCAACACGCGTGCTGCTGCTGAAGCTGGAGGAGGACGGAGCGACGGCGAGCCCCAGCGCGAAAAGGTGAGCCGGGAGGGTCGGCGCAAACTCCGGCACTCAGTTGGTTTACACTCTGCCCCCACCCCCACGCCTCCTGGTGACCAGAAAGCCGAGGAGTGATGGAAGCATCGGCAAAGGGCTGGCACCAGCCAGGCTGCAGGCCTCTGAGCAGCACAATAGATAAATTGTGCCGATACATCTGGTTCTTATGAATCTGCCCCGTTAGATTGTGGTTAGCGGAGGCGTGAGAGCACCAGAGCATCCTTATAAATGATTAAAGCTCACTTTTTTTAAGAAGCACAAAAGCTTTTCCAATCCAACGTTACGTGCCTGCTGCCCTGTGAAGGCGTTCCAAACCAAATGAACGCTGCAGGACGCCCCAGCACAGGTCTGCCAATCGGCCCAGGCACCACATCCTTACATCACACCTACACATCCCCTCCAAGACCACTCAAACATCTTCCGCATAGCATTTGGAGTGATAGTTTTACAACGGCAGGTTAAAATGAAGTGTTCTCTGAGAGTTCAATCAGAAAGCTGACATGTGAGTAATTCAAACCAAAAGTTTTGCTCGTAGAGCAAGCAGGATCCGCATTGTGGTCTATCCTGCCAATTTTCCCTGAAAGGGAACCTTGAAATAAAATCCATTTAAGCCCTGTGTCTTCCCCTCAAGAGTGTAGTTAAGTCGTGGCTGTGCATGGACATGATTAGAGACTGCCACGGCTCTTATATCAGAGCACAACCCTGACATCCAGCAGGAAACCTGCAGCATGGGTCAATTATGGCAATATCTTGTTTTGCTTAAGATGGGTGGATGTGTTCTTCACGCTCCGACACACAGGCCACACCTGAGACTCTCTAACTTAAATGCTGCCCTCTCATACGTCCACCAGTGAGCGAGGCACATGGAAGCCGCTCAACACCTCAGCTGGGCACCGACACTCAGGGCTCCGTCAGGGAGGTGCCAGCACCTCGCACCTATCCAACGTCATCACCTTTATCAGCCCTCTGTTTTACCGGAGAAAGATCAGTGTTCACAGGCTGAGAGCCACCCCCAGAAAGCCCTGACTGAAGGGTCAAATCAACGGAGCCACGAAGGAAAAGCTTTAGATCTAGAAAACAGGAAAAACATGAAACATTAAAAAAAAAAAAATTGAAACGCTATCTAAGGCCCTCAAGCACCAGTACAGTAGCAATAATGAAATTCCTCCCGTTTGGCCTGCTGTGCCACTCTGTCAGCTTACAGTAAATCATTAACAGGACCGCAGAACCTTTTTGATCGAAAAATTACACATTAACCAGACAACAATGCAATCCCAAAAGGGGTCATTTGCATCTTTGGCAAACAGTTGTACCCAACATTCCAATCACCGGGGACAGGCAGCATCGTCGGCGCCCTCTGGGCTCACACTGAATAAGTCCCGTAAGGATTCCTCACCTGGAATGAGGGGCGCTGGCGGCGTTAAACTGTACTTTGTGACTGCACGGTTCACACTGTAAATGTAGCTGAGGCCAAAATTATTCATTCATCTACTACATGAAAGTTTGTGCAAAAATCTAACTGTGAATCCATCATTTTCAGATGCCGCCTTTTCTCAGATTCAAAGGGTCCCTGTTCAGAGCAATAATGGCTACACGGTGCCATCTTGTGTTGAGTTACGGAGTCGCTGGCGAGCTCAACACTCACCTGCGCAAAGAAACCTTTAAGCCCACGTGCCAGAAACAAAAAAAAAAAAGATCTTTTTGGATCATTTTATTACTTTTTTGACAAATATATATGAAGGTTCTCCTATTAAGGAAACATTCTTCTCAAAGATACAGCAAATTAATTCCTGCCGGGAGACAGGAAACATGGGGAATAATCAGAAGATAGAACTAACCATTTCTAGTTGTGCCCAGGAAAGATAAGGGTGCAATTACATGATTAGAATGAGCTAAGGACAGTGAGAGAGAAATCAGCCTGGGATTTTTTCTCAAAATGGAAAAAATATTTCTTTCAAAAAGCCAATGGGACATTTTTAAACGTCTGCATTATTATGAAACATGAGGGGAATTATAAGTTTCTCATCAAGGCACAGGAGAATCGATAACCGTGAGTGGGGCGTTGACATTGGTCCCATTGGGCAGAACGACAGTACAAACTACAAACTTAAAGAAAAACAGGCCAACGGGCAGGGCTTTGGAGGATGACGACCAAATAAAAGCTCCATAATGTACAGAGAAAGTCTGTGTTGGGAAGTCCTGGGTGAACGCGTCCGGCCTTCAGCGCGGCGCTGGCCACGCCCTCTGGTGCATGCGCTGCTCACAGCGCCTCCTACAGAGGATGGAGCTCAGAGAGCGACTTCTTCTCCAGCTGATTGAACTCCTGCAAGCTTCTTTTTCCCTGTCGAAAGTTGCTCTCCCTCCTTGAGAAGGGCAGGATGACCAGAAGTCTGAGGAGAGTCTCTATGTTGGGAAAGCTTCTTATCTGCGAGGTCTTGAGCGTGTCGAGCACGGTGGTGGGATGGTAGCCCGCCAGAGGATCCAGCCACTTCTCCTTCCAGGCCTTCATCTCAGAGTGCAGGGAGGCCTGATCGGGCAGGTCCTCCTTGTACAGGCGGAACACGAGCCCGCTGAGAATGCTGGTTTCCACTTTAGACATTGCATAAGGCACAATCTCCAGACATCTCAAGGTATCCAAAACCTTTTCCGTGAACAGGTCGTTGATTTCTGCTATCGAGTGCTCCACCACCTTGGTGCTGAGGGACTCTTTGTAAAACTCGCTCAGCGGCTCCAGAAGCACCGGGTGCAGCATGGCCACGTGGAGCTTTGAGGCCAGGGCGACGGCTTCCTCGAACCAGGCCTTGTGATGGACGTCCATGTCACTCTGAAGCTTCCCGAGGGATGCTTTGACATCAGGCAAGCCATTCACAGCCAGCAACATGTCAAGAGGCTTTCCCTGAAGAGCCTGGCTCAGCTTTTTAGTCACGCTCAAAACGTTCTTCTGTACCACAGCAGAAAGGATGAACTCAAAGTTCCTGACGGCGTCAAAGAAGCGGGCTGCTTGCTGCTGGTTCACAATGCTTCCCTCCCCTCTCAGCTCATTCAGGCAGAGCACCACAGCCTCTAAAATCTCTACCGATACCTCATGCATGTCGTGACTCTTGTCCCAGTTCTTGGTGAGTCTGTCCCTCAACTCGCTACCCTTTGCTTCGTCGTGCTGGAACACATAAATGATCATGTCCTCCAGCTTGTTTTGGCGCTCCGCGTCCTCTGTGAGCCAGTGTAACAGTCTACCTATGAGGCCGGCTGCACCGGCCGCCTCCTCAGCTGGGGAAGATTTGGCCAGCCACACATTGAGAGACAGCGCAGAGCTGATGGTTCTGATGGCCTGTGGGTATTTCTCAGCTAAAGCTCCGCTTACTGCCCTCATCTTAGAGCCCACTTCACCAACACTCAGCATGGCCTGCCCCCTGCAGTACTCCATGTTGAGCCCCCATTTCTCAGACAGGGCAGTTTCAATGGCCTCCGCCAGAACGGCAGAGTCTTCGCTGAAAGGGATGAAAGCCAGCGTTTCCTCACACTGGACGTCCTCTTTGTTTAAGTACCTGATGCACAGCGGGACGTAGAGCTCGCCGTTGATTTCTACCGACTGCTCGGTTATAACTGTGAAGAACTGAGAGTCCCAGAGCTCCTTGATGATTTGCTCGCGTAGTTGCGGCTCGTAAAAAGAAACTGCAGCTCGAGGTCCTTCAACAAGGTCCAGTTTCTGTTCCTCATCAGTGGATTTTGAGTCTCCATCAGCAGGTACGTCTGTTGTTTCCGGCTTCACCTCGAGGCTTCCTAATATGGAGAAGCCAAAAATCCATTTAATCACGTCGTCTTTCATAAACAAACCAAAGTGACGGTATGAAAAATGTTAGAGGTGCACTTACCTTTATCCAACTTTAGTCTCTGTAGAGTTCCCATGACCTAAAACAGATGTACAGCTTTAGTTATGGAGAGCCGACTCAAATTCTTTTACAGAAAAATGATTCGATAATGTGAGACTTTAGGGAAGCGATTAATCTAAAACCAACAGTTGAAAGACGAATTGCAAAATGTATGTCGGATTACAGAAAATACGAGGCCATTTCATAAGGAAAGTAAAAAAAAAAGATAAACATTTAAGTAGAAGCCAGTTTAACCAGAGAAACCTGAATATTTTTTTCAAGCCAAGTGTAATTTTCAGGAACTAATTCATGAAACTAAAAGTGATTTTCTAAAATGGAAATGGAGACTACAAACATTTTTTTTATGGACAAAAGCATTTTGATTTAAAGGCTGGTTGGGATACAAATGGTTACTGTAACTAGACAAATCGTACGATTCTGATGTGGTCAGTCATCTTTTCCTGCAGCTACCGACATTTTGGCAAGTTACCTGGGACAGACAGGGGCTGCTCTCGGGATCGACTTCCATGCACTTCTCAATAACTTCCGGCAGCCTCTGTAGTGTTGTGCAGTGAGAGATGAGCATCACTTGATTTGTCCTGCTGCCTCTGCAGACAGTGTTTTTGTAGAGATCCCTCATGGAGTTCAGGGTGGTCTTCATCAGGTCACACTCCATGCTGACGCTGGGCAGCACGGCCACCAGCCGGAGCAGTAAGGACACAGCTGGGTGACTCTTGGACTCTGGATGGACTAGCACTTCAGCAATGGACGTTGGAGGAGCAACATCCTGGTATTTCTCTGTCCAGACTGCAGCCCAGGCGTTGATTTCCTGCTCGGCAGCTTCCGGCTCAGGGAGATCTGTCAGGTAGAGGCTGAAAGGCTTTTCTGGGGACTCTGACAGGATGGCGTGTGGATTACATGACGGCAGCAGGGAGAGAACTGAGAGGGCCTTCAGGTGGCTGTCAGAGAAGCAATATTTCATTTCATCGACAAGACTTCGGAGGAGCGGGATGCTAAGGTTTTCTCTGTAATAAATCTCAGGAGAATCGTAATTGTTGGCTTCCTCTGAGAAGCACACCTGTTCGGGAGCCACCTTCGTCGCGAGCTGGAATGCTTGTTCAAACCAGGCCGAGTGCAGCGTGCTCACGTTTTCTAACATTTTGCCAAAACTCTCGATGATCGAAGGGATTTTTTCCACTTCACAGAGGATGTCGGCGGGGTTTCCACAGCGGAACACGGTGCTGCAGTTCCTGAGTGGAGCACAAGCGTTTTTCAGAATCACTAGGGTGACGATGAAATCCACGTTCCTCAGAGCGGTGGAGAGGACCTGAGCGTGCATCGACTTGGCTCCGGCGCTGCTGGAGCTAACGGCATCCAGGCAGCTAAGGATGCCCTCTAACGTATCAGCCAGGATGTCAAAGAAGTCCTCCCTCTTTTTCCACCTGGAGAAACATGTTTCTGGAACTTCCTCTAAAGCCTCCCTGGGCATGTCCAGAAGCCCATCAACAGCTTGGGCTAACTGCCCTTCCAGACAAGGAGAATCATCAAAGAAGAGCAGCAGATCTTCTGTGATGTCCAGCATTTTGGCCACTGAGGGGCAGGGCACGCTGCCGGCCAGCCAGTGGGCCAGACCGCACGACTCGCTGGGCGTCACCACGCAAAGCGGGTAGCTCTGCAGGAAATCCAAGGACATCTTCTTGAGGCTTTGGTATCCTGAGCCCAGATGCATGAACGCCTGCCCTCGACACTGAGACATGGGCAAGCCCCAGTCTTCTGTGAGAATCTTAGCCAGGTTACTTGCTTGCCTGTCAATGTTACAGTTTTCGTCAAAAGGTAAGAATCCCAGGAGCTCTACCTTTGGGGCTGACTCTCCCACGTACCTGACGAAAACAGGCAGATGCGTTTTGTCAGCGGCTCTCACAGGTTTGTCTGTGATAAGCGAGAAGAACGGGGATTCCTGTATTTCTTTAAGAATGACATCTCTGATTCCATTGATGAGGAGCGTCACCATTTCATCATCGCCGATAGATGGCGTGCTTTTGCTCTCCCTTCCAAACCAGTGGCACATCCTGAGCTCCTGAACGAGCGGCTCTCTGTCGTCCTCTGAGAGGTCACAAAGGTAGACGTTCTTTTTGCCCAGAACTGCTGCCAGCCTAAAAACCGAAGCCAGACTCTGACGATTATCCCCCGTGTGCCCATTCTCAACTTCTGCCTTGTTGTCTTGGTCCTGCATCTTCTCTGGGGATTGCTGAATTTTGATCTCCTCTTCTTCCTCTTTGACACAATCAACTGAACACAAGAGGGAGAAGAACAGACAGTGAAACGACAAACAGGTCATTACTTAAACAATGTGTGTATAATGGTGGACTTTCTGTATCTTAACATGCATTTGCAGTTAGATTTATATTTACAGAATAAGAAATTACATAGGCAACTTGATTTCCCAGTTTTACTCTAGGCTCCTTGTGGCTCTACTCCCATATCTTACAATGGTTACATCTGTTGAAATGATCTCCACATTTCTCCATTTCCACATCTGAAGCACGATTGGCCAAACACTTCATTGATCTCTTGCTTACCTGCTTCATCAATTCACTTGACAATCAATGTTCTTATCTCTCACTCCAAATAAAGATAAATGCCATCTGGACCCAACTAAGAGCATACCTTCCATATTATTTTCAGAGTTCCTGATGAGACTCTTGGACTCCTTATCCTGTAACAAAAGCCAGGTGGATCAAAGTTACTCCGATATTCAAGCTAAAGTCAACAGAAATACAATTCTTTCAGTTAAAGGACACCGGTACATACCAGACAGATACCCTCTAAAGCTTGTGGAGTGACCTTCAGACACTGGGTCACCATGCGGTCCAGGTCTCTGCTGAAGTCCGTGCCCACCTGCAGCATGGCCAAACAGGGGGAGCGGTCTTTGGGACTGGTGTCTCTCAGGTAGTCTTGGAACTTCTTGTGGCGCATCACGACCCCACAGTCCTCCAGCTCCGTGCTGGGGAGCACCGACATGATTCTCAGCAGGGTGTTGATGTTCCCAAAGTACTGCATGAGTGGCAGGCGTAATGTGTGGAAGATGGAGCTGGGGATGGTCACGGACGCCACTTTGGTCTTCCACGTCACTCTCCAGCAGCACAGCTCGGTGAAGAAGTTGTCGGCGTCGGGGAGGTCACTGCTGTAAAGCGGAGGCTTCGACTTCAAGCTCTCAAACACGTAACTCACTGTGACGGAGCATGGGACCAGCGACAGGAAGTTGAGAGCCTCTTTGTGGTCCTCTGAGAAATGATCCTTCACAGCATTGATGAGGTTATCCACGAGGGGCACACTCAGGCAATCTTTGTAGTATCCCACTGGCTTTATCATGCCGTCTCTTGGCATGGAGTTTTCAGGCACTTCAATCTGTACTCTCAGACTCTGCGCCATGGCACAGGCCTCGTCGAACCAGTTCTGGTGGAACACTTTCATATTGGTTTTCACTCTGTTCAGAGTGGCCACGATGCCACTGATCTGGCACAGCTGGGACGCAGCAGTGAACTGGTCCTTCTGGATCCCTGCGCTGAGCTCTCGGGTAAAAGAGGATGCGTTCTTTAAGACCACCATGGCAATGATGAAATCAAACTCCATGACCTTGCGGAGAAGGGCTCCTGCTTGCTCCGACGCAAAGGACTTCCATCGCTGCGGGTTGCTTTTGACTTTCTCCAGGCACTCGACCAGAGGCTCCAGCATCTGCACAAACACCTCATAGGAGTCGTGCTTCTCTTGCCAAAAGGAGCAGAACTTCCCCTGCAACTCCTGGACTTTCTCGTAGCTCTCTCTAAGGCCGTAGGCTATCACGTGGTCAAGCTGCTTTTCCAGTGCAGAGCTGCTGCCAAAGAACATCAAGACCTCCTCGAACGTATCGAGGGCTCTTTTCACCGCAGGCACGGGGATGGATTTGGACCACCACGTGTTGAAAGAGTAGGAAGAACTGTGTGTGCTTATAGCAAGAGGGTACTTCTCCTGAACTTTACAGGCAAAGGCTTTCAGCTTGTAGGAGACATCCCCGGAGCCCAGGTACGCTTGACCTCTGCAGTTACTCAAATCGAGGTGCCACTCCACAGTTACTATCTCTAAAAGGCGTTGTATCATGACCTCACAATCAAGATCAGCCTCGAGGAAACCCATCAGCTCTAATCGCATGACATCGAAACTGTCCACAAACCGGAGGAAGAGGGGAAGATAGTCCATGTCCCCCAGTTTTACGACACGGTCGATGATTAAAGAGAAAAATGAGTTCCCAACTTCCAAGAGGATCCCCTCCCTGACGGCGTTCTCACACACGTTGAGAACTTCTTTCATTTCAGACTTGGTGACATATTCTACTTCTCCATCCTGAGGACAGGTGTCTCGGTTAAGCCTGCTGTGACTGCTGTACGCAGCCACCACCGCCGCCTGCAGAGCAGATTTAAGGGCCTCTCTGTCCGTCTCTGCACATTTCATCTCAACGAGCCTCTCAGCGTCCATCTCTAGATTTATGAGCTGTAATTCTTCTTCTGTATCCTTTTCTGCGTGGTTTCCATGGACTGCCGCTGAAATGAGAGGTCACAAAAACACTAAATCACACTGTCAAAATTAAGATTTAATCGTATTAGTTTATTAAAAATCTGTGAGCATCAAGTATATCAAACTCTGCTATCTCACACAGGTGCTTCTTTATTTTGTAGAAATACATGTATCAGAACGCCCTGATTGGTTTTCTACACCCCTCCCCTTTGTCATTGTCCAGCCTAAAGTCTGAGACACATTGCTTTTTTCCCTTTTTTTGACAGGACTGTGGACGCCCACACAGCCTGAGAGAAAGTGAGCCATCAGCTCTCTTGACGACAAAAATAAATCAATCCCGCCTCAGCTGTGAGACATGAATGTCCATCACTGTTTGTTTCTTGTGAAGAAAGCTCAACACAGCCTTCTGTGAAAAGTAGCAATTAGTGCTGAACAAAGACTTTCCTTTTTTTGTTTTAACTGGTGTTGACGTGGCTTCTGTGTGTTGTTGCATTAAATATTGCAGATAACATCTGTGTCTGCAAGCATAATATTCAAGTCTTCTTACCTTGTGGAGGTTTTTCTGCTGCGTCATCATCCTGAAACCACCAGAAAAGCACATGTTACTCAGGATGAACAGCGAGCTGGAAAAACTCAAAGGTGCTTCTGAACGTCTACTAACCCTTTGCAGCAACTGCAGGATATCTGGATGCTTCTGGACGTATGAATCCACCATTTGCTCCACGCTGAAGTGCACGTCCTGGTTCACGTACACAAATGCCATGCTGCACTGCCTCTGGTCCTCTGGAGTTGCGTTCAGGTAGGAGCTGCATCGCTCCAGCACCATGTGGTACTGGCCGTAGACATCAGCCTCTGCATTTACACAGGGAACAGTGCCCAACACCCTCAGCAAGCTCTGCACGTTTGGGTAAAAACCAATATCTGGAATCTTCAGAGTCGCAAACACTGTGGTTGGGAGGATCCTGCGCTTGCTCGCATGCCTCCACTTCACCTCCCAACATCCCAGCTCCTCGTAGAAGGTGTCGGGCCGCGCCAGGTTGTTTAAGTTGGCATCTGCCACTTTATCCCTGCGGATGCTGAAGTTGTGATCGGCCATGTAAGACGGCACTAGGGACAGCCATCGGAGGATCCTCACCATCTCTGTACTGAACACTCTCTTCACCTCTGCAACCAGGTACTGCAGCATAGGCCGACTCAGAGTCTCTCTGTAAAAGTCCTCCAGCGGCGTATCGGCCGCGTCGGCTTGATCCACATCCGGTTTAATGACCTCCACACCCAACTTCTTTGCTCTGCCGACTGCATCTGAAAACCACTTCCTGTGAAATATAGCGAGCTCCTGTTGGTATTTGCTAACCAGTTTTAAGGCATTGGAAATTGTGTACTGCAAAGTACTGCTGATGCTTATTATTCCCCTGAGACTTGAGTTAAGGATGCTCACACAGCAGAGGGTGTTCTTCAGAACAACAAGAGTGATGATGAAATTGAAATTCTTCAAAACCGGCTTGAGCTTGGCCATCTGCTCGGCCGTGTCTTCATCCACCTTTGAAATGATCTCATTGATGCAGGTCAAGAACGGCTCCAGGATCTCTAGCATGGTCTGGAAGGCATCTGTGCCGTATTCCCAGTTCCCAGCGACAGCTGTTTTGATCCTCTCCACCTCTCCTTTGATATGCCCGTATGTCATCTGGATCTTTCCCTCTAGTCGTTTGCTCAGCTCTGGGGTTCTCCTCAGCAACGAGGCCACTTCCTCCACAGTATCGGCAACCTTCTGGATGGATGGCACAGGCATGCAGCGGATGATCCAGATATTGAAGGCATATGGGTCACTGGGTGACAGAACTACTTGTGGAAATTCCTGCAGGATTCTACAAGTGAGATCTCGCATTTTCTGACACATGCTTCCAGTGATGATGTAAGTGAGTCCTCGACAATGCTCCATCCTCAGCCCCCACTTGTTTCTCAGCTCGGAGAGGAGCATGTAAAACAGGTTTTCAGCATCCAGCTCGCATGGTAGGAACCCGACAAGGTGCTTTTGAGGGAACCCAGCCACTGTGACAGACCTGATGAAGACTGGGATCTGCTCCTTTCCCTCTATGCTCGTCACATCCTGCAGCAGAATAGAGAAGAACCGTGCCAGTCTGAGGCTGTTTTGGATCTCCTCCCGCATGAGGTCTTCACTGAACTGCAGAATCTCCTTCTTGTCAATCTTCTCCATGCAGATGCGATTCTGAGCCTGCTGGCCCCTCGCACCACCGATTGGCTCGTCGGTGCCAATGTTGGCACCGTTGATGCTGAATCCCGTCAGCGCCAGGATTTCCTTGAAATAAACTTTCAAAGTCTCTTTTGCTTTTGAGGAGGCTACATCCTCTTGGTTTTGGTTATCTTTTGGGAGATTGGTCGCCGTGCTGTTCTCTCCCGGCCCTTCTTTTGTCTCCTCTGGCACATCTGCTGGTGCATTATCTGAAAGGGAAGAGATTGTCTGGCTGAAAAGCAGTTCTGTTTAAATTCTTTTGCCTAAAAAAGCAAATGAATGAAACTTCAATCCAGCTAGTTGGTGTACCTTTTGTTTTCTTCACAACAGCAGCTTCTTCTTCCGACTAGATGGATGGAAAAAGACAGAAAATTTGAATTTACAGCATTCAATGTTTGGTTTCAAATACTAAAAAATCATTGAAAGCCTACCGGGTCTCTGGCTCGCTTCCTGTTACAGGCAGACTGATTATTGACAGGCATTGTGAAGTCAAATATCGTTGGAACAGCATCTTCCTTTAAGACCCAATTGGAAGAACTCTGTAAAAACAAAAGGCAGAAGCTAAAGTTTAATAACCCGGTTCTAAGATTTGGTTTAGCCAATGAAAAAAAGAGATGACGTGTGGCTGGTTTGGTGTCCTTCTCCATTATAGAGCTGTGTGTGTGTTCCTCCCAACACACTAGCAGCATTTGAATATTTTCATTAATTATAATTTCACCATATTCAAGTTGTTTTTTTATCTGTAATGCAGGGATTTAAGAAATTGTTGACATAAAAGTTTCAGAAAAGAGGCTTTAAAGTTACTAAAGATTAGTAAGTGCCTCTTCTTCTACTACTGTGGTGTGTTTGCATGGAGCAGGATAGAGATTACGAAGCCTCAACGAACGAACGGCCTTTGTTTTTCTCTGAAGTGTTATCAAAAGTTTTTTTATATAGTTTGAGTAAGACTGAGTCATTATCATGAGATGGGTGCTAAAAATTCATTGTACTCTGCTAAATTGAAAGGTTTTCCACAAATGAACAGAGGACAGAGGCATGTGTTCCAGAGGAGCAGCATTAGGTTTATTTCTCACCTGCTGAGAGATCATAGAGGGCTCAAAGTGCGTGGCACACAGCCTGTACAGCTTATGCAGCTGCTCTGGAGGTTCTGACGACAAATCCTGCCGACTGCAGTTGTTCAACCATTGTTTGCAACTGAAAAAAAAACGAAAAGACAAATGGACAGAAGGCCCGGGTCAAGGCTTTATACTTGGTGATTAAAAGTGTCAAAACCCAGAACAGTAAAAGGCTTCGGCAGCAATCAGAGAAGCAATGGAAGTGCTTGTATTCTTATATGTTTGGCTAAATGGTTTACAAACTCAGAATGTACATTTTTAATTTATTTAAAGTGTCAGCATTGAGCTGCACCAAATGGATGGACAGATTAACTAATGTAAGGCTAATTATTTTATAATACCCTGACAGTAAAGCCACCAAAACAAGCTCAATCACACCATATTGTTTGAATGATTCTTATTTCCATGAGTTTTCTGTTTTATAATGGACTTTTTTTAGGATTACATCATTAGATTTACACTGACGTCCTTTTATTAAAGTATTTCATTTTTTCTGAGATGCCTGACGTGTGCAGAGGTGGAGCGCTGTGGGAGGAGAGGGGCTTTTCACAAATGATTAAAAGTCAGGTTACAAACGTCTATTCAAAATATTTTTAAAGACTCCTCCTACTCACTGATAAACAGGCTCCCTCCTCAGAGGCTCGTTTTGTATGGATGCATGAACTCTGGGCCAGTTTTCCACTATTTGGGTCACCAGAAAGCCGTCACCCCCCCCACTCCCTCCTCACTCACATTAAGGTTATTACTATTATTGCACATTCATTTTACGACATTACTAATTAGACATGAATTGTAATTGCTGGTCATTTTTATCTTGTATTTTCTGTTACTTTGTTGTTATTTTTTATTTACTCCCCTTTATGCTGCTGCTGTTGAGTGTATACTAAACATAATCAAATTTAAACTTTCTTACTGGTTCTATTCTAACTAGCATTATGTCTAACTGCAAGCAAAAGTTGGCAGTAGATGATCACAGATAACTTTTCATGACTATGACTCCATGCGGTTCACCTCAAATGAAACATTTTCCTCCTCCCCCCATCCCACTATTCTTTACACCAAATCATGTCAATGGTGGTTGTCTGTTCCACTTAGTATTTATGAGACTGTGAGTTTACATCAGAATCCCGGCAGTTAGGACCAAAGAAATATCTCTAGGAGGTAAGACGTGAAGGAGTTTGTTACCCAAAGCTGTGAAGCCCCCCCCCCCCCCTTCTGACCCGAAGGGTTTCCCACCCAATATCCAGACAAATTAACTGAACTGCCTGCAATTTTATTGCTGAAAATTCAAAGCTAAAAAAATACATAAATCTGTCGAAATGTCTAAGCGACATAAGAGATTCCGGTTGGATAAACTGGCGACAAATGCGAATCACTGGTGAAAAAACAAACGAATACCAAGTAAATACTATTGTTTTTTTGGCTTTAACTCCAGTTAAATGTGCAGGTCCTACAGTTCGGCCACCAGCTCGCACAGGGACGGTAAATATTGCAGGGAACGGCCTCACGCCAGCCCGCTCCTGTTACCCGTGTCATGGCTTGTGTCCCGAGCTGATGGCGATTTAAATAATGCAAAAACTTTTTCACGGGTGTTTCTCTCCGTGTGCGAGACGTTATCACCCAACCCTAAACGGGCAGAGCCAATATCACAAGGCAGTGTCGGCTTCCGAGCCTCAATGACTGAAGGAAGAGTGTTTCACATGGACTTTTCTTTGAATAGTAACGAGTCTGCGCCATTTTCAGCGGAGTTGTGTCACTATTAGCCAACATGATGTTAAGCTAACGCCGATGCTAACAGCACAATGCTAACACATTCATTTTGCATGCTCAACGGCTCGATTATGACTCAAAGCTAAATTAAATAAGTCCAACTCTTACCGCTCCGGGTCCAAAGGAAAGCTGAAAAGTGGAGTTGTATTCTCGGATTCCTGTTGCTGATAACCACAGTTCGCTGCGGCGCAGCAGTCAGTCATTTTGGACTGTAGTGTAGCTAGCAAGCAAGTTAGCTAGCAAGCGTAGCTGGCGGTTGCAAACTGGCAAGCCTACTGTGAGCAAACTCTTGTCTACAGAGCCATACCTCGGATAAAAACTGCAACCAACACAGTTGGATTGAATATTATTTTCGTTTAATTAATCTTTGGCAAACTAAGAACCGACCAATTCCATGCTTTCAAAAGTTAAAGTTGCGAGATGAGCTAACAGTCCCCGAAAGCGTGTTATCCCATCAACCAGGAACTAGTCCGTACCGTTCGGCTCGTTGACCAGCAGAGGGCAGGATGCCACCGGCGGGGGACGGGAGAGTCCAAATGTCAAGATGACTCACCCCTGTTCCAGCAGAACCTGTTCAGTAAAGCACACTAAATAACACAAAACGTACACTTGCTTTTCAGGAAGGGAATTGTCTTTGGTTGGTACCACGTTGTTAGCAGGGCGTGGAAGAATGATTATAGGAAAAAGCGTCTGCTAAATGCATAAAAAAATATCGAGTATTTTTAAGTAGCACAGCCATAATTCTACAAGCTTTCATAAAAAAACAGCCGCTTTTAACACAGCATGTAATAACTGATCGTTTTGCAGTCATATCATTTCGTTACATTTCATTAGCTCATTACACAGGCATTTATCAGAGGTGCCAAACCATTAACTCACTCACTGAATGTTTTTTCTCTTTCACATCATCATTTTACTTAAACTCAAAATCTAATAACTGTTCATACAGTTTTTAATGCTCCATCATACAGTGCCAAACTGAAGGCTAAATGCCAGCTGTTTTTGTCCGGTCATCTAAAATGACTGGGGCAAGTTAGCCAACCTCTTTTAATTTTTTATGCATTATCGTATCTATTGTCAGACCAGAATTTGGACACAAAATCAGCCACATAATACTTTGTTTTCCTAAAATAAAAGTACACTTTTAAATGTAATTTCCTAAACTGGAATGATAATTATTTATAATGCACTGAAGGGATGCAAGTCTGTCATACAACACAGCTCACATTAATCTCCCTCAGGAAGTTTATGATGCGTAGCTAATAAAAATGTCATCGGTGCTTCTTCTGCAGTGGGTGATTTAAGAGTCAAAAATCAATTCAATTAAGAAATTAATCAGCTGAATCATTCTATGTATTTACTAGCCAAAAAAGAAAGTTAATGCATCTAGAATAAATAAGTTTAATGAGACTTGAACACTTGATAGAAAACATCTTACAGGAGGAAACTAAGAGGGAGATGGATCTCTAAGAAAATGAGCTGCCAACAGAAACAATAAAACAGCTCAAAATCTCTATCTAAAATTTAATTTAAAGGGTGATTTATTGCGACCCCAACAGGGAATAAGCGGTATTGATAATGGATGGATGGATGGATGGGTGATTTATTGTTTGCTTGGCACAGTTTTTACTAGCTGAAACAGTTTGTGTGAGTGTTGTTGTATCCTCAGTCAGATTAAGTTGAATCAACACCAAACACTGTGATGGAAACCTAGTAGAAAGTAAAAAACAGTCCTTGATTGACTTAACACATAAAATAAATAATAGTATGTGTAATTAATTGCTATTGCACCTGGCTGTCCATATCAGTGTATGAGTGTTGTGAATGTGCTTCTCTGACACCATCAGCAGTTTTATTTATTTTGCAAATACATAAAAAATGAGAGCAACAAAATCCGAATATTAAAAATCGATGTCTTTTTTTATTCAAAGTAAGAAACTAAAGTCAAATGAATCACAGGTCCACAGGATACATTTAAACAATCTCACAACAAGACAGGCTTTTTCTACTTTGGACACTTTGTTGATCAAAGTAAGACAGAAAAGCTGAACAAATCATTCTAAAGGTAAAACAATATCTGTCCAGAGGTTTAAGCGGCCGGTCAGCGACTATGTTGCGTCCTGCCTGTCTGGATGCGCCTTCATGTAGCTCTCCACCACCGAGTCCAGATCGCACCCGACGTCATAGTTTATGCTCAGGAGAGCCAGGCTTTTTGATTTGACTCTGTCCGGCGTGTTCTTCATGTACAGCCTGAAGCGCTGGTGCGCCTCCTCACAGCTTTTCGGGGAGGCCAGCGTGGGCAGGATGCTGAGCAGCCTGAGGATCACCAGCACGTTTGGGAAGAACTTCACGTCGGCCAACTGCAGCGTCTCCTGGAGGCTGGAGGGAAAAGTCTCTCCCTTGGCCTTTTTGCTCCACTTCACCCACCAGCAGTGCAGCTCGGCGGAGAGCGTGGCCGCGTTGGGGATGTCGCTGCTGAACACCTGCACCTGCTCCTCCTCCGGCTGCGTGGACTTGTCCTGCTCGACCACGGCAGGGACCAGGAACAGGCCCCTCAGAGTCTTCAGGTGCTCCTCGCCGAAGAGCTCGCTCATCTGGCCCATGACGTGCTTCACCACGGGGGCCGACAGGTGCTCCTTGTAGTAACACTCTGGCTGAACGGCTCCGCTTTCTGCGTGATGCTTCCGCAGAAACCAGCGGGGGACCCTGGCCGGGACCTCCATGGCCGTGGCGAGGCTGAAGGCCTCGTCGTACCAGAACTCGTGGTAGATGTCGATGTTGTCGGCTACCTCCTTCAGGCTGCACAGCACGGCGCCGGCCGTGGAGGCGGCGGAGTGAGCCTCGGCCGCACTGCCTCGCAGGTTGGTCCCGAAGGCCGCCGTGAGCTTGGTGACGTGTTTCAGCACGACCAGCGCCACGATGAACTCGAAATCGGCCAGCGCTTTGGAGATCTCCAAGGCGCTGTGCGTGACCTGGTCGCTCCACCTCATGTCTTCGTTGTCGTGCACGCTGTCCACGCAGAGCAGCAGCGCCTCCACCACGTCCAGCGCCACCTGGAAGGCAGCCTGTCCCCTGGTCCAGCCGCCCCGACAGGTCTCCTTCAGCTCGTTGGCTCTGTCCTCACTGTCCGGGTAGAACATGGAGATGGCGTGCTCAAACTCCAGCTGCAGTAAAGGCGACTGACAAAAGAAGGACTCGATCTTCTTGAGGGTCGACATGACGAGCTGAACGGCCGACAAAGCCATTCCGTTGGCCAGCGACACGTTCAGGGCCTCAGTGGACCGGAATGTCAGCATCGCCCTCGGATATCTCTCTACCAGTTTGGCAGCAAACGCTTGAATTTGGCTCAAATAGGGCCCGGAGCAGGAGTGGGCCTGGCCTCTGCACTGCTTCATGTCTAAGCCCCACCTGCAGGTCATCTCAGACAGCATTTTATCCGGCAGGTCATCGTCATCGACTCTGAAGTTCAAGAAGCCCACGAACTTCTCCCGCTGGCATTTGGACTGGTCCACATACCGCAGGAAGACAGGGAGGCACCATTCACCTGAGATCTGTACCGCATCGTCGGTCAGCAGTGAGAAGAAGCCGTTTTGTTGAACCTCCTCTATTATCTTGCGGCGGATGTGATTCTCGCACACATCCATCATCTGACCGAGCTCCTCCGATTCGCAGATCTGCTTCCACGCGTCCTGCCGGTCCTTCAGCACCTCGTTTCCATAGTGGACCTGACACTCCAGCAGAGCCTGGAGGTTGTCTGACTTAAGTTCTTCCTCTTTCGGATCTGTGGGGGCTGTGAGGGGAATGCTCTGCTCTCCCAAAAGGACAAGAACCTCAAACAAAGACTTGAGATATTTCTTCTGTGCGTCTTCCTCTGGTGCCGTCTGAATGTCCTCCTGAACCGTCTCTGCTGGAGATTTTTTGATCTCTGGAGGAAAAGCAGGGATAGTTTGTGATACTTCAATAAGACGTGGTACTTCTTTGTTTCAATGTTAGCCGAAAAAAATATGTCTGCTTACTTTTCCTTCCTTTGCTCTCAGTTTCATCATCTTTGGGCTGCAAAGTAAAACAGAAAAATCCATTCTGTCAGACATCAATTTAGAATAAATAAAATAACAACATTTTTAACTACTACTTACTACCATAATTATAATAAAAACTTTTAAAACTATTATTAAATGTTGAGCTAGTTTAAAATATCTTTGTCAGGGGTGATTTGGCAGTCCCTGATTTAATTTATATGTCCTACTTTCAGAGACTTCTGGACAGCTCGTGCACGTTCAGGATGGAGAAATGAATTTGGTGCATTTCTTTGGTTTCCTTAGCTTTTTCTTTAATTGTGACCATCTTTATTTCTTATCTGCCACACAACTGTATGTAAAACAGTGCTATACTATTTCCTTCAATAATTTAAATCAAAGCTGCTATAAATTACATTTAAGTTTGAACACATAAATTAAAAATAAAAAAA
This sequence comes from Menidia beryllina, assembly GCA_013363375.1. Classification (NCBI taxonomy): domain Eukaryota; kingdom Metazoa; phylum Chordata; class Actinopteri; order Atheriniformes; family Atherinopsidae; genus Menidia; species Menidia beryllina. Next base: position 3,928,126 of record JABUIW010000024.1, read on the forward strand.
ATAAAAAAAGAGATGATTGTATTTACCCACCGTCTCCTTACTCCGCTTCGCCTGTCCATTTTGAGGCTGGCACAGCTCATCAAAAACAGTTGGTATGGCATCATCCTTCAACACTGTACCCCGAGCATCCTGACAGACCAAAGCACACAAATTATCAGATAAGAAATATCATACCCTGCTTTCAATTGAAAAAAATCTATCCAGCTCAGATCGGATGCACCAAAATGGGGTCCCAAAACTCAGGGTTTAACTTACACCATCAAACGCAGATGTTTCAAAATGTTTCCCACACAGTCTGTAGTATCTGTACAGCTGGACTGATGATTTATCCATGAGGTCGGTGTTCTGACACTTTTCAACCCACTTCTTGGTCCTGAGAGAGAAAAGCATTTCAAAAACAAGATTTTAACTCCATAACAAAGTATTTGACATGTAAATCATAATAAATGCTTCAGGCTCGGGGGGATATACTGGATGCAGATACTTTTTTCCTATCTTTTATAATGAGATATCCAACACATATTAACGGTTTAAATTGGTAAGGGTAACAAATGCATAGTTGTTTCGGTGAAATATGGTCCGCTTGTATAGGACAAGGTTTAAAGTCAGACCGAGGAATTACATGTTTCAAAGGCTGGATACAACATAATACCTGTTTGTTTTTTCCATTTTTTTAAAGCAGGTTAACAAATATCAACAGATGAGCCAATTAAAAAGTCGACTACATCTCAACATAAATATCACATCATTTTCTTGCAAGTTTCAAACTTGAACTAGCAGCTGGGCTATCATTGGTTACCTTTCAGCATCATGGGGAAACCTGAAAAGAGGCAAGGGGTCAGATTTGGCACTTGGACAGTTCGGCACAGCGCAGCGATTCTGCATTTTAGGTTTTAAATAAAAGAAATTGCGTTTCAATCAATACTTCGGTTGAACAAGCAGATGGTGCTAATGTTAGCTGTCAGCTAGTCACCACCTTAACGGACTTCCGCCTCATACCTTCAAAACAAAGTACCTAGGTTTTCTTTCTTTTTTATTTCACAAAAGTTAACTTTAAAATAAAAATAACTCGTAAAACTAAAGATGATAGATAACATGACAAAAAGATGATAAACACACTACATAAATTTTAATCATTTTTGGAATATTTGCTCCTCAGGGCCAGAAAGAATGTTTTTTTTTTGTTAGATTTTTTATGTTGAGCGTTTATTTTGTTGTACCAGAATTCAAAACACAACGAGTGTCAGGGCAACGGAAGTTATTGATCACGTGGTTCACGGAGCTTCCGGTTATTCCCGGAAGTCTTTGGCGGTCAATTTATTTGAAAATAAATATAATTTCAGGTAGTAACTCAAATTTCCTTTTATAGGGGTTCTTTATAACTCCTTACAATTACACAATAATTACAATTCAAATAGCTCTGTTGTTTACATTTCATGTGCAAAAACCTGTGTAGAAAGTTACTGTAAAACACAGTGATATAAAATATTTATAGACATTCGTTTTTAAAATTTATTGATAAATCCCTAACAAACAGAAGAACATTGATTGCATGCCAAAATCCTCGTTTTTGTCATTTCTTCTGTTCATGCAGTCTTACCACCAGTCTTCAACCAAGTTGAAAATGAAATAGTAAAAATGTTAGGAGATCTTAAAAAGACAGCTTCTTTTCACGAGAACGACACTGCAAAGCATTTTTCAAATTCAAAAGCAAGGGGACAGTGAGTAAAGTGGAAATTTTAATAAATAAAAACGAATATTCTTCCAGTGCTTTGAGGCGTCTTTTTTGTTTTGTGGAAGGGTTGAGAACAAGCCACGGCATGTTTCCGTCAGTGTTTACTTCCAGCCCAGCGTGGAATGATCAATTTACATGAAAAACACTTAGATCTTCTCAAATGTATGCAAATTTATGATAATGTACCTATACCTGATGATAATTTACCTATGCCAGTAGATGATGCTAATTAAAGTGTACACACATCAGGGATGCAGTCCGGCAACAAAAATCGAATGTGTCCGAATAAATTTGCCGAAGGTAACATTTATTCAATTTTTTTTTCATACTGTAACCACTACTGTGAATTCAATGGGTGTGTTCGAGCCGCTATTTCAGGAATGTTATTTAGTTTTAAACATTCAAAGTGTTGGCATGACGTTCTTACGGAAGAGACGACTGGGGAAAGCCTTTCTTAAATATCGTTTCCAGTTTGGTGACAGTTTATTGGTTAGTCTGATGTTCTCGCGATACTAGCTGGACCAATTGCAGCACGGCAGCGCCAAGTCAAATCGAATCGTTGTTCCTCATGTAGGAAAGTTCGTTGTTTTCCTCTAATGCTGAACTGTGCTGGCTGAGCTGTTTTGATATTCAACAAAAAATAAGGTAGGTCAAAGTTTCTTAATATTTCTTGAATATATTTTAGTTACGGGGACCACAGTTGGCCTAGACTCTCATGAATACTATTTGAAACGTTAACCGTCTCCCTAACGTTTATCCGTTAAACCCTAATTGTAAGATTACAGATGTTGAGTCAGTTTAAAATCAGGGTCATAACAGAGCTGTTCATACCAAGACATTCATGGGTTAGGGTTAGGCATGGTTTTTGGGTAATGCAAAAAGTTTACATTTAGGTTTGCCATTTCAACTTTAACCGAAAAGCTCCCCTGCACCAGGATTGTGATTATATCCTAGCCTTATACATTACATTAACCATGTCTGTGCATGTATTTGTGCCTATCTTCCAACAGTATTTGCTGCATTTTATAAGGGGGTTATACTATGGACAACCTCACGATTGCAGGACGAAACCACACCAACAGGAAAGTAAGTTAATCTTTTGTGACTGTTGTTGATTCTTCCAAGCTCTGTTTCAGTCTGTTAACCTCTTGCATTCTCTGTTTTGACTGTATTAGGGAAACAAGGAAAATACCCAGCCTGCCCAAGTAACCAAGTCTTTTATCAAAAGGGACAAAGTCTTTGCTCCTCCATTCCAGCTGAAAGGCAACCAAAAGGAGGGGATTGTAGCAAAAGATGAGTCTCTAAAAGCAAAGGCTAAACAGGTGGAAACAAGGCCATTATCTGGGGAGGCTCTGAAAAAAGGCAGGTCCGTGCAGACAGATGTGAGAGCAGCTGCGGCCTCTCGTGTCATACGCCGAACGCATAGCCAGGTTTTCCTCACTGAACAGTCTATCAAGCATAAGAAAATGGTTGCAGAAGCTCCCAATCGACCAGCAGCTGTGGTGCCATCAAAAGCTGCCCCGGGGATGTACAAAGGCAAAATTATTCAGTCCAAAATTGGGTCTATTTGGAAGACAAACAACATTGTGGGTGCAGCAGAACCCAAACAAATTGCACCTCAAACAGAGAGCCAAAGGGTTGGAAATGTGGCCAAAAGGAACATCTCCAAATCTGTTGCTGAGTTGCCAGGTGGTGGCATACAAAAGCCCGTGCTGGCAAGGTGCAAGTCAGTTTCTCATAGACCGGCACAGGTGTCCAAGCCCGCTGCCAGCAGCCGTCAGCCTGCTGGATTCTGCTCTACCCGCCCTCCTACCAGAACTGCTTCAGCAAGTTTAACTACCAAAAGCTCTAGAAACGCGACTGTTGCTGGGAATCAAAACGCAAAGCCAAAGGTGCCTGTGGCTGAAAAGAAAGTTAACAAACCGGCCGTCTCAAGCTCCCTCAGTCAGTACAGATTTAGTGTGGAGACTGCAGAGGAGAGAAGGTAAAGCTTTTCTTTGAAACATTAAACCTTTTTTTTTTTTTGTCAATCTGTTTTAAAGATCTATGCTCTAAGCTTTTGGTTTTCTTTGGCAGGGCCAAACTGGCCGAGTGGCTGGCTTCCAAAGGCAAGACTCTTAAAAGGCCCGCTATGGCCACTGCAGCCCCCTCAAAAGTTTCTGCAAAAGAGGATGATGTAAAACCTCAGGCTCTTGCTGAGTTCAAACAGGAGCCTGACGCTAGTTCAGAGGCACGTATGCTGGACTCTGCTCCCCCTGCAGCTCAGGAAGCCGAACTGAGCAGCCAAGTTCCAGAGATAATGAACACTACGCTGGAGCTGCTCGATAGCTCCGATTCAGGAGTCGATGACGTAAGCAGAGTTTTTGTTATATGTTCTCCCTAAAATAGTAACATTACTTTTTGGTTCCTTAAAGGGAGATTAATTTAATCTATGTTGGCAGATTGTCGTGAACCTCTGTGATGCCTTGGAGGCCATGATGACTCCATCTAAAAGCAGCGATGGTAAGTTGCGTCTACATTTGGTAAAAATCGCTTGTCTTGGAGCTTCTCCTGATGTCTGTCGTTTGCCCCCAGATGAACCCGAACAGGTGGCCGATGAGTGCGACATTGACCCGAAAGACGAGGATGTCAGTCAGCAGTTGAAGTTTGAGCAAGTGAAGGATGAATCAGAAGACAGTAATGCAGAGGAAGTGGATGATGATGATGATGATGATGATGTGGTGGACTGTGATGAAGATCTGACCGAGATGCCACAGAAAAATGACGCCTCAGTTATAAAATACAGTGTGAAGACCACCCCATACCTGCAAAGGTAAGGTGATTGTGTCATTTGCTGAACTAAATCTTGTCCGTTTGCTTAAGTCTAACTTTCCCACCTCAATATTGCAGCGTCAAAAGAACGATCGAAGGTGAGAGCTGCGCGAGTTCGGCCAGAAAGAAGAGCAGCATCAAAGATCTGAAGTTTCTGACACCTGTGCGCCGCTCCTGCCGCATCCAGCGGAAATCCTCCTGCCTGCCCACAATGCTCGTCGACCACGACCCGTGCGTGTCGTCACTGGCCGAGCTGGTGAGGCTGGACGACGACCCCAACGCCTACATCTACAGAAAAAATCCAGCACTTCTGGAAGATCTCCCCGACCAGAACGGACTGTGAAAATAACTTCCTGTTTCTGCTTTAAAAAAAGAGCCACAGATGTAAGAGGCTAAACCTATCTAACTGCTATCGATATTGTTTTATGAATGTGCACAAAACCTTAATCACTTTAACCTTATGCGATTTTTCTACTTTTATCATAACGAAGACACTAAATGAAACTGTCTAACAATTGTTTTAAAAGTAAATATGGTTTAAAGGACAAAAGCATGTCATTATTTCACATCACCACTTTCAGAAGATCAGGAATAAAAGGGGTCAAATCACTTTAAATGTCAGGCTCTGAGCATTAAACTAAAATTGTTCTGACACATTTACTGTTTTTTCATAATGTGAAGTTTAAGGAAACATGACGCGCAGGCACATTTAATCCCACTTTAATTGACCACACTGTAAAAATCCAAAGCGCTCTTAAATGAACACTGCTTTCTTTTATACACTTCTTGGCAAATTATGCTTCCTGATATCAAACTGGACGTTTTGACACCAACTCCCTCAGATCAGGTCCCAGATGAGATTTCATTATAACAAAAAGGAAAAGAAAAAAATCTCTTTGATGCAATCTTTCTCCCTTAATAAAGTACAAAAAAAAAAAGTTTCTCCACTCATCTGCAGACCACATGGGAAGGCGTTCAGTGCTGTGCGCTAAAAGGCGGTTTTCACTGCAGTTTGAAGTTATGTCCTTGAAAGACCTCGGTTGTCAAGATCTTTCACCTAAAAGAGAAACGTGTTTGGTCAGGGTATTTTTCTATGATGCTCTGGCTCACCATTCTGTTTTTTTTTTTTAAGCATCATAAGCACATAAGACAGGCTTTCCTGAGTTATTCAGCTCACATCAGTGCTTCAAGAGGCCGGTGTGTGAATGACCTGACCATTAAAGTACCAGTAATTACCTTGTATATCCTGACCAGCCAGTGCTCTGTTGTGTAGGCCTCTTCCAACACATCCAGTTCAAAGTCTTTGTTCCCAATTTCAGCGTTCCTCACCCTGTCGTAACCTGGTGGCCTCTCTGTGACAAAGGGACAGAAACTTTTTAGTTGGCATCAAATACAATATAAAGGCCACTTTGGTTGGACGACAGACTTTCATATCCGTTTAGGACATTTAAGGAGAATGATGGAGGAAATGGGAGAACAAAAAGTAAATCACTAAATGTTAGTTTTGTGAGAGCTAAGGTACATCTTAATGTCCCCTTACATGCTCTTAAAGCTTATAAAGAAAACAACATCAGAGGGTCAGGTCCTGTGCAGAGACATTACTGACCATGCTGCTGGTCATTGTAACCCACAGTTTGTGTCCCATTGGCTCTGTTCACGTTGTGACTGCAGCTAAACAGTTCACATGAATGACTTTGGTCACTCACTTCCTTCTGTGTAGACCTGTCCGAAGCGGTAGTAGCACATCTTGTACATGAGGCAGTTTAGCAGGACGGGGGAACCCTCTCGGTCCACTCTGAACTCCCCGGTGGGAGTGTAGTAGTCGTGTTCCTTGATGTGTTTGCCCGTCTCGGTGCTTCCCCCGATGCGGACCATCCACAGAAACTTGTTGATGTCTGCGGTGTGAAGAGAGGCACGTTTCTCTGCAATGCCTAAACTAGACTCCGAATGGTGGAATAATATGTTGCGGCCCAGGGAAGAACCCGAACGACGCCAGGACCAGACCTACCATCTGAGGAATAACCCGTCAGCCCTCCAAAGATCACCAACACATAACTGACGTCCAGCTCCCTCATGATCTCGTAGGCCCTCTCCTCTGTAGACGCCATCGCCTGAGCAGCCAAGCACAGCCCCATTGCCACAACAGCTCTTTTTAAGCTTGATCAGCACAAAGGTCACATGACCCACCTGTCCGACTCGGGAGATGTGCGTGTTGTTCCAGGTGTTGTTGTCTACCAGAATAGTTCGATTAGCCATGGCAGTTATCTGGTAGCCGTAGTCCCACCACGACATGACTTTGGCATCCTTTAAACACAAAAACAGTTTTAGGTTCAGGTTGGAAACGCCTCTGTGTGACAAAACAAGCACTGGATCCCAGTTCTGTGTGCCTTAGTTTGATCTAAGGCTGTGGGGGGGGTGACAGACCTCGGGAGTGTTGTGCCGGAGCCAGTAGTAGGCCTCTCTGAAGTCATCAAAGATGATGCGGCTGCCGTCGCCCCCGCGGGCCGACAGGACGATTGAAGGGGAAGAGTAGGCCTCACTGGTCACCCAGGTCGAGTGGAAGGTGTAGGTGATGAGGAAAAAAGCCATGACCAGAATCATCCCGCTGGCAACCTGGTGGGGGAAAAAAAAACATCCCAGAACAAGGTTTTAAAGTTTTATTTTGGTCCATTTCAACTACAGACGTTTCCGGTGCTGTAACATCTATTCCACATATATTCAATGGACCCTCTGACTCGAAACATGGCAGGTTTGTGCGTTTAACTGGTAAATCCAAGCTGGATTAGTTGTTTGTTTTTTTTACCAGCTAACAGTCGTTCACCATCATCTTACCTCATTTTTGATGGGGTAGGTGGAGTCCTGCTGTTTCTTGTTCTTCTTGTCTGGCCGGCTGACGTCCAGATTCTTCATGTAAGTGGTTAGAACCTGGGACACGCCGATGCCCGACAGGATGCACATCACTGGAGCCAGGACCAACATCAGACGCACCTGAGTGGAAATGGGTCACTCGTCACTCACACAGGCTTTTCCCCCGTTCAGCTGTGTTTTTCTGAGTGCCAATTCCTCCAATCACAGGCCTCTTTGAACCTCTTAAATATGACTGGGAGGAGAGAAGCTTTAGCCGTTAGATGTAGACAAGGAGAAGGGCACCTTGTGCAGAGTTTGGGCATTACATAAAGACTTTGGGAATTGAACCATCAACCAGCTGGCTGCAAACATCCATACCTCCTTCTGACTCATGTTAAACATACATATTTAGTAGTCGTACCATGACAGCTGAGAAATACATGCTGGTGACTCCGTACATGATGATGAAGATCCTGGCGTCGGACAGGTTGTTAAAGCAGTAGTAAAGACCAACTGGAGGGGAAAAAAAAGAAGGAAAGGTTAACAGTGGCCGACCACACTGGATCCGCTCCATTATCCCAAGGTTCTGCTCACTTGCCTGGAAACATGAAGACGAGCAGCTGCAGGTCAAAATAGTAGGAGGACCATGTTGTGGGCTGGTGCTCTGAGACGGAGGCGATGATGGGGATGTTGTTTTTGGCGTAGGACGGGTCCAGCAGGGAGTAGAAACGACCAGTCCATGGAGAAATTTTACCTGAGAGAAAAAAGCCTGTCAGGTCCAGATATGAAACAGAACTGAATAAGATTTACATTAAAGAAAAAATGGAGACGATATCAAGCACAGATACAACAGAAAAAGTCCCTCTTTGTAAGTCGGTTTATTTACAGCCACACTTATTAGTTTAACTGGAGACTTAGATGTGATAAACACGCATTAGAAAAAATCCAAACTATAGAAGGGCATATATCTCTGATGTGGTGTAAACCTGCGCGGTGCTGCTTTTGGAGCACCTGGATTGACCGCCTCACCTGTGAGCATGAGGACAGCCCCTACAGACAGCAGGATGAAGCCCACCAGAGAGATGACGCTCTTGAACAGCACCTCAAACTGCTGTGCGTTGAGCTTGCTGCGCAGGTAGTCCACGAAGGCGTGAATCTGGCACAGGCCAAACACGCCGAAGGCTGCCATGTGCTCGGACGACAGCACCGGCTGGAGAGACAGGGAGGTGGTCAGAGAGACGCACAGCTGGCCTTTTTTGGAGAGATGAATGCCACAGTCGTTTCCGGCTTTACCTGGAAGCCGACAAAAGAGATCTGCATGGAGAGGATGGTGCCCAGGCAGTAAACCGTGCAGTAGGCCACGTATATGCGGTGAGAGAATCGGCCGGTGAGCATCAGCACCAGGACATGGAGGGGGATGAGGTTGATCAGGAACACGTAGCCACCCCAGGAGGAAACCTGAGCACAGACGGAAAGACTTATAATGACCTCGGTCACCCAAACTAAGTCATAATGAATCAGAACGACTGATCTCCTCACCATGTAGAAATAGGCCAACGCACACATGGATGACCAGTACACCGACCCCGTTTTGACAGCCCTGATCCACATGTAATAGGTCAGCAGCATGCAGAAGATGGCAATACCTGAGTGGAACAATGCAGAAGGATTTCATGAAGACTTTTTTTCTTTCCCTTAAAAATAAGCGTCGAGCAATATTTCACATCTAAAAGACAGTTTAGATTTACAGCCAAGAAAATAAGACTAAATTACAGAAAGCCACGAGCATATCAAGACTTTCAGTGCTTTGATTTGTCCAACCAACAGGCAGCAAACAGAAATCAAACAGCTACTCTTTAAAATACCTAAAGAATGTGTTGCTAGTCGATGTTACTGCAGCTCTCGTACCTTCATTATCGTAGGAACCAGCAACAGAACGAGAGATGTAACCGGGCACCACTGCAATCATGGCGGCCGCGAGGAGCCCGGCACCCGCGTCCTGAGAAGACAAAACACTGTTCAGTGGCAGTGTTGTGGTGAACAAGGCAAGTACACAGAGATAACCCCAGGAAGACTTTTACTCTTAAACTTAAGAACTCTCTAACTGAACAACATCTAAATGTTATATGGGCTCCACATTTTACTGCACAACAGTACAGCAAAATGACAAGTGCAAAATGTTATACGATTAACACGTTTTCTGATAAGGAAAATAGTTCAGTAAGAGAGTGATCCAATTTTATTTATTTATTTATTTTTTTAAAGCCGCCACCCATTCATTCAAATGTAGTTAATAAACCTAAATACACCGGAATTCTTTGTATGACATAAAAACTGTGTTATGGTGGAAAAAGCCATCTATGGGTTACTTAACTAACACTTTGACCATGTGATGGGTTTTACCTTCAGCTCCTTGGTCAGGTGGTAGGTGACTATGGCAGTAAAGGAGGAGAACAAAGGAGCCAAAAAGACACAGACATTTCTGATGTCTATGGTGATGTGGAAAAAATGTAGGACGTGGTAGAGGACGGCAGATGTCACCATCAGTCCTGTTAAAAGAGAGGAAAGGGTCACAAATCTTTCATATAGTCTTCTAAACCTCTGGCGATTTCCCCTTTAGGATCGGGATCGATTCAATTGCTCAAAGCACTGGAAACCTTACCTGGGTAAATGGTGCCACCAATGATCCTCCCCAGGGGATACCATGCCCTGTCATCAAACCAGTTGTGGAACTTGTAGAATCCCTCCTCGGCAAGGAAGCGGGTGGTACGGTAGTTGAAGTACCTAAAAAGTTTAAAAAAAGGTGAAGGTGATGCATAAAGGCGAAGCGGACGTTTCCAACCCCGATAAAAGTGGTACTTACGGATCAAACTCATGGATGACGCTTTCAAACCTCAACACGGAAAAGAGCCGAGTGGAGAATGCTGAGGGAGAGGGAGAAAAGCACATGATTCACTGTTGTACCACCAGTAGGAAGATGCTGCTCTGTGAGGGGTGCGGGGGACTCACAGAGAACAGCTGCCATGGACAGGATGAGCAGCTTCAGCAGTGTGTCCTGTTTCTCGTAGGACAAACGCAAGAAGCCCAGCTTGGTCATTTTGGCGAGGTTTGGGATGGCTCACCGTACTACCTACAAGAACGGGGACAAAGACCATAGGACAATGACAAATATGTTCTTTAAATTCATTTTGCAAATGTAATATCCCCTCAAAATTGATTTAAAAAAGCTAGACACATAATTCTTCATAGCTGCCGGTGCTGTGAACTTCCACGTTCAACCCAACCAGAGAAGGCCACGCACTAGATATGGCGTCATGAACCAGGAAGCAGTGTCTTTGGAGACCCTGTGCAGGAATATATGCCCATCTTTCTCATGGTTTGCATGTATAAGTTCAATCTAAGGCGTAAATTTGAGCCACTGAGCCCAAAGAGGTTGTTAATGCTAACTTTCTATGCTATACAGCCATGTATTCTAAGCTTTACAACAACAGATTATAGATCCCCAACAGCTCATGACTGTTTAATAGCTATTAAAATTGCACACTACAAACGCATATCATGTATGAACAGAGAGGCATGAATGGAAAAAAGGCATCTGTGCTTTGCTCAGCATCAGGCCGGGAAAATCGGATGCAGTTTTCATCCTGTTAAAGTATGAGAGCAGCTAGCGAGGCTAACCTGCTAGCTGCTGTTTAATGAAATAAACAACGGACAAGCGTTTCTCGGACGTATTTCCAAAATATTATACAGCCAACGACTCTAGCCTCAACTAAATCAACATCAACCCTGAATGGATAAACGCTTAAATGATTTAATGCTGGGTAAAACTCACCCGCTCCGCTCCTGCTACTCATACACTTTTCACACACAACCTTCACCGTCCTCCCTAATCCCGCCCCTGTGTGACTGATATGCGTGTTTATTGGCTGAGTGTCTGTCATATTTGTGTTACAGATATTTGATTGGTTACTTTGTCGTCACTCAAACACGTTTCCCTACCTTGCCGCTGTAGTGTAGTGACGTGTCCTTATCGTGGAAAAAGAAAAATCTATGTCGCCTCCTGCTGGTTTAAATTGGCGCCATTTAACAAGCATGCCAGCTCTTTATGGAGCAGGAGCAAATTCATACACCGAAACAGCTTCGTGGCAGTGTAACAATTCATTCAGATGTTAAGGATACATTACTTTAAAATATGTATAATTTATTCTAACAGATTCAGTAACCTGTATCTCTTGGGCTCAGATCAGTGTTTTATGAAATCAAAATGTAATTAAACAAATATTACACTTGAAATACCTATCTGTTATTGTCTCAGTATTTGTAAAAATGAAATAAAAAACATTAAGGCTTGAGCTGAACTGACAAATAAAAAAAATCTTCCTCCAAATTGCTCTCAAGTTCACATTCATGCATGTTGTACATAAACAATACAAAAAATTGTTACAATTTTTCAAAGACCAGGAGTCATAAAACGAGCACTGCAACATTTGGAGCAACATGAGGAGATTAACAATAATGACTGAATTAATGGAGGCATTTACCTGAACAGAAGTAATAACCGTCTGCACCACAATGCTACACAGACGTCTGTGATGGAGAGGGATCTCTCTTTATATACCTCATAAAAAACCTAATGAATAGCATTTCCTTTTTGGATGAATAATCCTCATTTGGTTGTGTGATCACGATTCAATATTTCTTCTCGCTCGTCGTTCAACTGTGAGGTGAATAAAAACCCCGAAAACACGCAACACTGAATACTGACCAGTTTTATTGAAATTAGACATATTACTTTTACAAAACCTCACTCACAAGTCTGCACAAACATCGCCTCCCCTTACAACTGTTGCACATATTTCCAAATCCTTGCTCTCTTTGCAGCAAGTCGCTCCAATTAGTGAGAGAACAGAGGTGGAGGTCTTTCTCAAAGAAAGTTTAGGGGATAGTAAAATTATGTACAGCACAAAAAAAATGCATCAAATGATCTTTGGGGGTCAGGTATATTATAATCAGCTCTCTGGGAATGAGGAAGTCTAGCGAATTAAGGCCGATCACCTGCTCATTAAAGGCGTTAACTATAGGACTCCTCCTTTGTTAGAGCTGAGCATTGTAGTGGTTTACAGTGAAACAAACAAGAAGCAGACAAGCTGTTTGGCAGTGTAATCTCACCTTCAGCTATCACACTCGGGCAGCTTTCTATGTGCTGGTATCACCATGTGAACTACATGAGACATCTGATGAGGGTTTTAATTCGGGACGAGACACCAGGCCACGGTCCTGTCACATACGTGCGTGATTTCTCATTTGCGGAACAAATGGTCGCTAATACTTTCTTTTAGCAGCTCCTAAACTTTCGCTGAAAACTGTGCAAGCTGTTTAGGAATCGAACCAGAAAACAAATAAAATCCCTTTATAGCTATACAAGTTTGCTTCTGTAACTACAACACCAGCGTCCGTGTGCAAGAAAGCATTTGACCTGTGAGGAAGGACGGCAATGTCAGGAAAAAGATGACTTCGTGCTTTGCTTTTGGATGCTGACAGGGAAGAAAAACTCGCAAAACAATTGAAGCTATTTGATTTCTTGTGCTCTAACGTGTTAAAAGAGTCACTCAAATGGCACTTTATACAAAAAAACAACAACAAACAAACAGAAAAAGACAAAAATTGTCAAAGAAAATCAAAAGAAAACAAGTGTCGTCGTTTATATGTTGTGAGGCACGGGTCAGTCCTTTTTTGTGACGATGTGTCTTTGAGGTGATGCAGATTAACAACCCAAGGACAAGAGATCAATACAAAAACATGTGGTTTGTCTTCTCTGAAAAGTTGCTTCTTCACACGGGGCAAAGCGTGTGTCCGTCGTCCGTCACTGGCTGGGCGGCAGTCTCTGGCGGCTCAGGGAGGAGTGGGGCGAGGACAGCTTCTCCGACGAGGCCGAGGACGTCAGTGAGGACTGCAGGTGAACGGTCTTGTGGAAAAGCTTGTTGCTGATCAGCACAACCAGAGAGAAGAGGCGTAGCTGGAAGTGGCTGGAAGAGCAGGACAGGCATCAGTGAGCTGTGCAGCGACACCTCTGTTTACCTCCGTGATCGGGTGGCTTTCCGACTCATTTGCTGGCACTTACTACAGCTTTGTTGGTGTCTTTGCCTCATTCGCACTGATGATAAATAGAGGGAAGAGGATGGAGAACAAGCAGCCACTGGGGAGAACAGACAGAAATAAGAAGCAAACATTTTCCAGATGAGGGTTCTGCACATTTTATGATCGGCTTTGTAAAGTGCATTAAAGGAACACAACTCTGTTTTCACTGGGGAGAAATGAGAATGTATGTGCTTTTTTTAACACTGAATGAGCCTTCTATACATAACCTATGAATAAAGTCTTTTTTGCATGTTGGAGTGAACTGAAATGCACAGAATTGAAAAAGCTCCATAATTAGTATCTAATTAATTGATGATACTTTTTTTATTGATGAGACTTTAAATCATAAAAAAAGCACTTATTGTACAACTGAGTTACCATACAAGAACTATTATTTCTAGTTAGTTATTTCTCCTCCTCCCTTTATTCACCCCACATTAGGAATTTAATGAATAATTGACTGGTTTCTAATTGTTTGCATTACAGCACAGTTCCTGTAAAATATAAATATTTGATGGTTTATTTGATGGTGTTCATTATTATATTCAAAGACTTTCTTTTAAAGTTGGCTGTTCTGCAGCTATGAATCATAAAAAATATGCACAATATATGTTCTTAACATGCAGAATTATAACAAACCTGATGATGTAAGAGGAGGGCATAGCGGTCAGTAAAGCCATGGGCAAACCAAAGCCAAAGTAATATGGCCAGTTCCTCTCGATATTGGACAGACGTTGATGCATTTCGATGCCTGAAACGGCAAAAAAAGTTGTTTTGTTTCAATAGTTTCAGTTTATCGGCCTGGCAGTGGGAAATGAAATGCAATCTCACCGTGGTTGAACCAGCGATACTCAAAGCAGTACAGGGAGTAGAGCAGAGACATGTGGAGGAGACTGACCATCTGCCCGATTGCATCGATGGGAAACAGGCTGACAATCATACCCTGATGGACAACACATATGCACAAACAAACTATTCAACTTAATTCAATTCAATTCAGCAGGTTTGAGTGTAGGAATGTGTGCAATATTATGTTATTTAAAATAATCCAGCTCTGGGTCAGTGCTAGGGTTCCATTAGTGTGCGCTCAGTGTTTCCAGTCACTGTGCTGGATAAAACAGTAACCAAAGGAGCTGCAGTTTGATTTTGTTGCAACAGAAACAGATACAGCATCTTTAAAAAAAAAGAAAGAAGGAAGGGATCCAGAGGGAACCGCGTACCTGGATGAGGAAAAGTGCCTGGAGGAGCAGGTTAAAAAGCATGTCTGCGATGATCTTACTGACGCTGGGGAACGGCTGAGCTTTGCAACCAGACACCTCAAAGGCCAGGTCAGCTATATCCTGCAAACACACACATTTCAACTCACTGACACCACACAGCCACAAGAATCCGCGCATCACACTACCCCTGAGCCCAGAAATGTTGTGAAGAAGAACCAGACCTGGAACCAGATGGCGTTGACTATCTTGCTGAGGACAAACAGGGGGAGGACCCAGAGAGCGCTGAAGACAGAGGTCAGGATGAACTCTAACCAGGACCACACGCTGCCGTGCAGGGAGGGGTCACCTGCAGCAAAGACAGCAGCGCTGTTGACTGACTGGCTGTTACCACATAAGCTGCTCCTGAGCCACACATACCGATGATCTTCGCTGTGAGAGTTTGCAGCAGTGGGATGAACACCCGGTAGAAGAGAAACAGACTGAGCTGGAGACACAAAAGAGCAGTGGTTAACTTCTACACACACAGCACCCCCAAAGGGTTAATCCAGTGCTTCTCAAAGGACAACAAAATGGGTAAAAAATGAAAAAATCTAAAAAATGTTACCATAGAAGGCAGAAATGAAGACTTCTAACCCCATAAAAACACAAACTGAGTCGTCCCATACACTTAAATCAATCACTTTGTGCTCACTAATCTGACAGTATGACGGTTTCACTTTGAAGTGATTTTCACGCCTGTGGCGTTCTTCTCTTTCTCTGGAATGGCTGACATATGCTGGGTTTAATCTCTCCAAAAATGTTTTAAATTGGTTCGGTCGCATAATGCCGGCCTTCAGTTTTCTGAAATGTGACACAGATGGGTCTCTCATCATCTTTGACCACATTAGCAGCAAAGCCAGACCCGCCTCATCCTATTTTCCCATTCTGGGCTTTGATGTTTGGTCATTGTCCTAATTTGTCTTTGTTCTGATGCATCTGACACGTTGCCTGTTCTTCTTTTTGGCTCCTTTAAAATACTTCTCAGTTTCCCAGACAGGACAACCACTCTCTGCTCCTTCTGTGTATTGTCTCACCCCCAAATGAGTCAGAGTCTTATGACATTCACATTAGCTCAGTGCAGTTTATTTTCTGGAAAAAAGTAAAGGGCCAGGCTGGTCTCACCCTGTCACGCCATCACGGTTTGAGACCCACTGGGTTAATCAGAACTTTCTGTCTGGTTTTGGTCCTTTAATGGACAAAAAAGCTCAGAGAAGTGTCCTTTAAGAAGTAACAACCACATTTTTATCGGCACTGATAACAGCTCAACGAGATCTTACCCAGAACACTCCTCCATTCCAGGCACAGCACTGAAAAATCCTGCTGGCTACTTTTGGCTCACTGAAAGAGAAAAAGAAAGAAAAGGATCACTGCTGCATGTTGGAGGAAGGCTTCAGCTTCTAGCCATCTTCACTTTTTGGTTTGACGAAGACAGATATGCTGGTAATGGGTTTGGACCAGTTGGGGTTGTTCATGGCAACACATTCCACAAAGATGTTAGTAAAACTAATTAGAGATGAAGCTCAGCTATAATGTGCTCCCTAAATCATGGTTTTAATGGCTTCAAAATGGATCCAAACAAGTGGCTAACACCATTCCATATTAACCCACTACCTTTTTTCTTAAGGCTTAGCAAGTACACCATTTATTTTTCATTCATTACGTTTCAAAAACAATTACAAAAAGTCTTCAATGTAGAGGAAAAAGTCCAAACGAAATCTCCTCAAAAAGCACCTCTTCAAAGAGCAACTCCTATCTCAACTCTTACCCATGTCTCTATACCCCTCTGCTACTCTTTCTGTACTTCCCTCAATCTCTTGGCTGGCACCACTGACTCTGACGAGGGATTTTCCTCTAGAGAGCTTATTGTCAGATTGATGATAAGGGTAACATTGTGTCTACTTTTTAAGTTGCTTTGGATGCTAAATGCATAAACATAAACACATAAATCACTGGTCTGGTTTTATGAAACGTTCAACAATGATCACAACAGATTACACCAAATATGTTCAATGTGTTGCTAGTTAACATGGTTTATGTTCCAGAACTAAAAATGTAAATGTAGCAGAGGTCCAGTTCTGGTCATTGTGTCTTTGCAGGGTCTGCTCCTCCGTGTTTGTCTGGCTGGCTCTTTCTGAGCCACCATGTGTTTGAAATATGCTGTGAATTTGTTTGACAGATGCAGTTTGGATTTGCAAGACTAAATACTGTCATTTGTTCGTGGTGTTTTTGCATTTTTGGACTGCACCTGGTCTATGCGTGACCTATTGACATTTATAATGATCGTGTTTTGTTTGGTAAGGTTTTGAACTCACTGCCTCGCACTCAAATGAAAAGATATCAGAGGTGCTTTAGTTTTATTGATAATCTTTCATTTAGACAACACAAGGGTCAACAAAGCTTAAGATTTGTTATAACTGTCAGCATTTCCATTAATCATCTCAGTCAGTCTATAGAAACTGTGTTCTACGAGGCACAGCCATGAATTTCTGTAGAAATTCTGTAGACTGTTTACAGTTTAAAGTGGTGATGCACAGGAAAAGAATCCTGTAAAAAGCATTGTGTTAATTTCTCTGGCTCAAAACAGCTTCCACCTACTTGTCTGGTTTGCGTTCTTCACTCTGTGCCCGTCTCTGTGCGAGGGCTCCGCTGGCCCTTCTCCTCCGCTGCTCTTCCCTTTTCTGCTGGATTCGAGCATCCAGCTTGGAGATTGTTCCAATCCCCAGTATGGAGTCCTTGATCCCCTAATGCACCCAGGCCAACATAATGTTTTAGGACTTTCTTCAAAATGAGTCAATCTTTATCAAAAACCTAAATTGTCTAGGTTCCCAGGAAGGATTGATAAAGTCAGATAACAGCAGGCACAGTAAGAGAGTGAATGAAAACACATCTGAATATGTTTCCAGAATTCTTTTGGACCTTGCAGTTTATCGTCGAGCTGATTGTTCAAAGAAAGATGTCAAACAGAACCTAAACTTGGCTGTGTGGGTTGGCAACAAAGTTACTGAGAGAAGTACACAACCAGTAAAGATTGAATGTCTCCAATACATGCGTGATCTTCACTGATCTACCCCAAACACATGACATCTTATGTTTATTAGAGCTTTTGTATAAAGCAGAGTTTAATTTGTGAATAATGTTCAAGTGTCCCTCCTCTTTTGGGCCTTTTGGCTCTAAACAAATCCAGCCGAATCATTCATTTCGACAACACAAGAGTCAACAAAGCTAAAGATTTGCTCTGAATGTCAGTCCGTTAAATGATCACAATCAGTCCATACCAGCTGTGTTCTCCACCGCAAAGCCAAAACATGGAAGAAATGTGTGCCAGTTTCACATGATCTTGTAAAAAAGGTTCAGTCCATCTCTGAATGCTGAACGTTTTACAGTAATCAGTTATCATACACACAGACATTACCTTTTATGACATCAGCCGTAAAAAACACTTTTCATTTAAGATGGGTGAATATTTCAGAGAGTTGAAAGAAATTCAACTCATTGAGAAATACATCCTAAATACATCCTAAAGCTGCCCAGGCTGCATGTTCCTCTTCAAAGTGGTGCTGATTGGATTTTGTCGTAGAGACTGAGCACCTGTCTCGCTGCCCATAAGCTGCATAGCTGTGTGTCATGTCGCTGCTGGTGAGGAAGTGCAGTGTGTCTGTAGCTACTGACCATCGCAACATTGTGGAGGAAGGCCCTGACGCTGTCTGTCATCTCTGGACCAGCTGAAGATCCATCAACTGCAGAAGGAGGGGGGGGCGGTGACCTGATGGTCTGCTCTCATGGCAGGGAGGGGCTCACACAGTAACCTGACACAATTCAAGACCAAGGAAACACAAAGTGAGGCCAGAAGCAAACAGATGAAAGTGCTATGAGACTTACCAGAACCCCATCTGAATACACTAATACAGCCTCAAATAAGTTTTAAATCAACTGCAAAAAACATATTTTTTTTTAGCTTTATACTTAGACTCTAGTCGTTTATTCTGAATGTTAGGTAACCAGTGATATAACCCTTTTAAGTAACACTGGCGAATCAGCATAATATGATTCGAAAATAAATATGTAGCACTACATTCCGAGAATGACTTGTACTTTTCCACATTCTCTTCAATGGGGACCGTATATGTCACTCTTAAGAACTACAAACAACGCGAAGGAACACCAAGTCATCATGACAGGTCTGATGGAACCTTTTGTCCGAAAAAACAGGAAAAGCAAAACAAAGATGTTGTGTCTTTTTTGTTCTGTTTTTAAAAAAAGCCTTGTGCTTATTGGCGACTCAGCCTCCAGTTTGGCCGCTTAGGAACCTCACACAAAACATCTCATGTGCTTCCCTAAAAAGGCCTTCTGACAAAATGAAAGATAGTTTATATTTGTGTACAGTCAGTGACACTGAAACTGAGTAAACGCAAGCGAGCTAGCTGCTTAGCTTAAATTAGTGACAGTGCTCTTTTACTGCTAAAGAGCCCCCGTCAGCCTCTAAAAATGTGTTCAAATTCAATAAGAGAGTTGCCTTCTAGAGTAAAGTGCTCAGCACCATGCTTATGGTCTTATAATGTTTGACTTTAGGGGGTTTGTTTAAGTACTATGCTAGCTCGTCTCTCTGTCCCTAGCTAAGTGTTAGCGCTCAGCAACTAATTTAACTGTTGTGTTTTTCGTCAAGACAACACATCGACAGGGGACCAAACTTAAACAATACAACACACTTTGACCCATGGCGTTCTCCTTACCTCATGCGACAGGCTCGGGGTTAAAACCTCGTCAATTTGTTATCTGTCGCCCCTTTTCAAATGACAAAAACAAACACCAAACAGACACCGCTGGCAGCTAGGGCCGTGGAAAACACATTGCGCAAGCTCCGGTCGCTAATAACCACGGGAGATGTAGTCTGTTACATGGAAAGTATTTTTTAAGTATATCTAAGGTAGAAAATAACTTTTATACGTAATATCCAGACAGAGAGAAACTGTTTTTATTTAAATGATTACAAATTACGGTTATATTTCAGGTTTGAAACAGTATAATGAGGGCATCATTTTATTTAAGCTTAAATATTTTTGTTTTGAAAAAGAAAATTTGAGATGATTATATAAGACAAGAATAATTACTTGTGGTAATAATGACAACTAAATATAGAGATAATCGTTTTACGGGAGCCATTCAGTGTCACCTACACAAAAGGAAATCATGCAACTAAGGTGAGCGTCTTGGCTTGACATGGGCACTCCCACGAGGCTGTGAGTTTTTCATCATTCGCTGCTCTGCGTTCAGATGAAGCTGTGAACTCTTACCACATCAGACTCTATGTTCCTGTAAGGGATCCCACACCACCGATGGTTGTCGTAAGGATAAGAAGTGTGCACAAAAGGACATATGCACTAATTTGCTTGTGCATCGCTGGCTTTATCGTGTACAAATATCTTGGGTAAGTCATAACAATTTCCTTCAATTCAGGTTGAGCAGTTAGTGCCTCATCACTGTTTATTAATTCTTTATACATTCAAGTGTTTTGGGAAAATATACACCTTATATTGTATTGGAAAATATATAACTAAAGATTATTACATATGCAAACTTAGTTGTAAGCAAACTAAGAATTAACTTAATAATAGTATCATAGATGGACCATAAATATATAAATAAATAATTTGATTTGAAAGCCAAGATTTAATCCATGTATTTTTTAAGTTTGTTTAGCCTTAACAAACTGATGTGTCCCTGTTTCTTTTAGATAGTTTCTGGCATCTACAAATTCCTGTCCAGCATGTCATGTGGTCGGTACAATGTCTTCATTATGTGTCGCATAATATGATTGTGACTAAAACAATCCTAAACTACTCCTCCAGTATGCCAGCAAGGGGGTGGAGGACAAGCAGAAAGGTGGGGCTGGGCGCCAACACGTCGCAGTTCACCCTGGAAGGAGAGCCTTTCCGGATTGTCGGGGGATCCATTCACTATTTCCGCGTGCCCAGGGCCTACTGGAGAGACCGCCTGATGAAGATGAAGGCCTGTGGCATAAACACCCTCACTACGTAGGAACACCTCAGCACCTTGTGTGCTTCATATCACAAGCTTTGCCACCAGTTGAATGTAAACCAAGACCATCCTTTGCAGATTTGTGCCGTGGAGTCTGCACCAACCAGAGAAGGGGGTTTTTAACTTCCACACACAGCTGGATTTAGAGTAAGAAGAATGTTCTCTTATTTGTGCTGAATGCCCAACATTCATGACTAATTGACAGCTGAACGAGTCCACGCAGAATACTGAGCTCGAAAATATCCATAATGCAATTTAAAAAGCGCCTTGCACCACCTTTGTGGCTGTTCTAACAACATTACAAACTGCAGAGGCGTTTTGGGAATAGTCTCCCTTTCCCCTAAGCATCTAAACACTCTCCCTCAGGGTTGTTAGAGTCCTGCCTGACAACAGCAGCGTCTCCACAACAACAGCAGCACAGCGGTGATGAGTGAAGTAGAATGAAACTCATGATCTTGCTGTCGTCTTCAGATATCATTCCCGCCCTACAAAAAACAAAAAATTAGGGCCTCACCAGAAATCTAGTTTTTATTTTTGTGTAGAACAAACTGTCTCCTCTGTCTGACTTTCAGAGCTTACATCAGTCTTGCAGCTCAACTGGGCTTGTGGGTGATTTTACGTCCAGGGCCGTACGTCTCTGCTGAGCTGGACTTAGGAGGGCTGCCAAGGTAGCGCTGGTATTCTTTCCACATATCTTCATTTGTATGCACATATCTTCAATTGAATGTTCAGAAAATGAGAAAAAATCTGAAAAAAGCTGCAGGGTTCACCCCTGAGAACTGCTCAAATCTGAATATATAAGCAAATTCTGGACGGCAGCTCAGAGCTGCTTCATCTGAGCCACAAAAGTACATGTATGTTTTTATTTGAGAGGTAAAACTTAGCATCTGAGGAAAAACTTGTGCTGGACTCTCTGAAGCGGCTTGCTCTCTTTCCTGCAGCTGGCTCCTCAGAGATGGCAGCATGAGGCTGAGGACGACTCACCCAGGCTTCACACAGGCCGTCAACACCTACTTTGACAAACTAATACCAAAACTGGTCCCACTGCAGGTCTCTGTTTCCCCCCATCAGTCTTATTTAGTGTTTAACATGCCATCCTGATAAAAAATATCTATTTGTATATTTTAGTACAAGAAAGGAGGTCCCATCATTGCAATGCAGATTGAAAATGAGTATGGATCCTTTGCAAAGGATCAGAGTTACATGGCTTTTATAAAAGAGGTAAACATCTTTGCTTATTTTCCTTAAATTCTCCTTGGACCTTACATGCATAGGGGTGCATGGCTTGAATGGATCTTTATGTGTCTTATTTGGAGAGGCTTTGCAGTCCAGAGGGATCAGTGAGCTCTTGCTCACATCTGATAACCACAACACGTTGAAGTCAGGAGGTGTAAACGGAGGTGCTGTACGATGATGCAGAAACACATCAACGCACACACACGTTCCCTCTCATTCCGATTTAACTTGTCATTTTATTGTAGCTCTCAGGTCAGTGAAGCTACAGAAGCTGAATCAGAGGCACATCCAGGATCTGAATGCTGTCCAGGTGTGTGTATTCCCTCTCCACATCAGTTTAAAGTCAGAACACACAGAGCTTGTGCTGTCTGAGCTGTCACTGTGGGCCTTTCTTGTATTGTTTTTCAGCCCAATAGCCCCTCTATGGTGATGGACTACTGGACAGGCTGGTATGATGTTTGGGGGGAACTCCACCATGTGCTTCCTCCAGAGGGTAAGGACGGTCCACCTCATTATCTGTGGATTTGTAGGTTAATTGACATGCATGTCTTGGTGCAAATCATCTAATAGTAATTTCTATGAAGCAAAACCTCCTCCAATCAGGAAGAGACACTACCCTTTGTTTTCTTTTTTTCATAAAACCTCATTCATGCTCAATTTATCTCAGAACTCAGAACAAAGACTGTCACTTCTGTTTGTCATAAACCATCCATGTTTAAAATCCAGGACAGTCACCTTTACAGCCAATCTACCACATTTGGTAGTGGGCTGCCTTCTGCTTCCCTCAGAACGGAGACGCATCAGGCACTGCATCTCAGTGTGTAGCATGTACCCTGTTCTGTTTATTGTTAATGTACAAAAGCACAAAATGCTCTAATTTTCTATACACAAATGCTTTCTCTCACTATTTATTAAAGGCAGAATATAATTTACATGCCAACAGTGGAAATGCAAATGTGAAAATAAGGCTCGC
The DNA here is from genome assembly GCA_013363375.1 of Menidia beryllina. NCBI lineage: Eukaryota > Metazoa > Chordata > Actinopteri > Atheriniformes > Atherinopsidae > Menidia > Menidia beryllina. The sequence goes on from JABUIW010000024.1 coordinate 3,951,161, forward strand.
ACCACTTTTGCATGAGTCATTATTCAAACGCTGTATTTAAAAAACAAAACCAAATGTGGTTGTTTCTCACTTGTTGGAGAAGCAGCGTGACCCTTTGATCCCTGTTTCTTAGGAGGCACATTCTAAGTTTGGGATGTTGAACTTTTTTTCTGCCAGACATGGTGTCGACCGTGAGGGAAATCCTGAGGCGAGGCATGTCTGTCAACCTGTACATGTTCCATGGGGGGTCCAGCTTTGGATTCATGAGCGGCGCTCTCACCAGTCCGTCCTACAGAGCTTTGGTCTCCAGCTATGGTCTGTGTTGTGTTGGTTCCACTCCTCTGCAACAGGCGACTTTTATTTCATTTGATATCTTTTGAATAAATGGACACGATGAGAGAAAAAAAGAGCTGAGAACTGTGGGTGCCATTGAAAATTATTGAACAGCATTTCCCACAACACCCAGCAGGTGTCAGCATGTGAAAGTTAACACAAATGTACTTCTCAGATTATGACGCTCCCCTATCTGAATCTGGGGAATACACTCCGAAGTACCATCTCCTGAGAGATTTACTGTCTCAATTCAACAGTGAGTGAAATCTGAGGCTAGGCACTCATTTTATACTGTTACTGACCTCCTTTGCTTGATGAGTTTGGACCTCTCTGTGCAGAAAAAGGTGACAGTTTGCCAGATTTGCCAGCCCTGCATTACAGGGAAGCTTATGAACCTGCAATCATGTACCAGCACTTGTCTTTGTGGGACGCTTTGAGCTTCACAGAGGGAGTACGTTCTCCATCTCAAACTGACTAACCTCCGCACTGACAGGGATGTTGTTTTCCAAAATAATTATTCCAGCTATCTTTGCAGCCGTTTAAGTCATCTAAGCCTGTGAATATGGAGAATCTGCCCGTGAACAATAGGAACGGTCAGTCTTATGGCTACACCCTGTATGAAACCACCATCACCAGTGGAGGATTGTTGAAGTCTTGTGATAATGTTCGCGACCGTGCCCTGGTGAGTCGTTACAGCACGTAAAGATGTGATCTCTGACCTTTTATGTTCCAAAGCGGCTGCCTTACAACTGAACCTAAAATCAAAGGAAAGCAATTGCTCCCCTCGGTATTATACAACTATCTTGTGTATAACAAGGTGGGATTTCTCTTATGTCACAAGCTGAAAATGTAACAGTGACAACTTCAGATGACGTTTGTCATGATTTGATGCTTTATAAATAAAACTCAATTGAATTATGGCATAACAAAAGCTGTTTTTTCAATAATTGGAATTGGGAGATTGCCTTGATTAATTCCTTTCAGTTATTTTTTATGGCAGAAATAAGTCTATTTCCTTAAATCCTTTACCCGTTGTTGTTGATTTGGCTGATGACAAACGAAGAGTGTGATGCTTTTTGATAATCCCTAAAACTCCAGAGCGGCAAAGATGTAGCATACAATGACAAATAAGTGTATCAAAAAAAGCCATTGAAACCTATGGAAATTACAGGTCTTGGCCGTTTGGTGGGTTGCACCTGAAAATATAGACTTTTATGTCATGTATGGGGCTCATTTGGTCAGTTTTCTGTTCTTTATGATTTTCCTAGAAGGAAAATTGTTCTGGTTCTTATGAGTTCATTCAGAACCATATTCAGTGATTTGAAAAAAATTAACAACCTTTGTCTTCTCAGGTGTTTGTAGACAGAAACTATATTGGTCTTTTCAAGCGGCGCAGCCTGGAGCTGGCTGTTCCAGATGGACAGGTACGAACAACACAAAAAATCAAGCATTTTATTGGCTGTCACAGGGGCTGAGGTGGCGCCTCAATGGCTATTAAATCCATCTAAAGAAGGGCAATCAATTGATCCCAACAGGGGCAGCGCACCTTGAGTTTATTGGTGGAAAACTGTGGTCGAGCACACCGTGGAAGGGACCTTGACAAACAACATAAAGGTGATTGACAGAAAAAGCTGCGGTTCATAGTTGTGTCTGCTGTTAAATCCCTCATGCACTCAGAGGGGAGTACATGAGTCATTTTTGATTTGTGCTCTTTCAGGACTAGTGGGAGATATTTTATTAAACAACATCCCCCTGCGGGACTTTACAATATACAGCCTGGATATGAAACCCAGCTTTATCGACAGGTTTGTACACTTTATTATTGCATATTGCACCCTGCATATCACTTTAATTTCTTGTCAGTAAAGTATTTAAACTCTCTTTTATTTCAGTCTATATCAGGCACCTTGGAAAAGTCTCCCAGAAAGTCCCACTTTTCCTGGATTTTTTGTAGGGAGGCTGTTTGCATTTGGATATCCTAGTGACACATTTGTCAAACTGCCAGTGAGTGTAAAATGTGATTTGTATTCATGTGAAAAAAATATGTTGATAAATCTATGCAGTGCCTGTATACCCTCCCACCAAAAGAGATTTTTGTTATTTTCATAATTCAAATATATTAAAATAGGGGAAGAAAAAGGTGGCTGCACAGAAGCTTTAGGAGGCACTGAAAGGACTCCCAATTTAGGGACCATAAAAGTATTTTTATGGATGTACGTTTATGTAGATATAAAATGTCTATGACACAGACAGTAGAGATATTCCTACATCTACTTATTATTTCCACAACTGTTTTTCAAAGTGTGATTTTAAAAAACCTGAATTGAGCTTATTTGGAGCCTCCAGGGGTGGGAGAAAGGAGCTGTTTTCATAAATGGACTGAATCTGGGCCGGTACTGGTCTATTGGCCCACAGCTGACTCTCTACCTCCCGGGATCCTTTCTCAATAGTGGAATCAATCAGGTAAAGTTCTGCACAGACAAGATTTTGTTACAGAGATAATTAGATGCAGCAAGTGCATTTCAAATAGAATTTTAAACATTGATAGCTGTGTCCATCAGTTAAAGTAGAAGCCTTCAGACAGTGATATAGACTGAGCTGTGCCATTAAAGATAAAGACACTAATTCCCGCTCAATATATTTCCATAGAGATAGCCTCCCCATGTTTACTTACACTTTGTATTTTTAGGCTTTGTGAATATGCAAATTGGCCTCTGCCTTTTGCTGCGTGCACATTGCTAATGAGATGTTACTGAATTAGATTAGATAAACTTGGATCCAGGCCACATGCCCTGAAAAGTTACCACTAACTCCTACAGATGGGGGACTTGCATTTTTATTATTTGTTTAAAGTGATGAAATCCTCAGAGAAAAGCTGAATTTGTGACTGCTTACTTTTGCCGCAAAGAAAAACAAAACTACAAAGATTTTGAAATTTTAGAAAATGTCATTTTCTTTAATGATGTTTCTGGATAGATTGAAACATATGCATGGGAATGGGGAATTTCTATGCAGTTGATCAGCACATTAAGATAAATACAAAGGTCAAATAAGGTCAGTGTTTTCTTACAACATGACATTAGATAACAATTCATATTAACCTGACCATCTTTTGATGTCAGAGAGGAAGCATCTGCAGTTTGGTCCAAATGCTGTAAAGATGATTTAGACATTGTGTTTTCATTTTGGCTTACTGGTCCAATACAATGCATCTCTTACTCTTCAGCGGAATTGTTTGAGCATGGCCGTACCGTTGGTGTGACTATGAAGTTTATGATGCATTTAAATACATTTTTAAACCTGGTAAAGTAAGCATTGCTAAAGCGGATGACTGTACATTAACATTTGTGGCTATTCATAGTTTGTGTATAACCAGATAACCTGGTGCACTTCATAAGTGATAGAAATATGATTTCAGGTCCTTTGGACTGAACAAACGGTGTGGCTAATTTAATTAGCATTGTAATTTAGCTGGATGCTAAATCAAAATCCCTGTTTTACATACATGATTATTACTGTATGTGGTACTTTGTGACAATTCAAGAGGGTACATTTCTAACAAATCTCTTTCTCACTTTCTTTGTGAATAAGGTCATCGTGTTTGAGGAGCAAGAGGGAGACTACAAAGTCCAGTTTGAAAATGCACCTGATCTGGGGATGGCAGCTGACATCCAGTGACCAGTATCTCATCCTGATTTGAATTATGTCCATCGATGTTTGTTCTTCTGTGACTATAGCCAAATGCAAGGGTATTTAGGATGTGGATGATGTCTAATACGAGACCTGAAAAACATAAAGTTACATTTGAAACCATATTAACGCTCACAGACACAGTGATGTCTGCATGAGGGCAATATTTTTGACATATTTACATACAGTACCTTTGGTTGCAATGAATATTTACACAAAAATCATCAAACTTCTTCTTACCCGTGAATTTCCCATAACATATTTATTATTTCTGTGTTAGATGTGTTTCTTACATTGTTAGGTTTGTATTGCTTGTGTATGTTTTGAAAAAGATGGGTACTGAAAGTGATGCGTCTTCAAAATGTAAAAATTCAAACATTGTAAGCTGAGGCAAAAATGAACAACTTTCAAATGAAACTGAAGCAGCATTGTCGAGTCATCCCCTTACCTTAAAGTAAAAGTGAAACATTTCCAGTGCCCATCACATTGATAAGTGTCCAAACTCTGAAATTTCAGAGTTTGAGCCTAGATTTACATTTTGAACAGCTGCGATTGTAGGTCAGTAGCGAATGAAAGCATCCCCTGCAACCCATGCCTTTCAGAGTAATATCTCCATATTTAACCACATAGTTAAACAAAGAGCAACAAAATACATCTAAAAAGCCTTCTGTTCACCCTTTGAAACCTTAAATAGTTTTGATGGAGCCTGTGAAGTGTACAAGCCACTAACAAATCCCTTAAAATGACTCCAGTTCAGCGTTGTCACAGCATTTCAGGAACAAACAAGTACATTAATATGAGAAAGAGCATTGCTGCTCAGCTGTAATAAACCTCTGCTCGGAGTGTTAGTGATCAAGTGTGAATGAGTGTTGAGCAGAAACAGAGCTCCTAATTAGTGCTGAGTTCAGGGTCCTACCTAAATAGCTCAGTGTTGTACAGTACAAGTAAAGGGACTCAGATCCCATCAGTGCTATCTGTCAGTCAGTGCTGATTCCCCTCAGACAATGGCATCTTTTATTCCTCTGTGCAGATCTGTGCCCGACAGGCCGCTTGGCTTGGAACAAAAAGCCACATTAAGTACTGATTGGAAGCCTTGCTGGTGCTGTCTTTACAGAGAAGGCTCTTTATTGCACACTGCTCCGTCTCTTTCTCCACTTGAAGTCGGGTAACATCCTTTTGTCTCGGCACCCCGAGCGGACCTCAGAGGGCAAGCTCCTTTTGGCAAGCCCAGCCAGTGTGGACCAGAACAGGCTGCCTGTGTTCGTGCAGTTATGCTACAGTGCACTGTGTTTGTTTGTGCACAGGGCTTTGTGCCTCCACTTTTAATCTTCTGTGAAGTGGAACTACTGTGCGGTTGTAATTATTAGCCCTCGGAGCACTGCGGTTGGTTTGGGTCCAGGCAAAATGCAGCAGAGATTTTCGCTCTGGAACAAAAAGCATGCAATTAACAACAGTTACCAAAGAAATAAGGACAAAGACAAGATCTGATGGCTGTAGTAGAAAGTTTGGGAGGGTTTACTAATCCCACATCATATTGGATATATCTTGGATGTCTCCAAAATGCTCATTATCGATTTGAAAGCCTTAACACTACACTTAATTTGGATTAGGATTAGGGTTAGGGTTTTCTTATTAGTTTTTATTCAATAATTGATATAATTGAGAACAAAACAGAAATTGATGCCTTGGCTGAGACAGACTTTTAATCTTATTTAATTGAGTTCCTTAAACTTAACAAACTCAAACTAGGTGGCACTCAAATGGAATATTTTGAATAATAAAATGCATAATTTTCATTTTTATCAAGCGTAAAGGAAATGCTGTTAAGATTTGAGACCAGTTCTGAGCTTAGTGATTGTAAACGCATATAAAACTGTGAATGGAAACCTGCACACGCACAATGATAAATACAAATCCTCAACAAGTCCTTAAAAGTCACTATTTGTCTGTGTAAGACCACATTACACTTCATATTTTAGATGTTGAGGTTGGAGCCTGGGTTGGATGATTTGCAATCAGCGATGGAAAAGTGAATCAGTAATTGTCTGATGCAATCAAAGATTAAAATGAGTATCCATCATGAATCGAGTATCAACGGAAATTCAACAATGGTTAGAAAGACTTAAGTGAAAGATTTTGTTGTTACCAAATTATTGCAGTGCTTGAGTTAGTCATTGCGACAGTTTGGAGGAAAGCCAAGACAATCAGTCCACATATATTCTGAAATATAATTCATTTGATGTCTTTGTCAGAAAACGAATCAGTTAGAGGCATTTTTTGTCAGGATAATAAGATATTCAGTCATTGCATTACTATCGGATGTTACCTGTGTCAGATGAAGGCCTTCATATTTCCACATTAGAGTCTGTAAATCCTTTCTTTCCCTCATTTACCAGCACAGGCTTCTCTGTCCGTGTGTGCCAAACTAATACCTGAGGGTTAGAGGAAAGGCATGCAATATTATCAATGCAGTCAATCTGATTTGGCACTAATGCAAAAAAAAAGAAAGGACAATGATGAGGAGTTGTGCTGTGTGTACTGCATCAATGTCACACGAGGTTTGGAGGCTTTAGAGCTAAAATGGTTCAGTCATAGGATGACAGATTTATTGCTTTTGGAGAAAATAGTAGGAAATACTTGGTCTGAAGACCACAGACACTAAAGGGAGAGTCCTGTTTACTTCACAACCACAAAGAGTGCCTCCTTTTCTTACCTTAGTGCAGTTAGAGGCTTTAGGCTCCAGGTCGTTCAGAGTGACCAGTTCCTTTAGTAAGCTGCTCTCCTGATATCCTCCCTTCACTCCTCGTAACTTGAAATAAGCCTGAGGTTTGGACAGAAGGAGGCTCAGGTTGATAGCGAACCCAGCCATGTCGATGGCAAAGGGCCGGTGTGGGTCAAAAACCGTTTTCCAGCCGTAGACCTTGCCCAGGGTGTTCACTTTGGGGGACTCATATCTTAAGCCACCCACAAACGCCACCGGCCAAACCGACACTTTTTTAGTGGAACGAATCTGTTAGAAATAGAGAAACAACTTGCTCATGAACCATTTTGAATTCCACAAATGTAAAACACTTGAGGCACGAGATGAGGAGACAAGCGACCCCTCACCTCTTCAAACAGCTCCAGACTGTACGTGTTGTCATCATCCGCAAAGTAAACCACGCCGGGCTGAGTGCTGTTCACACCCAGCGTCTCCCTCAGCCACCGCAGAGCCAGGTTCCTCTGCAAGGTGCCCCTCGGCACTCTGGGGTTCCTGCTGTCCCCGCGCACTTTGTAGTTCTGAGGCGTCTCCACGCTGAGGTGGGTGTAGTTAAGCCCTGTGTCCCGCAGGAGACGGCTGACCAGGGCGGTCCTCCTGCTGGAGTCCTCCACCAGGATCCAGTGCAGGTTGGACACGTGGAGCAAAGTGTTGGCCAGCCGGGTCAGCTCGGCCTTCTGCACCGCCCGGGTGTAGGTGGGGGTGATGACGTGGATGGTGGGGAGGACGCTGGACCAGGGCGGAGGGCGCCGGTAAATGTACTCCGTCCGCACGACCTCCACGACCTCCCGGCTCTGAGGCGAGAGGGATTCCTTAAAGAGACGGGTGTTTCTGGAGTCAGGGTGACGACCATGTGGGCCGTCTGACCAAGAGCAGAAATGATCACAGTGAGCTTCTGTTTGTGAGGACAGGAGCATGTGCACTTTTCACCTCTATAAAATACACATGAGAGCCTCTTCTTGATATTTAAATAGACAGACTTCATGTTCTTCCTTCAGCGACACTATTGTGTTACATAAAACCACTTTTAGATGAATAAACTTCTAAATTTGGGAACTAAAGAAACTAATGGTTTTAGTCTGTGTCTAGTTTAAAACAGCCTTATTTTCTTCTTCTACAATTCAAACACTCTGGACTTTTTCCTGGACCTGAAGCTTTAAGCTCTCAGTGGTGGGGAGTATTGGGTTATAAGCAAAAAATGGGGCTTCAGATTTGAACCGTGTGGCCGAAATTTCTATTTGTGCTGCTTGGACTGTTTTTACTGTCTAACCAGTTTGCATTTGGGTTTTTGAACAGCACTGGAGCGTCACATCTGGAGCACTTCTTTTATCTTTCTTATATACTGCTTAGAAGCCTATGCTCCCCACCGACTCGCTTAGAGCCAAAGAATTCTTTAAGATGATGTCCTGACTGTTATTTTTTTTACCCTTTTGAGAATCAAGCAGGGAAGTAATGTTGCTCTGATGCCAAACAGTGATGAGCAGCGTCCAAGGCAACACAATCAATACGACGGCAACGATGTCTCGTCTCTTCGGCATCTCCAGAGTCGGCCCTGAGTCGTGTCATAACCTGCAAATCACACGACACACGACGTGCCACACAGTCATAAAACCTGATACCTGTAAAACAAGGAGCACTAATTATGTGAATACAGCTTTAAATAGAGTTAAAGAGCTCCAAAGTGGTCCTCACTCTTTCAGACTGTTTCCCGAACACTCAGGAATGATCCTATTTTCAGTTTTCTATTCTACATCATAAACAAAACACATTTAAAATTTGTCAGTTGAGACCAAACTGCTGCTTCACAATCAGTCAGAAACCTTCAGAAAGTGCAAATATCCATGATATTTGATATATTTAAACACATGAATGAGTTATTGTGTTCCTCAGGCCGTTCCTGTGATTGCCTGTTTCACATGATACTGAGAGGTCCACACATAGTGGACTGTGTTCAAAACGCACATACTATAGCTGCTAGGCTCAAACTACAAGGAAGAGGGCCTTTTGTTGAGAAGCACAGCAGAAATATGGGTCAGACACCGCTCAGAGCTTTCTGTTTCATCACAAATGAACGCATGGGACTGTATGAGAGAACACAGGGCTGGTGATTTGAGGATGATGGCTGAAGGACCCACATCCTCTCCTGGGTGTTCTGACGAGTGGATGCAGATGTGATCTCAGTGTAGATGAAACAGTGTTCCTTTATGAAATGATAAAGAAATTAAAAAATAATAACAAGTATCATAAATCTGTTGCAGAAAACTTCTCTCTTGGAGATTTAGAGAACACGATTGTGTGCAATTAGGTCTTCAGTGATAAACAATATGTTTTAAAATTCAGACAATTATTGGGACTGACGTTTGAGAGAATTTCTCACAGTCCATCCCTGGAGAGGATTTTATTGTGTGAGTTGTTAAAAAGTCGAAGGGAAGTTACGCCTGCCCTGCAGATTGGGCTAGCTGACCTCGTGTTTGGCTTTTGTTTCAGGCTTTATTGCTCACTGTCATGACTCTGGGGTAAAACACACCATTACAACAACAACATATTCATCTGAGCCATATGTTTTTCATCAGAAACAAAATTCATAGCTTTACTATTACCACATCTGGGTCACAGAGAAATCCTCAGTTAGCTATCCAGTGTTATTTCACACTGAATTAAAACCATTTCCGCTCAAGCAAAACTGTTGAATTAGACTTTTTTCCAGTCAAAATGCTCGTTGACATCTAACTCTGCAAAGTGCTATAAGCAACATTGCTTTAAGATAATGTTAATCACAGACATTTTATAAAGGGAGAGAGCTCAAAGTTACAGGGCACTCCCTTATTTCAAGCCCTAAAGATAAAATGATATACCTGAATACCCCAGTAGGTAATGGTTGAGGGGGGGCTATCTTTCAGGCTAAATCCAGAACATGATCGCCATTTTGAAATCCACCATTTTCAATCAAGGGAAAGTTTTTCCATTGGGAAAATTGTCTGAGATCTCAACACTTTTTTAAAATACGAATATCCTGAAGAACTTCAAATCTGCTCGAAAACACAGAAAAGTGGCAAACATTTAAACATTTGAAACCATTGAGCTTTCTGTTATTCAAATCTTAAATGATTATCAGGATTTTAACTGTTTAAATGCCAGTGTGGTTACTGATATTTTTTAAATAACACACGTGGACATTTTAATCCTGGGTGACTGTTTGGGGTGGCGCCTCAGCATATAGGACGGACAGATTCTAGTTTTTCTTTCATACTCACAGACTTCTCTGCACTCCCTAAAAAAAACACTGACCCTGATCCTTTGCCTGTTTGTTTTATCATTTTTTGTGTGCTTTACTTTATATTTGTGTCGAAACAGCTCGTGTACACGCACCTCACACCCGCCAAAGTCTCTGCATGCGTTTGTTTACCCTCTCTTCACAGGACATCTGCTGATTATTCAAATCTCTTTAGACATAATTAGTCCTTGATTAAAAAGGATGAACCCCCATCTTTGATCAAAGGCTGGGCTGGATAATTAACGCAGCAGGACAGGCTTAATGGGGTCATATTCAAAGAGCACGCCAGTGTTACAGTCGAGCTAACTACCGGTGCGTTTAGCATGGAGATGATTCCATCTCATCACCAGTTTGGATCTATGTTCCAGGCTGAATTTGTTCATAAATGTCATAGTGGAAAGAGGGGTCAGGCCCTGGTGACCGGCAAGAGGGTGCCCGGTTGGATTCCCGGCTTGGTGCCTTTCCTGCGTACAGTTTGTATGTTGTCCCTGTGTGTGTGTTGTGACAAATTCTACTCCCACTGTCCAAAAACATGCATGTCAGGTTCATTTGTTTCTCAATTGCCAGTAGGAGTAACTATAGGTTGTTGGTCTGTGTGCTTTTGCCTTTCTTTGTAGTCCTGTTTGTGTCCATGAGTGCATTCACGGCTCCGTAACAGCGTCGATTTCACCCGAACATGTTTCAGCTCCTCACGAAAGAACCATCAGCAAAAAAAAGGAGGAATCATTTCCATAAATGACACTAATCGGCGTTAGAAAGTGTCACTGCGTGCTGTATCATTTCTTTCACATCCATAACATCGTGTTAAGACATGCATGTGCAATTGGGTTTGCTTCAAATGTCTATCCTTGAGCACATGCAGAAGTATCTGTGGGCACAGATAAGAGTTTAGCCAGCAGCTCTTCACCACTTTAGCCTGGAGCTGCCTTTAAGACAATCCCAATGTTTGCAGTGATGGGAAAATTAACCTTACTGGCATGGTCCAGCAAATATATATTAACCTCAAATGTCTAGTTACCTCTAGATAACGGCGTAATTAACCCATTGGGACCACATCCCAAGCTTCTCATATTGGATTTTTTAAAGCCTCTCTAGGTTGATCTCTACATTAAAATGTTTCTGTTGGATAAACAAACAAATAAATAAATCAACAGTGTAAAGAGCTGAATATGAGTCCCGGAAATGAAGTCAGACCTCTGTATCTCAAACCTCACGACTCTCATGCTTTACTCACTAATGGTAGACTGGATCACAGAGCCGAGAGACAAAGCAGGATGTTGGAAGTTGATGCCAGCTTCGCTCGGTGCATAAAGAGATTGAAACCTTCTTACTTCCAAGTGTTTGAATATATGGAGCAGTGAGTGAAAACTGAAAAGTGGGCTCTCTCTGCATCAAACCTCTCAGCAACAATCCCATCTCAGCATGCACTCAAATGCAGGCGCTACTGGGAGCTGAAAAGCAGCCTAGAGTGACGCCAGCAAAGCAGAAATAATATGAGATCCAGATAAGTCATCCTAAACCCTGCCTATGGACTGAATTGTGCTCAGGCTTTTTGCCAACAAGTATGTGAAGTCATTCACTCTCAGAGACTCTTCTTCTGCTGCAGATCATTTTAAGGCCTTTCATGTCACCACTTGTCCAATTTCCTCATTTTGGGGACACACAGCTCGTCAAGCCATGTTTCTGAGAAGGGAGAACGAGTGATTTCTTTTTTCGACTTTCTGCCACTATCAACATGCCCAAAAAATTAGATTTCATTTTTGATTTTCACCACAATGCTTCTATATTTGTTACTGAGTAACAACAATGACATCCATGCTCCCTTAGTTCTGTAATGAATCCACGATAACAATCGAAGGATACTCACAGTTGTGAATTTTGATCCAGTAAGTTTAATCCTGTTGTGCAGAGACTCCTCAAGTTCTCTCTGTTGGAGGAAAGCTGTACTGACATAACACCCAGTGGGCAACAGCTCACAGATTTTAGCCCCAGAATCCACAGGGTGCTATCCAATCCTCGGGCAGGGTCGTGTCTTCTGTGCCAGCCCTGTAGAGACAGAGGAGGTCATCCCTTTGGAAGAATGCTGCTTCTCATTCCAAAAACAAAGGCTGGGATTGTCATTGCTGGCGAGCGAGTGGGGTGGAGGGGCAGCCACGGCCAGAGGACTCAAAACAATAGAATGCATCTCATGAATATGTCACAACTCCATAACTGGGGTTTTTCTGTGGGAATGAAAACTGATTTAAGAATAATGAGAGTAGAATGTGATGGTGGGAGCTGTTAATCTACAGCAGCGACGCAGGCAAAAAGGCTGCAAAGACAACTCTGTTATGAGAGATTTCATTCCCTGACGTGCTCTCTAAAGGAGAGCCCTTTTAACTGAACTCTATGTTGGAGACATCGGATGTTGGGATGCAGGTAGAGCTCACAGACGGAGAGAAGGAATTGATGTTGAGCCTTCGAAAAAAGAAGCCAGTTGGAATCAGACCAAATATGTCAGAGCTATAGAAGTGTTTACTGTTCTAGCAGCTGGGAAAAAACCCCAAGGCATGTTAATCATGTTGAGGAAGAAATATTTAGCTTGTCAAAGAAGAATCGATGTGTCACCACAAAAGAATTTCTTACTGAGCGCCCTGCTGTGTGTATCAGTATCAAGCAAGACGTACAGTGGTGTCTTTTCCTTCTTTTTTCCAGCGAAATTTCTCCGGTTTAACTGGACATTGACACTAAATGTGAAGCCGACAAAACTTTCACAATCTGACATTTTGACCACTTGACAGTATCCCTCTCCTCTAACAATAATAACTCTAAAGATAATAGCTGTGGGGGATCATCAACATCCATCATGTCATGGTATGATGTTAAGCATAGCCTCCAAACTCTACTCCCATTCTTTGCCCAACATACTTTGTTCAACAATGATTATTCCTCTACCAATAGATTTGTGTCAATCTCTCCTAATTTAATTCGAATGAAGAAACTCGGGTTTCCTGAGGGGAGAAAAGGAGTAACTGGAACTCTGGGACTTTTGTGCTTTCTGTGAGGTCGACACCGGAGTTCAGGAAGGAGCGGTCTCAAACTGCCAAAGCTTGACAGGGAGAGGTGACACTGAAAAGACGAACACGGTATAATTTATACAGTCTGTGAAAATGTCCCAGTGGATAACACATCCTCCAAGGTTGCAGGCAGCAAAGGAATCCAAATAGGATAGGGCTGAAGTGTAGACACCCAGCTGAAATCAAGGAGAAACAAATGACCTCTCTGTGACCTTTGAATCTGGACTACCCTACTGCACAGAAGAGTGAACATGAGCAGTGCTAAATGTTTAGTTTTCACTGCTCGCAGTGGCTGTATCTGCATGCGAATGCTGCCTGTTCATGCGTGCCAGCTCCTCTGCGCTCTGCGGTGAATAAAGTTGGATATGAGGGCATCATTTTTTCAAATATTCATAAGGAAAGGAAGAAGCCGTGCCCAAACAAATCACTGGGAAGCGGAGCCATTCCCAGCGGATGCTTGGAAAACGTCGCCCAGCCCATCACAGGACCACAGAGAGACAAACAACCACAGTCTGCCTTTGCTCTTCCCTGAGCTCTGGCTTCCCATCCTGGTCTGGGTTTCGGTCTTCCTGGTTAGTCTCTGAAGTTTGTATGTTCACAGTTTATGTAATTCCCCAGATTGCTGCCTGGTTTGGGTACTCTTCCGCCCAGCATCGCTCAATCATAACATACACAGCAACAAAAGACAGAATTTACATCCATCTTCAGAAATCTGAAGATTTCTGAACTCAGGGTTCAGTAAAACACACCAGTGTTGTTCGATGAACATCGTTTATTGCATTGAGCCATAAACCAAAGCCATTGACTGAAAAAAGAGAATCGCAAAAGATTAGAATCGATCCAGAGGTGAAAATGTATTTGTACTGTGTATGAGGCAAAAATAAGGCTCAGAAAGCTCATTTCAAATAAAGAAACTGCTTTATTATCCAAAGGGATCCCAATAAAATGATTTAAATAGATGTAAATAGAGAAAGAAAAACAATTTAATGCGTGAAACTGCAACAATCTTACATTTGGGTGGATGCATAGCCTTGAAAAGATTTTTACAAGTACAAGCTGTGCTTTTTTCAGTGAAGGTGTTAATGAGATTTTGCTGCTCTGGAGGGGAAAATGTTCACTCTTTAAGCTCGGTGTGCTTTGTATTTTTTAAATTCCTCCAGCACCTGGACAGCTTATGTACAGAGGAGGGCAATTAGTTGATGAAGGCGGTTGAGGACAGGGAGCACAGGTGTGTGATAACCCGGACGGAAAGGTACCGAGTGAAGGTGTAGACACGAAAGAGGGGACTCGAAACTGAGAAAACACCACGAGAAAAACAGAAACCTGAAAGACAACTGAAATAACCAAGCCAAAGCCAACCAAGAACAAAGTCCAGAACGAAAGACTCAAACTCATGGCTGCAGCAGTTTGCGGCTGTCAGCAGACACGTGAAAACTGGCCTTGTGCTTCCAGAAAAACTCCCAACTGGCAGAAGATGAAGAGAAAACAGCTGACCGGACAGGAGACGGATGCAGCGTCGTGTTAAGGAAACGGAGAGTCCTGTTTTTGAGCTCTCAAAACCAAAAAGGAGCTGAATGTCCCAGGAAACCAACTCTGGTTTGGTTCCCAAAGCTCCAGCATCAAAGCCAGTTTGGGACGGCAGGTTTCAGATGTTTCCCTGCTTCACCCCACCTGATTCAGACAGAGAAGATCTCTTTAAAAGTTCAGTGGTTTGACTCGAGTGTGATGAAGCAGGAAAAGCATCTAAAACTGACTTACAGGGTTTGGTGTGTGTGCTCGTGCTCTTCAGGACACATTTAGCCATAGGGCTACTTCTAAAAGAAAAGGGTGTTTTTCACATTAGCAGGTGCATATACTCCAAAACTGCGACATCTGTGAGCAAATTTTGCTCCTACAGCAGTTTGTTTGTCATTCTTTCAGTAATTTGAGGCGATTCGTATCCAAAGCAGAACATTAGTTCTTGTCAACCCTCCTACAGAGTAATTTAATTCAATAAAATGCAGCCCTCCACAGAATTACTTCACACAGCAACTTAGATGTCTGAAAAAAAAATGTTGCAGTGCTGACAGGGTATTTAAACCCAGCTCACTGACATTGGCAATGAGTTAAAACCATGTCATCATGAATTGAGCTGATTTCTCCTCATAATTCGTTCAGATTTAGAAAAATAACCACAAAAAATAACGGGACTTTTAGCTATTCAAAAACATGAAACTGACCCCAAAAGTCCACTAATTACTTTTGAATTGACTGAAACCAATAAAGAGCCAACCCTCCTTGACGTTCAGCACGTTCTCACAAGTTTGATTATGGGCTCAGTATGAATTAATCATGGCATGTACTTGGAGCTTGAGAATAATTTGATCAGGCCTCACTTGATATTCAGATTTCCCCCCTCTTTCGCATAATAAAAGTGTTGACAGACCGAGCAGCTACGCGTCTCTCGAGGGCATCAGCAGTCATTAAAGTTTGCATCTTATCGCAGGATAAATAAAAATGTTTGAAATAACATAAAGGAGCAGCATATCAGGAAGCTGTTTTGACCACGTTGCACCTGGAAGCATTATGACAGAATTCACATCAGCAGCCAGAGGCAGACGACTATCAGCACCATAAAATAACACATAGAGTAACATTCAGCTGGGGTTGTAATTAGCTTAATCCAATTATTTTTTCATGATCAAAGTGAGAAAAAACAACATTCTATGCAAATAGTCACGGCTAATGAAGCAGCATCCTGCTTTGCCTTGAAGGGACGGTAGATTGTAAATGTCTGAGAAAATGTGACGATATTCACAAACGCACAAAGTGGGACTTTAAGCCATCCAGGCCATGCCCTCCATTCAGGTGAAGAGATGTCATGTTTTTTTTAAATGGGGATGATCATCAAGAGTCTTCATCACTCCACTTTAATATGACACATGACCCATCCGTGGGAGCCTGGTCTGATTCAAGGTAACCAACATATCCATCTATACCTCTTATTCCTAACACAGTCAGGGGGGGTAAGCGTAATAAAAAAGAATAAGAATAAACACAATTTCCAGAAAGTGCACGTTCAAAAAACAGGACCACAATGACATTTAGGTGCATATTCATTCACGTTTTGGTTTTACTGGATTTCTTTTTGTTTAACCTTAGAATCACATCAAAGTTTGCTCAAAGTTCCCATCAAAAAAGTCTAATATAAAAGAATACAATTGAATTTACAGGACTTTGCCAGCTGAAAGTCCATCTGACTGGATATCCAGACAGGGTTCCTATTAAGGTAAGAAGATTTTTATTTGTTTAACAGCCAGTCCCACTTCTGTCAGAAGCCATGCTGAAAGGTTTGAAACACGGGGGCATGTCTGCATCTAAACGAAGCAGCTGCACAGGTTTCATGCCCCTCTCATTCAAATATTGGCTTTGACTAGTTATTGGTGCGCTGTATTCTGATGGAGTGCTTGTTCAAAGGAGGAAAATTTACTCTGTGGCTTAAAATGCTCCTCAGTATAAAAACAGTTTAAAATCAGATAAGTTGCCATTAGTTCTCTGCCTGTGCGTCCTCACAGACAAACAAGCATTTCTTGTTTCTTTAATGATAATCGGTGTCTATAGAATCACTTACAAGTTTGCTTTTGAAATCAAATGACCCAAAAAATCCCACAAAAGTTATTAAAACATACTTATGAAATCGTCATACTACTCACTTAAAAAAGATTGACCGACAGGTCAGCAGATACTCACACAGCAAACACAATTATAATATCTCTTTTCTCCATGTTTAATCTTTGGAAATGACAACTAACTGATTGTCTTATCACGTTTGGGAGTTTTATGCTAGCTTTCAGCAGCAGATTGCTTCACCTGGGAAAACTCCCCTCACCATCCTCTCTGCAGCACACTTAGAGTGGGAAAAGAAGCTGCAACACCATGCAAAAGCACAGCCCTTTTTCTGTTTCTTAATTGGCTCTGGCTGCGGATGCTGATATTACTTATTTATGTATGTAAACACAAACTGATTCCTCCTCCCCACACGTTAAAATAAGTCACCACCAGCGATTTCAGGCAGTTAAAACCAGTTCTATGTAGGAAAATATCATACAATTTTCGGACTTTTTGGATCATTGTACTAAACTTTTGCGTCAGTTTTCAAAACAGCTTTGTATGTTTCCTTGTTGGTCTTTTGCAAAGCAGGTGGCTGATGGAGCTTTGGGGTTGGGTGTTTTTCACAACCTCTTGGGGTGAAATATACAGTTGCTATAGGATTCCTTAAGAAGCTTCTCTCCTTTATTGAATCTCCGACACAGTAAAGTAGGAACTTCAGAGGAGTCAGCATGCTGCCCCATATTGGACAAAAATGCTGGTTTGGCAGGGTCCCGTTTCGTGTATTGATCTGCTCACCCAGCATTCCCTCTGCTTCAAGTGAGAATTTGCCTCTGATCTGAACCAGCTTTGAAGCGGGCTGAATCGCCCACAAACAATCCAACTCAAGGACACTTTCTTTATGATCGAGTGCTCTGCAGAGCACACAGATAAAAAAAAAAAAAGCATATTTGTTGTGTGAGGGGTGATGATTCTCTCCCTAAGATACATCTGAGCTAATGTTAATCTTGCATTTCTAACAGAGGACACATAATAAAACACAAATTTTTCTCTGAATTAAAGATCTCAGTTAACCTCCTGATCTCAACCAGATCTGATTTACTTTGCAGCAGGGACTGGATGTTTTCTTGTTTTCATCAATCTCTTACAGTGTGAAAACGGTGATCCAAAATTACAAAATACAAGTTGTGAGAGGAAGAAAATGCTAAGAGACCCCGGTCCATGATGTATATATATATCAATCAGAAAAGAAAGGAAGCTACATTCCTTCTGTTGTCTTCACTTAACCCAATGGGATTAAAGACTAAATATCCAAAACATTTTCTCAACCAGACTCTGATTCACAGTTGGTGTCAGACTTTCTCGGCTTTGTATTTTGGGTCCTTCAGCACTCTGTATTTCTTTTGTTCTCCCTCAGCAGGTGTTTCTGTGGTTGAGACGTCATCCTCTGCTTTTAGATCATGCATCAATACTCAATGTCAAAGTAAAATTCACAGACTTCATTCGTACAGAACAGAGTCCAGATTTAAATAAAAAAGATGTATCTTAAGTTAGGTCCACATTCATGAAACAAGATGTAGTAATTTCTATATGACTGTGACAGGAACACTTTTCAGTTTTATTCAGGATTCTTCCTGGTTCTCTCAAAAAGACTTTGAGACTTCAGGCAGATTTACATATTATTCAATTTTCTTACTCTGAATGTGAGTTGAGGCACAGCAAAGCCGCTCTGCAAACTGCCAGAGAGGAAATTTAGCCTGTAAGTTCTTCACATTTGAAGAAGAAGCTTTAGAATAAAAAGTCGTCCAAACCTTAATTTGAGCCGCCGAGCGCCCCTGCATGTGGCCTCCTCCCCCACTGCTCCTGCCTCAGAGCTGGAATCCTCCTGAGGACGGATTTCAAACACTCTTTGCTGCCGTTCACATATGAATGCTGCATTACTGGGATTTACAGCACATGCACATGCTGGGAAAGCGCCACCAGACTGAGTGCGCACGTCGTGCTCCAGCGCTCACAGACTGAGATGTAGGAGGGGGCAGTTTATTTGGCATCACAGTTCCTCCCTCCCTCCCTCCCTCCCACCCTCCCTCTCTTCCTCTCTCCTCCTGTCACTCCTCTTCTCTGCTGTATTTTCACCCTGTTTTTTATTGGTTGTTGGAGGCTCTCATTAGTTTCCCAGCATATGCTCAGCTTCCTCTTGCCTTTTAGTAATTGTGAAAGCTCGTGTAAGAGAGACAGGCGTGACTTGAGCTCGGCTTTTTGAAAGAAAAGAATTATATAAGCGACTTAGGGAGCCTCTGCTTTGAAGGAGGCTCAGACTCCCATCAGCTCAGAAACAAGGAGCTTCTGGAGTGTACCAGAGAGAAATGTGCAGCCTGGCCGAAAACATGAAGTTTAAAAAATGTCCATCTGTTTCAGGTAAGATGAGAAAAAATTGAAGAGTCTGACAGTGTGCACATACTGCACACCTACAGGAGTCCCTGAGATGCACAAATCCCTGTGAAACATGTGGGAGGCATTAACATTTTGTGACAGTGACCGATCACCAGTTTGCAACCACCAAGTGCTACTTTTCTCTTTTTTGAGAGGTCTGACATTTAGAAGAAAATGCTAAGCTATCCTGGATAATCCACCAACTTGACTTAACCTTTTCTAAATAATGGAGGGTGTCCGTGCAAGATGGAAGCAGTGGGAGAAGTTCCTCCTGTAGTGTTTCAAACATGCAGGTGTGCACATCAATTTGCTTAAATTACTTACAACGAATGAATAAGGGAGTTCCTTACGTGTAGTCTTAAAGAAACCAGGAGTCTAAGAGGGTTTCAAATGTGTTTTTCAAGATTAACATGCAGCTGGAACAATGTTTTCTGTGTGAACTGAAGAGGATGGATCAACTTCTTCATTTCTGTGATCTCACAAATAAAATATCTTAAGTCTTTAGATTCTGAAAAGATCTGAGGTCCATGTCAATAAAAAAGCTGTGTTCATCCTGAAGAGCCCAACATTTAAAGGCACAATTCAACAGCCGATGATTGTTGAATGATGATTGATAATTTTTGTTCTATTTCAGCTTTTCACCAAATTGTTCCTAATTTCTCATCCAAGTTCACAGTGACTTAAAATTGAACAAATATTACATTTTAAAGAGAAGAAATATCAAAGCTGGTTGGCAAATTCAGACTGCTGTCAAGCTCAAACACAAAACTAATGCAGAAGTTGTTACTTACCATTAAGTGCATAAAAGCATACATTCACAGTTTACCATGCAACATGAGCACAGGAAACAACAAATCTGCCCACATAGATACATATACCAATATTAGCAGACAAAAAGTTAGCAAAAAGAACAGTTGTTTTTCCATCATCAATTTAATATGCAAATGAACAGAGACTGTTAAAACAAGTGTCATGTCCCCACCTAGAAATCAGTGCATAGGGTTGGGTCTGTATTAAGGCTGCCTTTCAAGGTTAGATTTGAAATTTTTGAATTGGTCCCTGACCTCAGGGATTAATTAGTAAGACTAAACGGAAGGCACCTTGAATGAAGTTTGTCCCATCTCAAAAACAAAGAATCAATAGGTTAGTCAGTTGGTCAAGTGTTGCCTTTGTTCGTTACAAAAAACTTTTGAAAGTGACGGAAAGTCACAAACTCCTCCGCAGAGTCTTGTTACCACAAAATTGCATTTTTCTGTGCTTTAGTCCTTTGATGATAGAGAAACTTTGGTTTATTGATTTCTCCCCCGCTGTGTGCAGCTCTTAATTTACAGTTTTTAACAGAATGGGATCATTTTGCTCCTGTTGATGGAAGCATTTGAGATGACGATGACGCTACAACTTTGAGACGTTTCCTTTTTTTCTGTACGTCTCTGCAGTTTGCTTTGCAAAGAAAAAAGTAGGTCAAAGCGGCTGGGGACCCTGTAAGCTTTTTGACAGACTTCCAGATCCCTTGGATGTTGGTCTCCAGAGAAGAGAAGGCGATATTTAGGGCAAAGCCCCGCACACCAATCTCTTTGCTCTCAGCTTGTGCATTGGAAAGCTGTGAACACAACATTTTTTTTAGAGAAAGATGGATTAGTGCTGAATATGACGCAGCTCGGGGGACTTAATGATGGGAGGAAATGTTCGGAAAGGTTTGTGATGGAGGCTGTCAGCTTCACTGTTGCTTTTAGGAGATGACTTTGTGCCTCTGTCGGAGCCTCATCCAAGCTGTAACCATGATGGTAAAAAGGTAAAGAACAGAGTGAGGGCAAAGGAAGTGGAAGGAAGAAAAATAAATGGCTCAGTCAAGCTGAATGCCCGGGTCTTCTGTCTCAATGGGCAGTCCACAATGTGTGTTAATTCAGCCTTCACAAAGAGCCCTGAAGCAAGGCTTCCCCAAACCAGCAAACAAATCACTTCCCGAGCCCCATTAGTATTCTGTAGACCGCTCTCCATTCTTTGTGTTGTGAGATGAACAGTGCAATAGGAAACAGATTCAAGTCATAGGTGCAGCTACCATTTTGAAGGGGTCACTTGAGGTGTCTTGTCTTGTTTTGGGCTGCAGCAAGTTCACCCAAAGAGTCTGAGTGCGTTGGCAGAATGCATTCATGTGAAGCTCTCTGCTTCCTGCAGGTCCTTTGAGATTTTGGGCATAATTACATCTTTTATTTCTCCATCTGAACCCGTTAGCTTGAGCTGAGCTGATGCGTTTTGAACGAGGTTCTGCTTTCTTAAAACATCTTTCTCTGTCAGATGGCGACCTGTACACGTTTCCAGGTTTAGAATGGCTTTAAAAAATACGTTGGATGTGTAATTGATCAATATCATTGTTATTCCAGTGAGCTTTGCCACTTGTGTATAACTGCTTTACAGCTGTTTCTGACTCTGTGTGTCCAGCTTGTCTGTGTTTTCCTGGACCTGAGGGTTTTCCGATTTATACTAAACTGACTCATTATCGTCTGCACAACAGGTTCTTCTGATCATCCCAAAGCCCAAAGATGACATTTTTCAGTAGGTTTTATCACTGTCCTACAGTCCTACAGTAGTTAGGCTGGGAACTTTCATTGAGCCAGTGTATTTTTTCTTCAAAGTTGGGACTTTTTGGTATTGGAGCGGCCCGTGACAGCAGAATTCTGGATGAGCTACAGACTTCTGCTTTCAGGTCCACGGTGCAGCAAGCTGCTCAAAATATCTAATTAAAACTTTCCTTCCACTTTGCAGCGCCCTACAGCAGAAGCTGTACACAACATTAATAAAATGCCTTGCTAACCGGTTAAAATGTGAGCATCTTATTGTAGTTTTCTAAACTCATTAAGGATGTCTGATGAACAGATAATGCTCTTCTGACTTCTCAGCTGTTAAATTATTACATAAATGAAAAGATTTAGTATTGGAACTACTGAATACCAGTTTTAAACCTAGCATTCTCCGTGTAAAGGGTAAACTTGTCAGTGGTGCTGTGAAGTGTGTAATTTTAGTCTTTGGTTGTGCAGATTTTTTGTAAAAGTTGAGGGGAAACAAAGGAGATTCGCAGATATCTATAAATCGACATATTTGACATATATACACCGTATATTACCAAGCATAAGTACACCTGGCCCATAGTGTCCAAAATGCCTGTAAAAAATTCAGTGTTTTGGGTTTTAATGTATTTTAGTCAACAATTCCATGTCTGATATCCTCAGAAAATTTGGAGCTGATTTTTTTACTTCTTATTTTTGAAAACACATCAAACATAAATGTAAGATCCTGGTTACATTTGCAGCGAGTTCATCACAAGGCACAGAATTTAGAAACGGAATAACAGAAACCTCGAAGTCCTTTTTGCTACAGTAAACAAGTTATTTCTGAAAAACCACTCGTTCACCACTCACTGATAAATTATGCACCTACATATATTCTATTAAACATGAAAGCATAAATATTTAATGTGCTTTGGTTTACTGTCCTCCTCTCACACCCAAACTATTTGGAACAAGCTTTAAATGTTTTAATAAAGCAGCAACGTGTTTGCTGTTTCAGCAAAAATGTGAAGATGCTGCAAAATCAATAGAACCTGAAGCCCTGCTGCTGTTTCCCCAAAAAATGATGATGGATGAGAGATTTTTTAGTCTATTAAGCCCTTGTTGTTGTTGCAGCATAACTAAATTGGATTTTACTTTAGGAATAGACAAGTGATCCAGCAAACCGTATCTGCTTTTTAATGAGATTGAATAAAACACAACTCTGTTATTTTTCCAGGTTCAGTTTAACCAATAAAAACGTGTGGAAATGCTCCTTTTTCCCCCTTTCCTTAACGGTGGACATGACACCATGAGGTTAAACTCAATACTTTTTTTTTTTTTTTTGAAAAGTGGAGAAATCAGTGTTCTTCTCATATTTGTACTCTTTGCACACATAACACCAAAATGTTTCTAGAAAATAAAGTTGAGGTTGAAAAAATGATTGAAGATCAAGAGGGCCCGTCCGCTCTGCTGGTGTTTGGTTGCTCATTCCACCATCATGGAACCACCAATCAGGCGTCAGGCTGATGTAAAGGGAACATAGTCTTCACAGGTGGGTTTAGATAAAAGGATGCACACACGAAAACCAATTTGTAGGCAAATGTGAGTGAGTGGTGAAGTGGCACAACAGCCAGAAGGCAAAGCTTCTAGTGCACCACTCCACCTTTGGTCACAGATCTGGGTAGTGACCGAGAGAAAGAGGTTACAGATATGGGCAGCTGAAATAGTTTTCACCCTTTTAGCCTTAGAGATGGGGAGGGAGCCCACCATCCAGAAGAGACTCGGAATAAAGTCGCTGCTCCGGTGCACTGAAAGCACTAAATTTAGCTTGTGGACTCCTGTTTGCTTCTCTTTTGAGGACAACTGGAGAGTGTAGTTTGGAACAGGGATGTCTGGATCCCTCTCCTAAACTGAATGTTCTGGCTCCTCTTTGTTGTGTCTTTTAATAATCCAGATGTGGCCTTTGTCACCCAAGTGTTAAAGGGCTATATTAATTTTTCCTATTGCATTAGGTTCGAATGCTCGTAGATTCTGTTTCAAATGTCGATACCATCATTTAAAAATGGCTGAACAGGCTGTCCCCCATTGATCAATGCCACTTTTGAAAAACTGGTCCATCTTTGGTCTCTCCAGTCATTAATATGAATAATAATAGTAATAATAATACGGTAGAAATAGGTAGACGTGATTCTGTAGCCTCATTAGAATTTCCAATCCATATCTTCACTCACAAAAAACAAATCCAGGGAATAAAAAGGTTTAATTAGATAATGAGTTGTTAGATGACGTCTCTCTGACTATTTTGAGTTTTGACTGAGATTGCATTATATACCCTGCAGATGTAGTTGTCCTGATTTTTCGACAGTTAAACCCCCTTTTCTGTGTTTGGGTATTAAACAAGCAAAGCTAGTGTCCAGTGTAAAATCTACAAAGATCTAGATATCAGACATGGTTCTTCTGCCATGGCACAGAAATACTGCAGCATTAAGCACTGGAATCACACTATTTAATTAAATCTGTACAGGAACTGAGGATCAGGCAAGTGATCAGCATAACAGGCAGGATGTAACCTAAGCCTGTTGTACAATTACAGGAAAAGTTATTTTAGAGGTTATCAGACGGTCAGAAGGTGAGCAAAAGGGACAAGTACACACGGCAGATAAGGGTCTGTCAGGGGTCAGGGGCCAGAAGATGAAAAGTAGGAATAAGGAAATATTCCTGAAATGCTTGAAGATGGAGAGGAGCTCATGGGCTCAGCAGGAGTTATCAGCTATCACAGTTTAACTCTATTCAGCAATCGGGGGAAATACAGCAATTAGAACACAGTTTGGGGTAAGAGGAGGGAGAAAGCAATTAAATTTAACAAGATTTGTAATGGAATCGGGTTACAAACTAAACATAACTTAGGCTCTTTGCATCTGTTAACACTGTTAAAAAGGTGCTAGCATACTTGTGGAAGCTAAACTCTTTTAACCTTCATACCATAACAAGATGGTCTGACACTGAAGTATTGACCTCAACTTCATGTATGTCAGCTCGGCTCCAGAAAGTCTGGGAGAACTTTAAAGAAACCATATGTTGAAAACCAGAACCTGAACGCAGATGTTCTGTTTTGCACACACATCTCGGTGTAAAGACAAACTGGCTGCTTTGCTCTTGGCCTTACATCTTTCACAGCCACAGATTTAAAGAAAACACGGCAGTAACGGCAGCTGTTTCCAGCCTCCTTTGTTATTGTGACTCTTGATTCTGCAGACATCAGGAGATCTGCCCATAGAAACCTTTCCAGCATCATGAGTCCTGAGCAACCTTGACTTCTAAATGACTTTGATTAAACCTGTGCAGATGATTGTGTTCAGATGTTGAAACTATCAGTTTCCTTGATATCGTACCCACAATAGTCAGTTATTGCCGTGGAAGGACTCATGGGGGTGGTATGGGAGAAGTATATCAGACCAGAAAGCCCGTGTCAGCGTCCTTGAAGCTGATCTGCAAAACAAAGATGAGGCAAGCGTGGGAGAAAAATGAAGTAACCTTCATCAAAGTCTTCTTTTCTTGGTTTAATTTCTCCTGTGAAGTGTGCTAATTTGTGAGTTTATCCTGAAGAAGCATCTGCAAACACTGCTGCACCAGCCTCGTGTCGCCCTCCGTCACCAGACAGCAGAACGCATCTCCCTGCAGTCATCCCTCTCTCTTGATTCATGCACACCCTCAAAATGAAAAAGGAAGCTGGAAATCAAATTTCGGGCATTTATTTCCTCATTTTCAGAGAACACTCAGAGATAAACAACCTTGTGTTTAATAATGAGAGCCTGTCTCGGGAGTAGACTGGAGATATAATGGCAGTAATTAACAGAGCAAAGCCTCTGGAGAACTCCTACAGTTGTTCCAGGCCTCACGGCGCCGCCTCCCCATCTTCCTAAATTGACACCGCTGTCAACTTTGATATGCTTTGCTCACAACAGTGGCCATTTCCAAAGACAAGAACCATGATTATAAAGAGCAGAGATTCTGCTGCAGAGACAGATCAGAGCATGAGTGTTTTCCTGCTCGAAGCAATCACCTGCAACACAAGAGGCAACTGACATTAATATGGTCACTTAACACATAAAGGAACTAATCATTCATCTCAGTGGGCTGATTGCTTCCTGCATGCTGTAATTGTTGACTCAGCGCTGTAACTGTGGGTGTAATAAGAGCATTAGCTCCAGAGGGTGCTGCAGAACACCAGGCACCACTGATGCAGCCTGCAATAAATCACCGTGCCAGGGTAATTTATGAAGACGAACAAAAAAGGGAGGGGTAATTATTATGCTTTGACAGCTCACGCAGCTACCATCCACAGCACATATATTAGATGTGCCAGGTTAACACCTTCGACTTGGCACCACGCCTTAACAAATTGCTGCACGCAGCTGCAAGTCCTCTGAAAGCTGAAGGCGGAATTAAAGATGGGGTTTGCACTTTTCCTTATAAAAATGGGTAAATGAGAATTTTGACTTTTATTGCAACTTTCAGATAGAGGCCTCGGTTTAAGGTGGAGGAATTTGTGTGAGGAAAATATTTCACACATTTTCTTGAGATCATTAAAATCATAAAATGGCGTGAAAACACCCTCCGATTAACAAAAACAAAGGAATATCTTCCCTTTTCACTCAGTAACTAGGATGAAATACAGAAGTAGTTTGTGCAAAAACGAAGCATTTTCCTGTTTCTAGAGGAAGTAAGAGGATAAGAAGCAGGCAGACACTCCAGAGCAAATGCTCTTGATCAGTTGATCATCAACAGGTGTAAGCACCCAAATATCAGGAGAAGTTCTTCTCAGTTTGTTGGTCTACAGCATTCAGATGTGTGTTCATCAATCTGGGAAGGGCTACAAGACCATTGTCAAAATATAGAGATTCCACCATTCCACAAAGAGAAGAAAACATTCAGGACAGCTCTCATTTTTCCCAGGAGTGGACATCCCAGCAAGGTCACCCCAAGATGAAAAGACGCAAGAGCTACATGAGGCTCTACAGGCCTCAGGTAGCATGTTAGAGGTTAAAAGTAATGAAAGAACAGTTAGAAAAGTATGGCTTGTTTGTTTTGGGCTACAGGAGAAATCTTCCTCTCTGGATACCAAATTGTCCTCACGAGGGTGTGAATCCATCTGTCCCACAGCTACTGTAAAGCTGGGTGTGTGAGCAGATTTACAACATAAAGTCTGAAAACGATAAGAAGTCAAGGTACTGCAATTGGTTCATCAGAGTCCAGGCCTCACCCTGATGAATGTGGTGGTGGGACCTTAGGAAAGCTGTGCAGAAAGTTACATCCTTCAGGGTCATGTTGAAATGTCATAAAAGATTCCTCAATTACTTCAATTTAGTGCCACTAAAGGAGGTTCAGTAAACTATTGAATCGTTGGATGTTCTCTTACCTTTTGGCCTTACTTTAGGTTAACAAAGGTTGACACTGTGTCACATTTCGTGCATCTTTGTTAATTTGAGGTTGTATTTTCCTTGTCTTGACCTAGTTTGAACCAGATGGTACATAAAACCTTAGAATTGAATAGAGCGTACTTTCTTTCCACAGAGGCTCCTCGGAAATTTGCCTCAGCTATTGAGAGGCAGATTATTTTTGTCAGGGCGAGCATGCCCTGCTGCTCTGGAAATGGCTCTGCTATCAGTGGTGTAAACAGGTCCAGAAATCAACCTGACATTTTCCTCCTACCACTTTCTGTTGGAGCACATGTTTATGTCCTGTGTTTTGCTCCAGCACACCCCTGGCACTCTGACATTGGGCTGCTGGGAGCTGCTGATGCTGTTGAACCACACAGCTTGCACTTAAATTTTCATTTGAATAACATCCATTGACCTCGCCATTTTGCATGATTCAGTCTATAGTATCCTTGCTACAATCGCTTGTGGTATAGCAATCAACTTTCCTTACTGCAGCCCTAATAAGGCCAACATGAAATAAACAAGGCCAAAAGTCTCCACATCACAAGCTCTGCCTCATTTTACAAACATCATTTACCGGACATTAGGCACAAACAATCTCCTAACAACTCCTGCCTTGTTACGACAAGTTCAGCAGGTGTGTTTTTGTTGCTCGGATTATGAGGAACACACAAAGCAATTGGCCACAAATAACGTTTCGCTGCGCTCCCTCTCTGAAAATGGCAGGATATATGGAAGCAGAACCACGCATCTGTTTTGATGTGACTGTTAACATGTCTGCTCCATAAGATCATAAAAGAGCAACAATAGGAGGCATAAAAACCACAAACGATGTAAAATTGCCTCAGAAAAATACTTCTTAGAAACCACAGAGTTGTAAAGCTGTCAGAGACACAAAAGCTGTGAGGGTTTTAAAATACCTGTGACCTAAGCTCTCATAACATTATTATCATGAACTGATTCTGTGTTGAACAATATTAATGCTTCACCTGAGAATTCTTTATGTTTAATATATTTTTTAAAAAGCTTACAATAATCAACATTTTGTGCGGAAATTAAATGAAGCACAATTGTTTTAAGGAAGTCACTTATTTAAGGTGGCAAGGTAGCTAAATGTGTAAGCATGCTAACATTTGCATTAGCGTTTTGCAACCAGCTTATTGTAAAGAGAGAAGTTACTTTTTGCTTTTGTCCAAAAGCTTGGAAACACTGTTTAGGGCCACTGAATGTGGCAGGTCCAATTTGTGAGAATATGACTCTCACCCTCGTGTGTGCACTGTAAACACTTAACGTCAGCCTTTTTCACACCACAAACATCCTTGTTTATTCAGGTTTATGAGGATTCTCTGACTCTACCAAATTACACAATATAGTATTCTCTGTGCACACAGTGACTTGAATTCTGTGCGTATCATGTTGCACATCACCACCGATCAACAGCCTCACCCTACCTAGACGTATGAGGGATGATAATGAACTGTGTTTTGTCTGTGCTGTGTAAAAGGTACCCATATGGGTCTTAGGATGAGCTGTTTTTTTCTATATCCTGCAGCAGTATGATGAGTCTTTCTCAGTCCACAGTGCTAAAATGTATTATTTATCATCATTTTTTTTGGACACAACAATTTTGTGGTGGAGGAGCAAGAAAAAAGATACTTGATCTCTACAGCTAAATCAGACCCGGGTTTCATCACAACTGGCATCTTTAACCCCAGTTTACTCACAGTGTCTCTGTCTTACAGTAATCCATGTTGGACCGAACCGATGTGACCATCTATCCCACATTTCAGCAGCTGGGTGTGAAAGCTCAGGGATGGCCTGTGTTCAGTAAGCAGTTTCTACCAGCTCTTAGCATGCTCTGCAGATCCACAAATTGTTCTTGTCACTGCTGAGAGAAATTTACATTTTTATTAAATTTCCTTCTTTACCTGCTTTTTTTTCTTTTGCCTTTGAACCTGTAATCATCTTTCTCACCACCTATTATCGGTGTATGCCCAGTAGCCTCAGGCTGTAAACTGGAGTCTTTTTCTGATACATTTTACGTGGAATACTAAGGTGATGATGCAGAATAAGATTTTAATTTGTGAATATTGAGAGAAAAATATGCTTTTTATGAACAATCAAAATTTCAAAACCAACATAAACAGTGTGTAATATAGGTGTACCTCCACTTAAACTCCACATCCCTTTTCCCAAAGAGTTTTTTTCCTGTCTTTGTATTGCACACACATTACGTTGGATGAACGAAAGTACCTGTGACCACAGGAGGCAGCATATATCACTAAAATATTCAGGGAAGACACTGAGCAGTAAGTGATCACTCCGAGCTTCATGCAGTAGGCGCTGGGTTTGATGCATTAATTGAGATGTGAAGCTAATCCCTGCCTTGTGGCCTGTCTCCCCTGCTGTGGAACCATAATTGCAGTTGAAAGTGTCAGTGAACAAGATGAGGCTGTGCACTTCATGCTTTGTGGCTCATCTGGCTGCTGATGGATTGGTCTTCTTCTATTTCTTGGTCGTTTATGATTCTGCTGAAAGATTAAATGGGTGGCTAAAAAAGACAGGATGTTTGTACAGAATCTCTCTTAGATCAGAAGCAGTAGGAACACCATCCCAGTTTTAAAAATAACAGACAAAAAAACATATTTTCCTATAGGTTACAGGGTCCTGGGAGGGATATGAGATTAGTGAGTTGACCTCAGGTTTAACCCTGATCTCCAAGGTCAGGATGATGCTTGACTTCCCCGATCCTTATTGTTCCTTGAGATGTGAATCATGCTGCAACACGTGGAGGACTGGATGCGTTATCTGAAGGTAAAGTAATGCCCTTTGTGCTAAACTAGCCAAAGTCAGGAAGGATTATTCAGCATTGCGCGGATCCATTTTGGGCTGCACAATTGTGTGGTGCACTGTCACCTCACAGTAATATGGTTCCTGGTTCAAATCCCTGGGGAACTGGGGACCTTTCATTGTGGAGTTTGAGTGTTTGGGTTCTTTCTGGATACCTCAACTTCCTCTCACAGATGACAATGGATGGATAGATAGATCCAATTTTGGCTCCAAACCATTTAACAACGCATTAGAAATATGTTCTACCACTGAAACTTTAGCAGCATTGCGCACATCACTTCAGCTCCATCTGTGGGCAGGAAGGGCGTGTTGCACAAACAAGCAGTGAAACTCTACCATTAACCAGAATTCTTGCAAAAGCACAAAACCAGAATTCTTGCAAAAGCACAAAACCAGATCCTATATCCTGTATAGTTATTTGATTTTGAAAACATGTATGCTTACTTTTTTTTTTTACATGCTCATTCCAAACCAGCAATCAAGAACCAGCAACCAGTAATCAAAATGCAACAAGGAGGGAAAAAATCTGCAATCCACCCAATCTGTTCAGTGCAGATAAAGACAATATAGATAGGTGGGAATTATTTTATATCAATATACATTGTGGTTATATACAGGTTTCATATGATGATGTGTACAGATGTGTTTATTCATCTGCAGATGGTCAATATACCAGTGCATTATAGACAGATATAAAGAAGAATTCTGTAAAAATGGACAGAATTTAGTGCCAGAAAAGCCCTGTAAACATACTATATCTTCTATAACTGTGATGTTGCATCCATACAAAAATTCATAATCAATTTTTAAGCAGGTGTTTAATTATAGAGCTATCCCTTTTAGGAGGTTTCTTCATTTATTTTACAGGGCATACTTTTTAAGGCAATACAATGACTGTCGCTTAACCCTTTAAAGCCTGATCCAAGAAAAAACAGAAAACATAAAATGATACTTTATTTCTTTCAAGTCTTTAGTTGGCCTTTTAACAAATTATGGGAAAAAACAGACATCATTTTGGAATATTCATAATTTATTACAGTACAATAAGTCCCAATTATTGTCGTGTAGTTTTCTCCCCGCTGTTATCAGGTATGTCTGAGCAAAGTTTTTACCATTTACTGATGCAAAAGGTCTCAGATGCCTACATTTCAGAAAGCCGTAAATAGGCCTAAGAGTCGTGAGTGACAGTGGAGGGCAGCATTGAGCAGACTCGGCTAAAAATGGACATTTTACAGTAGCCGCATTTAAAACCTCCAGCTGGTAGAAATGAGCTCCTTTTTTGGGGCGGTTGTCCGCTCCGGTGTTCTCCGCTCCCTTCTAACCGACATTTCCGACACGTTTATCATTGTTTTGGGGCCGGACGGAAGCGTCGGCGTTATTTGCCACGTGCCTCGCGGTCTCGCGGGCGCGCTCGCCAAGCTGCTGGTTCGTGCCCGCGCGCCGTCCTTGACGGATAGATGGGATCATCGGCCAGGACGCGAGGGGAAGGTAAGAGGCTGCGTCTGCGTTTCGTGGCGCGCTGCCGCCTCGCGTTGAACGACTAGCCGGCGGAGGTTTGTTCAAACCGATGCCCGAGGAGGCGCAGCACAACCGGAAATACGCAGCCAAACCAGTCGGCTACGAGGACGGGGTTTATTAGCATCCCTTGGCTGTGTTTGTTGTTGTAGTTATTGTTTAATGAATCCATTTAAGCTTTTGCTGAGCGTTGTTTGGCCGTAGCTCCGCCACAGGGCTGGGTTTAAACGCGAAAGACGACCACGTCAACAGTGACATGAACCCGGCTGGAAGTGAAACCAGCCGGCCATTTAGCGTTTGTATTCCCTCTCCTCTCTCTGTATATATTTATGGCCACCATCAAGCCACTCTGTCAGCTATCAAGTTCAGGCTTCCTGACATCTGATATTTCCAGCGTCCCTGTATGGGACCCCCCTCTCCCCTCTACTCTAACCAGATGCCCAAAGCTCTTTAAAATGTCAGATATTCTCTGAAAGTCTAAAAGCAGGTCTCTGCATCAGTCAGAGGGTGTCACAGTATCACAACCACGTCAAAGAGCGGCCCTCTGAATGAGATCTATTCCCCCTGTTAAATCCAACATTCCTTTCCTGCATAATCTCATTGAATTGTTCAGGATTTAATTTAAAAAAAATGCCACTTTATCAGCCCAAGAATTGCAAAATACCAGCATTTGCAGAAGGGTCCGATGTCCCTCTGAAGTAGTGTGTGGTATGCTCTCCTTTTCAGGCTGGTGTGAGGTTTCCCCTCTCTGCCCTCAGATAAACGGAGCCACCAGCCAGGAGGCCGTGCATCTCGTGGAGAGTCTCTCACCTTTTGCCCATGCGACTGCCGGCTTTGCATCGCCTTTTGCTGCCTGTGACCCGGAGACAAAAGGGATAAAATAGAAGACCCAGCTGAAGAGAAGACTGAATATTTGGCTTTCTGTTTGGTCCACCGCAGCCATGGGGGCCACCGGCTACGGCTACTATCGGGTGGTCATCTTCTTGTGCATGTTCACCGGCTACTCCCTGTATTTCTTTAACAGAAAGACCTTCTCCTTTGTCATGCCCTCTGTGATGGAGGAAATAAAACTGGACAAAGATGACCTGGGTGAGAGTAACCTTCGGCTTCAAATACTTTTAATCCCATTTCAGAGTTGTCCATTTCACTCCTTCAACTGGTTCCAGGATATTAATGATGCAGACAATATACTAACAACATATATTTATCCATTATTCTCACATTTATGATTTTATTGTTGCAAAATTTTCTTATTAGCACTTAACATATAAAAAAAAACACTTTGTGCTTGAAAAATACAAATTTAGGACTCGTAGTGCTCAAAGTGTGTCAGGTTTGTCCTCATGGGACGAAGAAAATGTACAAAATGTGAGAATATTTGGTTAAATGTTGCCAGAACTGTGGCCCTGAGCTGCATGGTGTTACCCTCCTCTGTAACGGCCACCAAAGGGCACAAACTTAAAAATTCTCTCAGTTTGTCTGTCAAATCTCAGAGACGATGCCCATCTCCCTGTGTATCGACCCTCAGTTGTTGGGAGATATTCTTGCTCTCCGGCCCCTCTGATGTGTGGTTGTTGTGGCGCTGTTGCTGTTGTGTGTCTGCAGGTCTGATCACCAGCAGTCAAACCATGGCCTACGCCATCAGCAAGTTCATCAGCGGCGTGCTGTCGGACCAGATCAGCGCACGCTGGCTTTTCTCCATCGGCCTCTTCGTGGTGGGGGCCATCAACGTGGCCTTCTCCTGGTCCTCCACCGTGCCCCTCTTCGCCCTCCTCTGGTTCCTCAACGGCCTGGGACAGGGCTGCGGCTGGCCCCCGTGCGGGAAGGTGCTACGCAAGGTAAGGCCACGCCTCCTGTGGCCTCACCCGGCCGGGCTCGTGGTGCCGTTGTCAGCACGCGGGCAGCTGGTGGTTATTCTCAGCCATGCTGTGTGCGTGTGCTGCCTTTACTCTAGAGGAAAAGGATCTTATTCCTGGCTCTGGGGCGGTGCTGGCTGCTCCGTCTGGTTGGAGGAGATCTCAGCCAGCTGTACCAGGTGTCGATGGTCCAGGGCAGGAGTAGGAAAGCTGTCAGTGGTAGTAGTTACAGAAATTAAAGGATTACTTAATAATCTCTTAAGGTCCCTTCTATAAATAGAGCTAGGATTTGCTTCAAGTATACGCGTACATTACCGTTCAGCAGAATAATAAGAGCTTTTGAGGTCTGTCTTCAGGCAAACTGGCGCCTTTTCCCATTAAAACCGACTGGAAGGTTTGGGGAAGCCACCTTTAAAGTGACAGTGTTTTAAAGTGCTGGAAGTCAGTGGGCGTTGACATTTAATCAGAGGGTGGTAGAGTCAGATTACAGCATGGTGTATTTATAGGTGTTTATGTTTTTGTTAATTAGTAGATCCATCCAAAAAAAGAAAAGCAGCTAAAAAAAAAAGATTTTCTCTCTGCCGAGAGTAAATATTTTGAAAGGCTCTAAATCTGCCGCACAGCTGAACTACCTGCCTAAACCTTTGACTCGGAGTCGGGTTAAATTGGGCCGGCGTTGCCTTACGTTTTGGGCCGGTGGATTCTCAAGTTACCGGCGACTCTGTCGGGAATGCTGCGTGAGGGCTTCTATGCCGGCCTTGAACTGTGTTGCATTCACAGGGCATGTAGTTCACACCTCATTTCTCCTGGACAAAATTCAAATGAAACTGCTGCACAGGAAGAAAGCTGCCGACTATCAGGTCTGAAGAGAGATGAGAGATCTTCCGTAGAGTGGAGGCCTTCTTTTTTTTGTTTATTCCAAACCAGTGTCCTGTGTTGGGGATGGAGACGGGAAAACGTCTCGATGCTTATCTATCCTCCAATTTTGGGTCCTATTCTGTGAGGCAGGATTATGGGCTTAGTCTGACAATTTCAATTCAACCCTCGGTGTCCAGTTTCATGAAGGAGGTGCAGGTCTTTTGGGGGTGCATTGTCCTGGCATCCAGGACCTGAAACATCCTCTGCATCAATGCATGTTATGTACAAGGCGAGAGAGCCCTGGCTTTCACTGCTGAGCATCTTAGTCCGAGACATCCCAGTGGAGAGAAATCCTCACATAAAACACCACATGGTCACCACGAGGCTGGGTCTTTTGGACCTGATGAGATTTGAAATGAGACGCATTAAATGGATCTTTTTGTGTGTTTTTTTTTTAATAAAAACATTTTCGAGCAAAATCTTATTTTTGCAGTTGGACCATTTAAGAATTTATAGGAAATAAATTTGCCATTATGGTGAAACATGTAGCCACAGACGCTTGTTTGACTGCTCTGCTGGTACAGGAATCTGCCCTTTAAATGTGCCGTCTCGATTTTTAAGGATTTGTTTGGTTAGAATAATTGGAAATACATCGGTAATTTTTAGAATAGTTTTAGTTGCCTAGTGATTTTAGTTAATTTAATTTCTGCTCATAAAACAGCTTATGGGCTGTTCTTTCTGACCGCGGTGTACAGGTGTGGACTCTTGTGGTTAAAAGCAGCAGACCAGAGGCTTGAGGGAAAGCTCTGTTTGGCCTGTGGACACTTGCGGCATCTGAGGGCAGAGGCACCTCATTTTCTCATGAACGCGCTGAAATAAATTCTGACAACCAATCCCGACTTTTCTAAGAAAATTGATCGGTTTAAATGTGAAACGGAAAACCCAGATTCGAACTTGAAGTCGCCTTTGCGTAGTCACCGACACTTTGTATGTATGTGGCTGACGGTTATTCCCTCCCGTGCGTGTCCCCTGTCAGTGGTACGAGCCCTCCCAGTTCGGCACCTGGTGGTCGGTGATGTCCTGCAGCATGAACCTGGCCGGCAGCCTGGGGCCCCTCCTGGTCACGCTGCTGCTGCAGCACTACCACTGGAGGCTCATCCTCACCATGTCGGGCCTCTTCTGTGCCTCTTTCTCCTTCGTTTGCCTGGCCTTTGTGAAGAACGAGCCCACGGACGTCGGCCTGCCCAGCGTGGGGGTGGCAGCCAAGAAGGGGGCGAAGGGAGGTGAGCAAAAAAAAAAAATAAACGGAGAGTTCCCTCCAGCTGATGTGACGGTGGACACCCGGCTGACGCTGTCCATCTGTGCTGACCAGGAAACGGCGAGAGCACGCTCAGAGAGTTCCTCCTCTCCCCGTTCCTGTGGGTGCTGTCCCTGGGCTACCTAGTGGTGTTTGGGGTGAAGACAGCTGCCACCGACTGGGGACAGCTGTTCCTCATGCAGGAGAAAGGCCAAACCGCCCTCATGGGTACACTCTGAATGAGTCTCTCTCTTCCCGGTGCTGCTGTGAGCTCCCTGGTGCTGACAGCTGCTGTCTCCCCAACAGGCAGCACCTACATGAGCGCCCTGGAGGTGGGGGGCTTTGTGGGGAGCCTGGCGGCAGGTTTCATCTCGGACAGAGCCGTGGCCCGGGTGAGTAGGTGACATGGCTGGGGGCGATTGGGGGGTTATTCTCTTCAGTTTCAGGGTTTGAAAAAGCCTCTGTTTGCTTTTTCTTCAGAAAGGTTTGGGCACTCATGGCAACCCTCGCCATGCCCTGCTCATTGCCATGATGGCCGGCATGTACGTTTCCATGTACCTCTTCAGGGTGACCATCACGCCTGAAGTCCCACAGGTAGCTCCAGTCCCTTCCTTATTTCACGGGGGAAAAAATGTAGCCTGTGAAAAAAATGAGTGGAAAAGCTCTTCTCTTTCCGTAGGAGGCTCCTCTTTGGGTTCAGGTCCTTCACCCTGTGTCTGTCCTTCTTGGTGTTTCTGAGAAAGAGGTAAGATAAGCAGCGCCTTCAGCGGTTAAACGCTCCTCGGGGGCTTTGCTGCCATGTTTTCTTGTTGTCTCCGACAGATTTGGATCCTCCTCCTCGGCGCTGTGTTTGGATTCTCCTCCTATGGACCGATTGCCTTGTTTGGGGTGATTGCGAGCGAAAGCGCTCCCTCCAATTTCTGCGGGACGTCTCACGCCGTCGTGGCTCTGATGGCAAACGGTAAGCTTTCAGGCCCTGGTGGCCCGAGCGCCCCCCCCCCCCGTGCCGATGCTGGGACCTGACTAAACGAGCTCTCTGTGTGCCGCAGTGGGGGCTTTCATGGCAGGCCTTCCCTTCAGCACCATCGCCAAACAGCACAGCTGGGACACGGCCTTCTGGGTGGCTGAGGTGGTGATGGGTGTCGCCACCATCGGCTTCTTCCTCCTGCGCAACATTCGCACCAAGATGGGACGAATCGCTGAGAAAACTGACTAATGCTCTCGGCCCTGTTGGGGACGACACGGCACATCGGCTGGACTTAAGTTCTGTTAAAGAAAACATCTCTAAAAGAGGCAAATCCTGGCACATTTTCTGCTATGAACTCGTTCGATGGTCCTCAGGGCGGCTGTAACTAACTCACTTCCTATTCACACAAAGGTAGCCCTGAATGTGTAGATTTAATCCTCAACAGCACAAAGTCTTTTCATTCTAGATGCTGTTTTCATCTGGAGACCTTTCAGTCTTTCTGGAGAGGAAACACAGAAATGTAAAGTTGTTGTCTGATTAACTGCATCTGTTGCTGATTCTGCCTTCAGTGGAGGTCATTATACAAATAAAATTTAAGGAATGTCACTGGAATGCCTGTATAAGGAGTCGTGTCACGGTTCATTTTTACTAATGGCTGAAGTACAGTATATTTATAGACTTGCCTGGTCCACAACTTCACAGATGTGATGAGCTTACAGATCATTTTTCATTTTTGTACACAATCTTCAGAGACAAAGACGATTTTTCTCAGCTTTGTTACTAACTGTGATAAACGACAGCAGAAACATCGCCATCATAGATGTTTAGAGCAGGTAAAACTCCCAGTCACTAATTTAACCTCTTTGAAAAACCCGATTTGTGGACTGTAACAACTTCACAACACTATAGATGTCAGGAATAGGTTATGGTTGTCGTACTGGAATTGTACAGTGGATTTGAGAGATTGAATAAGATCCAATAAATGAAACATTTATATATAAACATTTGACTAATTCTGGTTTTATGTCATATGATTATTTGGAGTAGAGACTGGTGATGGCTCTTAGAAGTCTGGAGAACTGTTGCTCCATACCACTTTAAAAGCTTAGCACAGTCTTGCAGCTTTCAGGTTGGAGGTGAACATAAAGAAACGAGGAGAGGGTTAAAGTAACTCCTGCCGGAGAGGGAAATGTATGACAGAAGTGCAGGAAATAACAGAGCCCAGAGCGAGAATGTGGCGCTGTCCATGGTGCTGAAACTGGTACAGCTTGTGTAACGGTTTTATAGGTCCAGGTCCACAAAGGAATGCACAAGTTTCAGGATTACATTCAATTTTATTCTTTTTTTTTTCTCCACAAACCATTTAAAGAGCATTTTGCTTCAGCGGTTTCACTAAACACTTATCTTTAATTTCTTTAACAAGTAAATGCTGCTGTAGTTTTTTTCTCCAACTTTGCAAAGTGTCAGATGTTTCAGGCCACTCACTTTTTGTTCAGGTTCATATCAGATTAACCGACTGTGCAGAATGAAACAGCATAACAACTACCAACCGGGTTTTATTGGTTCGTTAACAATCATTACACAGGTACATCTATGAACAAAAAGGAAAATGGCACTTGTACTTTATACAGATGTCTAAAACCCACATGATATTGCCACAGCTGGTGTGCAGCTGAAGGTTAAATTAACTGAAAAGTCTGCCGGCTCTGAGGAGGCCGGGCTCAGCGGTTTGATTTAAAACTTCTTCAGCTCGACTAAGAAAACGGATTCCATTTAGTCCATCCTTAGAAAGTACCGTTACACTGCAAATAGAAAGATTGAAAAGTCTCTTCACAGCAGCTATACAAATTTATTGCGATGCTATCACACAACAGACACAACCAACACATGCAATGCACAGTTCTGAATTTGAGAGATCCAGTAGTAGGGATTTTAGATTTATTGATGACTTGTTAAGAAAACTGCATGAGTACAAGAGTTAACAAATAGGAAAAAAAGCTTACAAACATTCTAAAACACTGTTCTTCAATATAAACAAGAAAACAATGAGTTGCACCGTGACGTTTTCCACCCCCACCCAAGCAAAGACTACACACACTGTCCCTTATAAAAGCTTATGGAATGTATTCCACGCAGGTAACCCCTCCGGTTGTTGCCCCTGCTCCCCTTATAACGTCAAGCTTCCACGTTTGACGTGCAAACCCATCCCGCGCCCTCCCTTCCTTCACATTTAAAACTTAAAACAAAATCCACTGACAGTAACGACGTTGACTGCAAATTTCATGATGATGCAAAACTTGATCTGATGAATTTCCCAATGTCCAAATGTACTTTTGTTTTTCATTAAAAAAAAGTGTTCTCTACAATCAAACTACTAAAAAACCTGTATTTAGAAAATAGTTGATAAAAATATTCCCCTGAATTGTACAAGAAAAGAGGTACAGGGAGCACTGGTAAGAGTCAGGGCAGGAGTGGTGTTATTCCGCCGCCTCGTCTTTCTGATCGGCTGCGTCTGTAGCGGGTGCCTGTGGGACACAATGCAAAGGTTACAAGACCTCCACAGAGACCCGGCTCACGCTGCATGCTTTTCCTCAACACTAGGATCGTTACCTCGTCCTCAGCTTTGGCTTCGCCATTCTCAGCGGGGGCCTCTGGTGCTTTCTCCTCAGGCTTTGCCTTCTCCACCTCCTTAGCTTTCTTGGGCTTAGCAGGTGCCTTCTGCGAGCAGATTGGACTTCCTTCAGCCACAGTTCAGATAGCTGACTTCAACCAGGACACGTCAAAAGAAAGTCTTACCTTTGGCTTGGGTTTGGGCTCTGCTTTTGCAGGAGCAGGTCTCTGTGCGGAAGCAAATTACCAACGTGAGCACCAGGAATGTTGGGAGAAGTCAACAAGTTTTTTTTTCCTGTACTTACATCTTTCAACCTGAGAGATCTCCTCTTGGGCTACAGAGAGAACAAGCAGGGTACAAACTTTAACACTCAATCTTTGCAAATGAGCAATTACTGACCCCTGGTGGGCATGTGGACTAACTGTTTTATCGTTTTCATATATAGATATGCCAATTTAAAGAAGTTATGATTGATCCTTACCGCTGACTCACCTCCCGCAGTTGCCTGTAAGGTAGAAGAATTGGGGAAAACAGAAAAATATTAAGGAAGCTGCATCATGCTGTGCCCAATTGCAGGTGCAAGTGGGTCAGGGGTCTATAGTATTAATTATGTAACTAAAAGTGGGCGTTTCCATGCTGGATATCAGTCTGTGATTATATACCAGATTTAATGAGACCAGGCAATTTAAAATTTGATCAGACTACTTTACACTTAAAGCTAACAGATACAAATTAAAGTTTGAAAGTTTCTAAAAACGAATAATTTGCATAGTATTTGGCATTTACCCCAACTTTTGCTCTCCAGTATACTAGACATACCTTGATGCATTCATTTACTGGCGTTTGGGGATATTAAAATGATCCAGAGGTGTTGCTAAACACAGCGAACAGGGAAGTTAATTGACGAGTGAAATATTAACATAATGTCGTCACATGGAGGAGCGAGCAGCTCCTGCTCTTGATATGCCTACAGTAAAACTCTGGAGGGGAGGGGGCGAACTCCGCCTCCCAGCACATCCATTCATTGGTAATAGATGGGAATGCCAATGTCCAGAGGGGGAAAAAAAAAACACTCAGCTACACAAACAGTGTTCCCGCCATGAATTTGAAAAAGAGTCACTCTGAGATGCTCTCTGTCGGTGTAGTAGCAGAATATACCAGAAAAGCCCCAGCAACAGGAGCAGGGCTGTGCTGACGGAGGTTCGCCATTGCATAACCTACAACTGGCCTGAGCCGTCTACGCGAGCAAGAGCGGCTGAGTTTACACGACGGACGCCTTCCAAGAAAAACGTTCCAACCGCTAAAACGAGAGCGGCCATGAGTCAACGGTCACAAGCGCGAGCGTACTGCCTATAAAAAGACGCTTTTGAAAAAAATGATACATTAAAAAAAAAACATTTTAAAGTGTTTTAGCAGAGGACAAACACGCAAACCATATTTAGATCCGTGTTTAAAATCAATAACGCAGATATCGAGCTAACCCCCTTCCACACAAATGCCTTTACGCCGTGTTTGTACGTGTCGCCTCGGCTCGGAGAAACTTCGGCATCCAGCGTGACGAACCACACAGAAAACAATCGATATGCCGCCAACTTTCTCTGAGGAAAAAGCTATCCAGCAACGCTAAAGACGGAGCCCGCTTTGTTCGACACCACAAGCAAACGTATTACAGCACAACAACAGTTGTGCGCTATCACTTCGATGGTCCTTAGAAGGTGAAAAGCCCTTGCCATACTGAAAACCACTTCGCACAAAGATAATCACTGCACGAAGGAGGAACACCAACAAACAGCCGCACAGACATTCAAACTAAACTCCTGGCTGCGAGGAACAGCTTTGTTGACATTCACTTCGTGCACAAAGCGGAAATATGTAGCAACATTTTAACAACTCTGGACGGACACTGTAACAAGCTCAATTTACATTTGCAGTTGTGTGTTATAAAAAACCGTATTACTGAATGCATGAAAGATGTCAGACTACTCACTTTGCTCCTTTTAGGCATGGTTGGTTTGTGAGGGGTGTTTTTTTTTTAAATTAAAAAAGGAAAAAAAGAGTCAAATTATTCTCAATACAAGAAGAAATACAGTGGTATATTCGGGGTAAAGCTGTGCCAATACAGTCTAATACAGCGCGGCGAGACGTTAATGTTCCATTGGAAGAAAAACTAGCTCAAACCGGATTGGATTCTCCCCCTCCCTCCCTATTCAAACGCTTATGCTTCCTGCGTGATTGACGGCACTAAACCCCACCTTCTCTGCGCGCTGATTGGACAGCGCGGTGAGCAGCGACACATTTTCAAATCTGTGCTCATACCTGTGTGGACACGTCACATGCCAGTCAACAAACATGGCGAGCTATTTGTCTCTGTGTGCAGCCATCTGGTGTAACGAGGCAAAAATTATTAAAGCCTCATTCCACTCCGCCGAGAAATGCCTCTTCATAAAGAGCCAGCCTTGATATGTTTATAATATTCCTTATGCATGATTTTGAAACTAACGCAAAAACGCGGGGAAACTATTATGCAGTCTTTAAAACAGATGTCTCATGTACAGGGGCAGACAACTAAGAAAGGGGTGTGTGCTCTCTTGACAGAGAGTTTGCCTTGGGCAAGCCATTTAGTTGAAAATGGCGACA
This sequence comes from Menidia beryllina, assembly GCA_013363375.1. Lineage (NCBI taxonomy): Eukaryota > Metazoa > Chordata > Actinopteri > Atheriniformes > Atherinopsidae > Menidia > Menidia beryllina. Next base: position 3,992,850 of record JABUIW010000024.1, read on the forward strand.
GGGCGCGTGCTGGTACAGTTCCTTGAGTGTGTGCGTGTGCTCTTGTGCAACGTCCTCACTAACGACTGACTGCATTGTGTGCGTGCAGGCCAAACATTACTTCAGTGGAAACAAGTGCGTTGGCTTTGCGCTGAAGTCATTTAAAATGGCGCACTGCAATGACATTCTTGTTTTCCCTTGAGTGATTCCGTTTTTTTTCTCGTTTTTTGTAAGCCTCAACCACCCTGAGAGGTTAGCCATTCTTTATTTCATACCGGAAATAATCAGGAAACAAAACAATATTCAGATAATTTATTTCACTCTAACTCTAAAAGCTTGTATTATTACAATGTATTATTACCCATTCAGATTAACACTTATGTCACCTCCATATGAATATATTTAAGTCAAATAGCAAATACGGTACTGTTTTTCCCCAATGATGAGACATTTTGAGAGGTGCAGAAACACAACCTGCAAAACACCAACAAAATAGTTTATATTTGCATTTAATTCGAGAAATGCGGCAACTAAGTGGCAGTTTAGGCCCCATGACTGCGATGGAGCCCCTGGAGCAAAGACAAAACAGTATTTTATCACTATTATTTTGGTTGTTGTAAATGTTATTGATAATTCATGTTGTCAAAGGTATATTAAGTTACAAAAGCAGAATTTTCTGTTAACAGACAGCCGCTGTAGACCCAATGATTTGTACTTTCTTTTGGAAGTCTCCCAAATTTTAAAATTTCTTGAAGATATTTTTACATAGAGTAATATCCTTTTTAATATATCATTAACAAAATGACAGGTTTACACTTCTGTGCTGGTTAATGTTTTTACTACAAATAATAATTTAAAGTTTTCTTTTTGTGCAATTTTCTCCATCCATGTTTCTCCACAGTCTGACCCCAACAAAATGTGTTCAGTGTTACAAATATGACAGATAAGAACATGAAACAAATTTCTTGAATGCATGTGACAAGTCAATAATCAGCATTATGGGCAGAAAATCGAGTTCCCCAAAAATCTGACTCTGATCAGGGCCCCATGAAGACTAATAATTATATATATTTTGATTTTTTTAAAATAAATGCTCCTTTTTAAAGTTGGAATTTAGAAAACAGGCATGTTATTATCTTTATACTTTTGATAAGAGCAAGTAAGAAAACTAGATGACATTTCCTGGTGATCAAAAGGGGATTTTAAAAGCATGGTAACAATAAACAATGTATTGTGCAACATGTTCATTACTTGGATTCTATATACTTTAATTTTGATCATAAAAACCTTGTAGCACTTCACCAATGTAAGGCAAAACACAGGTCACGTACACCAAAGAAGAATGATTTGAATTTCAAGGTCAAGTAATATTTCTGATGCACGATTGCTATCAGCCCGTCCTCTCTTTGCGTGCTCGTGCAGTCAGCTGCCTGCACACCATCACATTGCCACTCACCCTCTTAATAACAAAAAGGGCCTGAGAAGTGTCTTTGATTTCCAAACAGAATTTGAACTTTTAATTAATCTGACTTTATTGAGGTGGATCGGAAACTGTCAGTAGTGTGGATCTGGTCTTCAGTAAACCTTCTTCTCCATGTAATGGAGTTCTGATGTGCAGATGCAGTAGATGCATGTTTTTGGATTTTTTGAGGAGCTGTAGATGGATAGGTGACTTCCCAAATAAAATTAGGCCTCTGTTTAATGCAAGGCTATCTGTGGACCAGATCAATTTTCTTTTACTGGGTTCCAGTTATCTGGTGATAACTGATGGATTCCCTTCTGAGGCATAAATCAAACTAGTAGTTTAGACCGATTGACATGGTGTCTTTGTATCGCTTTAAACATTGTGCAATTTATCAGATGTAGGGTCAGAGAAACCCACCAGGTCACAATAAAAAGCAAATTGCCTGAATTGTTTTCTATTCAGTGTCTTTGCCAAATTAACAATGTTTTAGCTCTAGCTTAAATGTCTGCTCTCACTTTGACTCTATATCAATATTTCTGCACCCGTCCACTGATTTGGTCGATAAAGTAGTGCTTGATAGCTCTAAGTGTTTCTCGGAGTCTGGAATACTTCCTCAGTTCAATGAGCTCCAGTTCGATCACAACCCTGAACAATGAAAACTCAATAAAACAATAAAAATTAAAACTAAACAAGATAATTGCTTTCTTGTTATATTCTTTCTATTTACATTTCTCACAGATTAATATTTTTAGGGGGAATTTAATATTTCTTATAGTTTAAACGTATTTTAGATAACTGTGACCGGTCAGTGTAGTAATAGGGATTATAGAAAAGGGATGGATGTATACTTGAGACAATTTTAGCTTGTAATTGAGCAATTCTTAATTGCAGTATTTGAAATTTAGCTGGGACAGAATAGTATGCCCACGCTAATTCATATTTATTGATAACAGCTTTCTCCAAAAGCCCCTGATTCTGACTGGATTTTGATTTGCTGAGAACTGACACCATCATGTGGTTGAGAGCACAATATACTTTTAAGGCTCCTAAATGAAAAAATGGAGGCACTGCGTGGAGCGAAATTCAGGTTTTGTTGGTGAAAGATTAAAAGCAAAAAGCTTCCGCATTGCATCAGTGTGGAAGTTCTGCCAAAGCTAACCTGAGAAGCAACGTTCAAACCTGTCTTGGGTCAGTTGGACCTCATACAGCTCACTCACAGTAGCCTACATGATGATTAGCATGTTGTAAAGAAATGCTCTTTGTGGAGGCCTCTCTATAAAGATTCTATATATACATGACAGTGGGAGGGGCAAAGGCATTAGGAAGGTCATAGATAACAACGCTGTTGTTGTGTTGAGCGTGGAAAAGCCTGTACATCCCAGCTGCTGCCTGCTGCACTCTTTTCCCTCCTTTTTGTTCCCACTTGTTTTTCCTTTAGAGTCTTTAAAGCACTGGTCTACGGGCCGTCTCAGACAGGACTGCTAATACTTTGAATTTTAAGAGAACATAGCTATGCATCAGTATGATGGAAGTGATGACCTTTGTTTTCCAAAAAACATTCTGAATAAGTTTGATTTAAAGGCAGAATGGATGGACTTCTGAGTAGCCATTCAGGTAACCAAACTCAGCCGTTGGCATAATCCCCAGAGAGAGTGACAGGATGACGGTAAAGGTGACCTCATCCAAAGCCTCTTTGACCAAGGGCAACTCCTTCATTTATCTTCCTCCCTTGCTTTTAGTCTGTAGTTCCTAGTTTTATACTGCAGACCAGGGATTTTTAAAACCAGGCAGCATGCTGTGCACAGACACTTTTTCATCTTTCTCTTCTGCCGCCCTGCAAAGCGGCCATTTGAGTGTACAGAGGCGAGCGTGAATGGGTCAGCTGGATGTAGGGAAAAGCTTAGTCTCTCCCTCTCCTTCTTACTAAGTGGATTTCTCCCATGTACCTACCCCATATGGAGAGGCAGTTAAAGCCATATTATAAGAGTTTGTGTAAGAGGAGCTCCAACACCACCAGAGCTCAGAGCATAAACCCTCATGGACTCTAAGGATGATCATGAAAGTCCACACTGGGCAGCACCTGCTTAGGTCTTTATTGCCAGAAGTTTATTTATTTATTTATTTATTTATTTATTTATTTATTTATTTATTT